>OU015498.1:3340816-3670816 GCA_907164885.2 Dolomedes plantarius | reverse complement strand
GGTGGAATTCTCGAACTGTGGACTGGACTCCTCCCACCACAAGAGTCTGCAAGAAGAGGAAAAGGGAAAGACGATTTTTTTTCTTAGTACATAGCAGCCTTCATGATAACTCTCTGCTTGTAATCCGCGTCCACCACGTCACTCGCGTCACTTCCAACTGAAGCCGAACAGTTGGTTGCTAAGCACAGCCGAGTGAGTTTACTTGGAAACCCTTCCATGGCCACGTTTGTTCAAAACAGATATCAGGTGACTGAGTATAACCCATTTATCGTGTTTGAATATCACAGGTAAAGAACAAAAAAAAATCAGTTCCGGAATTTCTCTGACAAAGGTTATATTTCTGTAATGGAGGATACCCTAGTTATGAAGGCTAAAAAGCTCGGAAGCGGAGAAGGTGTTCATTTCAAAAACCACGGATGGTTCATTGGACAGAGGCCGGGCATTTGGTACCAGAATCTGTGAATCTCAGCTCAGGCGTCTGTAGGTGTTTGAAACAAAGCATCAAGCTATAGATGGACGAAAAACTCAAAGCACCAACTAATCAAAATGAACGTTTTCTACTATGAATTGCCGCATGAGGTCGAAAATTCTTTACATTAGAATATTGATTGAGAGGTGCTAAATCAGAAAAATGCTTTGTCGCATATCTGGGGTAACATATCTAAAGGAACACTGGAAAGAAACGACCCAGGATCGAATCGAGTAAGGTCAGATGGCAGTTAAACACTTCCTTAACTTAAGCATTCTAACCAAGCGAGGACACTCAACCAGGGCCGCCCAGAGAGAGGGGGGCAACTGGGGGCACTTTGCCCCAGGCCCCCAACTGCCGGAGGGGCCACAAAAAATTTAAAAAAAAATTATTTATTAGATTTCCTCCGAAAGAAAATTCTGAAACTTGTACCGTACTTCAAAATTCAAAATAATCTCCTGAAAAAAAGGGCCGCTCCAAAAATAAAAAAATAAAATTATTCGATTAATCAGATTTCTCTTACTACAAAATAGTCTTCTGAAAAATAGTCTTGGGGCCCCCAAACAGAAGTTTGCCCCAGGCCCCGTAAAGTCTCTGGGCGACCCTGCACTCAACTTTTAATGCCACTTCTTACTTACAGGTCACTTTCTTCTCACACCACTCCCATTGCTGTCTCGCACACGAGCATAAATAAATTTGATAAAGAGTTGGGTGCGAGTTGAGGAGATTTTCTAACCAAGGAGTCTAGGAAGGTGCCAGTCTCATTACCAGTGAATAATGCATGTCATAAGGCTTAGGCAGCAGGTCTGAGAGTAAACAGAATGAGATGGGACATTTATTCCGTGCGATCTCTTGTTTCGTCATTGATTGTTCAGTCCCTTTTGCCAAGCTCACTGCAGCGTAAATATCAGCGAGTCGGGCAGACTAGTTTCGTCAAACCAATCATTGTACGTTTAAAGTATTATAAAAGTACATTGAAAAAAAACAAATTTAGAGAAACTCCTTTTCTTTGAAAATGTATTCCACATTCTATTTCAAATTGCTTTACGCCGAAGAAAAGGGATACTTGCGCAACCACTCAATAACTCACCGGAAATTCTCCTCCGATCAAAAAGGTCAGATTCACTTTATTTATGGTTTTCTGGATGAATGTCAGAAACAGCTGCTGGAATTCGACGCGTGAATAGGCTTTCCGCAAGTGATATTTCCACCTCAGTCCCATCTGCCGGGGAGAAACAACGCCAGAATGGAACAGAAAATGGATACAGGCGAATACTGAAAAGTTTGAATTCTCCCCCATTTCGGTGGAAAACTTGATTTCACTTTCTTTATAAATGAGGCCGATAAAATTTTTACCTCGTAGACTGCTTATATATTCCGGTCTTTACAACTCTAAGAACATTTTTCAGGGCTTGCTCAAATGAATTCGTTTTCTTTTAAAGGGAAGAAAGTCGCACCAGAAAGAAAGGGAACACCAGGGCAGTAGTAAAAGAAGATTCATGCGCCTCGGGAAAGTTTTAAGCTGAAATGAGCTTTCTACGGATAGAAGAATCACATACATTTACTCCATACGCTCGCAGAGAGATTTTTAGTTCATGACTAATTGCTCTTCTGTTAGATTTAACAATTTGAATTATTTTCCTTTCAGTTCTTGCAGTAAATTTACTTTTCCTTCCGCATTTCCCGACTCTAGAATTTCCATATTCACATTTGGAGTCCAAAGATCTTTTTATTCTACACACAGATGCTTGAGAAATTTTTGTTTTTTTTAACGATTTCGTGTTGTGTATAGTGATTTTCTTGGATGAGACACTTTACCACAGCGAATTTTCCAGGAGAAATATCACTTGCTTTACCCATAAACACGCAATAATCCTTTGACAAACGAAAAAAAAACTATCCAATTATAAACTAATCAAAGCAGCGAAAATAATTGCTTTAGCAATAACAAAATACCGATGCCAACTCAAGAAAAGAAAGAAAATACTAGCACAGCAAGCAGACGATTTTAAAATTCGTTTGTTAATCAAACAAATTCTTTATGCAATGCAAACAATTTTATTACTTTGGATCAAATATTTTTCTTTTTAAAAAATGGCAACATTTAACAAAATTATATCCTCAAAACTATAAGGCAGTGTCTCGCAGCATGTCACAACTCAACTCTTGCAGATTTTACTTCTTGTTTGGCGAGGAGTGGCAAAACATTGCATCATTTAACATGGCGTTGAATGAGCATTGTTACAGCTTGTCGAATAAAATGCTCTCAGATGACGCAAAGTCTTTAGATACGGTATCTAAACAAATGTATATCACTAAATTAAACATTTAGGTACAGCCCGGAAAGGTTTATTCAGTATATAACCAGTATTTATGGACAGAGGAAGACTGGAGTTACGATACGAGACGTTGGCCTGAAGTAACTTATTCCGATATCTATATGTATCTCAACATAATAATAATAATTCTCAACGAAAGAATGATTATATTCTCTTAAACCTTGCGAAATATTGAAAAAAAGTGCTAAAATACCTGTTACATACAACTAATATGAGGAATTTTATAAATAAACTTAAATTATTTAACTCAAAATGAAGGTATCGTCCAAA
The DNA here is from genome assembly GCA_907164885.2 of Dolomedes plantarius. Taxonomy (NCBI): domain Eukaryota; kingdom Metazoa; phylum Arthropoda; class Arachnida; order Araneae; family Dolomedidae; genus Dolomedes; species Dolomedes plantarius. The sequence continues at coordinate 3,667,738 of OU015498.1, read as the reverse complement.
AGCACATGCAAATGCATAGGAACGGCTTCCGTTTTCTGCCACTCGAAAATCACGTGATCTATAGTAGACGAAAACTGACGTAGGCAGTGACGTTGCGACGTTTCGCCTTATAAGCAAACTTTTACGTTTCTTACAATAAATATTCAGTTTAATCGAATGCTATGTTCAGAATATACAAAGGAAAAAATCAGAATATTTTAAAAATATGCATTATGATAAAATTCTGGCCGATCCCTCGTCTACAATAGAATTTCTCATTGATACAGGTGCCGATTTGTCCGTAATTCCCAAATCGTTAGTACCAAACGCAACAGGCACGTCAAACTTGGTTCTTTTGGCCGCCAACGGTTCGAACATCCCCACTTACGGAACTAAACTGCTCAAGTTAGACCTCAACCTCCGACGTTCCTTTACGTGGACGTTCGTCATCGCGGACGTTTCACAACCTATTATAGGCATCGACTTTCTGAAATATTTTGGCTTACTGGTCGATGCCCGCAATAACTCCCTAATCGACAATCTAACTAAAATATCTTCGAGAGGCAAATCACCTTCAACTAATCCTAGCTCCACAAAAATTTCTATTCTCTGGGGAAACTCAAGTTTCGACTAGCTTCTCAAAAATTATCCTCAACTCACAAATCCATCCCATCTTCCGTCCAATATACTTCTGTTTTTCACCATATCGAAACTACGGGTCCTCCTGTGTTTTCCAAACCCCGACGTCTGTCACCGGAATTATTACGGGCAGCACGTCAGGAATTCGAATTTCTGCTTTCCCAAGGTATCATTCGGCCATCGAAGAGCCCTTGGGCTAGTCCCTTGCATATGGTTAGAAAAACAAACGGTGATTGGCGTCCTTGTGGCGATTACCGCAGACTCAATGCCGTAACCGTTCCGGACCGGTACCCTGTACCACACATTCAAGATTATACGCAACTCTTGCATAATAAGTCCATTTTTTCCACCCTCGATCTGGCCAGGGCTTACCACCAGATCCATGTCCACCCAGATGACGTACCAAAGACCGCCGTCACCACTCCTTTTGGCTTCGTTTCGAAGACCGAAAGGAGTGAATACGAATTCGTATTCACTCCTTTCGGTCTTCGAAACGCGGGACAAACGTTTCAGCGTTTCATCCATCAAGTCCTTGTTGGCCTTGATTTCTGTGTGTCATATTTCGATGACATTCTCATCGCGTCTTCCTCCTCTGAAGAGCATAGTTCTCACCTCCAACAAGTTTTTGACCGCCTTAAACAATACAACCTTAAACTGAACCATGCCAAATGCGTCCTTGGTAAACCTTTTGTAACCTTTCTGGGCTGTAAAATTTCATCTTCCGGTATTGAACCATTACCTGAGAAAACGCAACAAGTTACTAATTTCCCAAAACCTGAGACCATTTCCCAGCTCCGCAGATTCCTGGCTATGATTAATTTTTATAGGCGTTTCATGGTACACGCAGCGCATACACAAGCGCCCTTGAATGAGTTCTTGAAAGATTCTCGAAAGAATGATGAACGTCCTGTGCCATGGACGGACGAAGCGCTTGCTGCATTTAATAAATGCAAGGCTGATCTCTCACAGGCAGTCCCCCTCGGTTTCCACACTCCCGGGCAGCAACTCTCTCTAATGTTTGACGCTTCCGATTCTGCCATCGGAGCGACCCTGCATGCAAAAACCACTTTGGGACTCCAGCCTCTTTCTTTCTTCTCACGAAAGTTAACGAACGCTGAGCGGAAGTATAGTACCTATGATAGGGAATTGCTAGCTATCTACTCAGCGATTAAGCACTTTCGACACTCTCTCGAAGGTCAGTCCTTTATAGTTTTTACCGATCACAGGCCCTTAACGTATGCCTTTACTAAGAACTCTGATTCTTGCTCGCCCCGTCAGTTGAGGCACCTCGACTTCATAGCGCAGTTTACTACAGACATTCGCCATGTTCCAGGAAACAAGAATGTTGTTGCAGATACCTTGTCACGTCTGGACCACATTGCGAGTATCACCAGTTTCGACTTCACCAAACTCGCTAAGGCCCAGTCGCATGACCAGGAAATACAAGGTCTTCTCTCTGGAGAGACGCATACGAGTTTGGTTCTTCAGCCATTAAAACTTTCCAACGATCTGCAAATATTCTGCGATAGCAGTACCGGCAATGTACGTCCTTTCGTCCCAGAGGCGTTCCGAGAACGTCTGTTCCACTCCCTGCATGGACTATCTCACCCTGGAGTACGAGCAACCAAGAAGCTCATTTCAGAGCGTTATGTGTGGCCATCAATGGCGAAAGACATCACAGCATGGACTCGTACCTCCTTGAGCTGTCAGCGTTCAAAGGTACATAAGCACACACGCAGCCTCCTGCAGCAATTTCCTCCACCATCTCATCGCTTCGATCACGTACATCTTGATTTGGTGGGCCCTCTTCCACCTTCGGAGGGATTCACTTACTTGCTTACGTGCGTGGATCGGTATACTCGATGGCCGGAGGTGATCCCGATAACGGACATTTCGTCCGAGACAGTAGCACGCGCTTTCATCAGTCGGTGGGTTGCCCGTTTTGGAACCCCTTCCGTCATCACCACCGATCAAGGACGCCAGTTTCAAGCACACCTTTTCTCTGCTCTGTCACTACTAGTCACGAAGCACATCCGCACCTCGCCGTACCATCCAGCGGGCAACGGGCTAGTCGAGCGTTTTCACCGCTCACTTAAACAGGCCCTTAGATGTCACTCAAACAACCTGTGGACTGAGACTCTCCCATTAGTCCTCCTGGGACTCCGCTCCTCGTTCAAGGAAGACCTCCAGTGCACAAGTGCAGAGCTTGTATATGGCTCTACTCTCCGCCTCCCTGCAGATTTTCTCTATCCATCTCCACCCCCTGAAGTCGAACCATCCGAATTCGTCCAATATCTCCGTAGCTCAATGCAGAGTCTCTCACCAACTTCCACTTCTGCTCACTACAATCGTGCACCCTTCTCTCGAATCGTGCTCTCATGTCTTTGTGCGCTATGATGGGATCCGGCGCTCACTACAGCATCCGTACAACGGCCCCTTCAAGGTTATAGACAGAACGGCTAAATATTACACACTGCTTATGAATGGTAAGAATTGTGTTATTGGCCTCGACCGTTTAAAGCCAGCATTCCTCGCCACCAGCGACTCCCTGACGTCGCAGCATCCTGTGTTGAATCCGAATGATCCTGTCACGACTAGCGTACCTACTCCTACAACTGTTACGAGAGCTTCGCCCTCGCCGACTCCAATAACGACTCCAGTTCCAGTGTCAACGCGTTCTGGTCGACGGGTTCGGTTTAACCCTCAGTACTTACGGTACTTGTGGGGGAATACTGTGGCAACCCAACTCGCAGACAGCTCCGACGTCGCGTTCTGCGCATCTGGTTCGCGCAGGATCGGGGATTGCCGCGGACATTGGAACACCGAACTTCACTTCACTTTCCGTACTAGTGTGGTACGCACGCGTCTCTGCTCCGAATTCACTGCGATGAACTACGAGCCGGGTTTCGTAACGATTAGTGTAAATTTATGTTATGTGTCCACTTTTAAATAAAAGAACATGTTCAGTTCTAAGTGTTGCTTATACCTTCTGATGTCAGTAGTATGGGAATAATAGTTTCCATAAATGTTTAATTGAGTGATATACCTTTGTTTAGATACCGTATCTAAAGACTTTGCGTAACCTGAGAGCATTTTATTCGACAAGCTGTAAGAATGCTCATCGAACGCCATGTTACGTTATGCAATGTTTTGCCACTCCTCGCCAAACAAGAAGTAAAATCTGCAAGAGTTGAGATGTGACATGCTGCGAGACACTGCCCTATTCATTTCGGATTTCTTTAATCATGTTATTTCTGATATGGCGTGCTTTGCTTTTAATCGCTTTCCTATATTACGAACTATTAATTTTTAAACTCAAAATGGCTAAATTAAACGACTGAAAAATAATATTAAACGTCAAAGTGTTTTGAGTTGTTTTCGTCCTAATCCATTTAGCAAAGACCATAGTAAAAGAACAGGAGGAGCGTGCCAGACGATATTACGTTCGAAATTTTCGGTTTTGTCGGAAAACTTTTGAGTTTATAAAATTGCGTTGCATCTTCACGTTCCACTAACTAACTGCGACCGATAAATTTTTTCCCCGCCATCGGCATTTCATCCGTTCCGGGATTATTCTTCTACTAGTTTTCCGAACATTTGGAGAGGCGTGTCCGGACCGATTTCCGCGAGGGGAGCAGTCACGTGAGCATTGTGTCCGGGCCGCGCTCTCTCGTGCAACCATTCGGCGCCCCGGCTGCCGGAGTGTCGGGTCGCTCGCTCCCTCCCGTTCGAATGGATCTCTGCGTGGGATGACGCCGGAATGAGTCGTTCTCGCGAAGGATGTACACCAAAAATGGATACAAGAACTACGTGCTAAGTAGAGTACCTTTCATCTGTTTTGCAAACCAAACAAAAAAAAAAAGTTCGCATGGAACCGGAATGAGTTGCATACGCAAATTTTAATTGCTCATAACGCTTTTTTGTTTAGAGTGAATATAGTATTTAAAAGTTTAGCGGGAGTAGTTCTCGTTCGTGTGTTTTTTGATTTTTGAGAAACTGCGCGGTAATTTATGTTTTCGCTGTTTTGAATGGCAGACTGGCTTTTTGTAATATTTGTGTGTGCTCGGTAGCTAGCTATTTATTGCTCCAAAATATAACGACGGCAAAGAAATGCTGACGAATTTCTCGCTCAACTGTTACGAAATTCGACGGACAAGAAGTAAGCATTTGAAGTCTATTTTTAAAACTGCTTGCTGTGTGTGCTCTGCATGATGAATACCCTTTCCCTTCATTTATTTTCTTTATGTTTGCAAATAAGGATGCACCTTTTGTCATTTATGCTTTTCTATCTGTCTCGGTGGTTACTCAAGTGGATTACTTTGTATTTAATTGGCCCAAATTGTATAAAATTAGTTATTTATCTCGGTGGTTACTCAAGTGGATTACATTGTATTTAATTGGCCCAAAAGAGTCATTTTCATCGTTCCTTAATCAGCACAAACTTCGTCATTATTTTTGTAAAACCACAATTGAATTTAGTAATTAGGTTAAAAATATGTGCAAAATTTGTAATGCATTGTTTTTCAAGGATCCAAGCTAAAAAAAATACTTTAAAGCCTTATTCAACTTGTTGAATGAATGGTCCTATATATTACCTAAAATTAGTTATTTTAAGATGTCGATTTTTTTTTATTTGGCAGAATCCAAACGGAAAGAACTGGTTGTGAAATAATAAACTTATCATTAAACCGTACGTTCATAACATGGCACCGTGCATTGTGACAGCACGCATAGTCACAGCTGTTGATGCATCGTAAAAGCGAGATTACGATGATGCCATACACCGAGAAGCAATCTACGTCCTGTATGGTTTTTGGCGATCAAACCGAATCAAAGAAAAGACGTGATGAATAGAATTTTATTTTAAAGCATTCCTTCCATTCGTTTTCGATGCTTTTTATCGCTACCCTGTCTTCAAATTCCTCGTCAATACAGAATTATCAGGAGGGAATAATAATAATAATAAAAAAAGCATTGCCTGCGCTACAAATATTTATAAAGTCGCTAGCACGACATTACTATTGATTTGAAATCCGTCAATTTCATGAAGGTGGCATTTACAGTAATGTACCGGGAGCGGTAAAAGAGTTTTTTGCATTTCAAGCGATTAGTAGAATGGATTGAGGTAAGCAGTACCCGAAGAAAGCTTTTAAGGGGTCAAGGGACCTTGAAACTCGAATTTTTTTAATTTCCAATTTTAACTCTTATATAAAATGAGAGTAATTAATTTTCTTTTTTACTACATTATAAATCCTTAGAATTCGAAATAAGGAATTTTTTGCAGAATAATGACTGTTTTTCAAAATTTTTCAAAAATGCTAACGTTATTCAAAATGCTCTGTGCGCATTGTATATTAATTAAAGTCTTTAATTTTTTATTATAAGTTTACTATATGTATATAAATAGAAATGTGCAATAATTTTTTTTTTTTTTTTTGTAGAAATCTAAAGTCTTAATTTTTTTCCCTATTCTCTCTGTTATTTTTTTTTTGTTTTTACTTTATTTTATAGTCTATAAATTTTGAAAAATATTTGTGATTTCAAAGAATAAGGCACAGTTTCGTGACAAACAATTCAATTAACTATTCTGATAAATTTGGAAGATATCAGAAGGAAATGCATACGCGTGGAGCCTTTAGAAAAATTCTAGCATTTTTGAAGGATTTTTTGATAAACAGGTCTAATTCCTCCACAAAATACTTATTTGTGAATTCTAAGTATCTTCAATGTAGTAGAAAAGAATATTAATTATACTCTTTTCTATAGAGGTATATAGAGGTATTTTCTATAGTGGTATATAGAGTAAAATATTGGAAATTGAAGAAGGACGAGATTGAAGGTCCCTTGTTTCCTTAAGTTTGTATTATAACTTTGGGATTTGAACAAGACTGTAGCGTACGGGTAGTATGGTCTTATTGTTTCCCAAGACCCCCACAGAGTGCTTAAAACACAGCTGCGTGTATCGGGGAAAGTTTTGCCAGTTTCCACCGGTTTTGAACACGTGGGGGATTAAAAAACGTTTTCCCACAGATGCGGCCAGTAAAGCTGTCGTCCTAACGATTCTGGAATGTAATAAAGTTTCGGCGTTACGAAGAAACTGTTACGAACGGTTGCCGACCCCCTCTCTGAGGGAGAGACGCCGCACAGAAATCCGCCTTGTGTGGACGTGTTTTTTTAAGCTCCTGTGTTGGGACTGTATGGGTCCGGGAGCGGCCATTGTAGATCTGCACAGAGTTAAATTGAATATGTTGTAACCTTAAATGTTGAATTTTTTTTGTTTGTAAAAAAATTCCCTCGTTAAGTTTCTGTTTTAAAATTTGGCTTCGCATTTTATTTAGGACTCTGTCTTATTTTTTTCTTATGGATCCCATAGTAGTAATTTTTAGCAACGCCTCAGAGAATCGCCTTAACCATTTACCGCGACGCCACAAGACCTAGACTCTCCTAGGCTTTCGAGCAGGTCTGCACAATTCGAAATGAGATGAGGACCTTTATGGAAAGCTCCCGGGGACCGTAAGAAAATGTAGAACAGATGGGAGAGTGAAAAATCTAACAAAAAAAACATTACTGATTATTATAAAAATTTAATAAGTATTCATATTCGTTGCTTACACATACATTTCTTGACACTCTAAATGTAAAAATAATATTCCGTATTTTTTAAATTCGTAATATTTCGTCTTTTTCCAGAGCCAGTGTCGACTGCGGGCCATTTCATTCATCAAATGTAAGGACCCTTACCGAATCCTTCGGTCAGTGACCGACCACTCTGTTGCCATACTCGATTCAATTTCCCCTTTCAGAGTTAGACCTTAACAAAAATGAGCTATATCCGAGAAAGATATATTGAGCCGTCCCTTAAATGGAACGAAAAAATGCAAGATGTCGGGAGACTAGGGGGATCTTAAGATGGTGAAATGTATTCACTAAACTTAAAAAAAAAAAAAAAATGTGTTCAAAATGTTTTAGTCGTCGTACGTGTCATGATTTTTTTTCTTAATTCGATATGTTTTAGTGTTAAATTTCTACCATTTATGGAAATTTCTGGTACTTTTCCGTTATCCGGGCGTTCGTCCTATTAAGTATCGCCATTGGCGACTATGAAAAGTCGCCAACATAACAACCCTAGAATATCAGTTTAATAGGCAATAGCTGGACTAAATTTTGAAGAAGCATTGTCACACACGAAACGTTGGAAGAAAATGATAGATCAACGGGTATGAATCATGCGAGAGAACACGATTAAGTTCAGAGACCCAGCTATATAACCCTGAAATTTACACGAATAAAAATTGGAAACAAATTAACTACAAACTTATTTAGCTTTCTTCACAATCGCACAAAAGATTGAGCAGTTGCGATGAAACACCGTATGGCGACATGAAAAAACACTGAGGAACGGCACGCCACCATTTGCAATCGTACAGGCTGAATTTCCTAGGCGTCGACAAAAAGAGGGTCGTTTTGAAGACATCTTGAAGGACATTAAAGATTCTTGGCCTCCTAACTAATTATTTGCTTAAAGAACAAAATGAATGCTTTCTTATATATTTTGTTCTTTCACATACACGTATCACGGGAGTTCCAATTAATTAAACAAAAGTTCCATATTTGGCGATATATAAGTTGCGCCCGTCTAACGGAAAAGTACCAAATTTCTTTTATTCTTGAAGTTTTTATTTTCTTCCAATGGCTGGGAGCTGAGCGATACTCTTTTCCCGTGGGAAGCCAGAAGTGTGTGACCACTTCGCCGCATGCATCCGGGGTGCGCCCCAGGGGGTGGGTCCCCGTTACACCCGTCCTTTTAAACCGAGGCCAGTGACGAGACCGGAACACTCGACCTCGTACCTCTAGAGGTAATGCTCGAGAACTTGGAGGACATGGCAGCCACGACAGATTTTTTCGGTGCACCAGCCGCCATTAGTGTACACGTCGGCGATTTTGTCGGTGTCGGGTATCGAGCCAGCCACTTTCAGATCACTGGCTCGATGCATTTGCTGACCGGGACACCACTCCCGCTTTATTCTTGAAGTTTAACCTGTAAAAAGGTCAAAAGTTGAGGCGTAAGCTGTACCTATGTGTAACTTATTTAAAAGTTTATTATTTTTTTTTTAAAAAAGGTCAATTTTGACCGTTTTAAATAATGACGAAATTTATATTACTTGAGACGACTCAGTTAGAAACTACCGTATATCAGTATATAATCTATATATATAAAACAGTTCCGTAACTGACTGACTCACTGACTCACTGACGTACAATGCACAGACCAAACCGCTGGACCCAAAGGGCTGACATTTTGCATGGCCATTCTTCTTATGGTGTAGGGGTGCGCTAAGAAAGATTTTTGAAAAATTCTTCTTAGATTTTTTAAAATTAAATTTTTAATCTGTTTTTGTAACTTTATTTAAGATTGTATTTAAAATAATAATTTGAGGGTTATAAAATTTATATCGCGAGAAAAATCCTAAAAATTCCTTTAAAATCAGATCTTTTTCGAATCTTTAACTCCATTTTCTGATTTTTGGTGAATTTTTAAAGATTCATTTTTAGAATTGAATTTATTAAATGCCGAACACGCGATTTCTTTTTCTGGTACCTTAAATAAATTTATCGTCACGTGCATAACAACTAAATAGACAAAAAATATTTTTTTTCTTTCTAATGCGGCAGACGATTGGATATTATCCGAAAAAAATAAATATCTCTTACGATTTTATATATATATATATATATATATATATATATATATATATATATATATATATATATTACATCAATTGTATACATTGATCGTCGCATTTACTATAAATAAATATATTTATTTTTTTGGTATTAATTGCATGCATTGACCGTTGTATTTTATTTGAATGTACTCCTTAGCGAAGCGCGGGTTTTCTGCTAGTTTATAATACAAAATATGATTTTTTTTGTTATATATTCAGTCGTGGTCGAGGTAGAAATATCCTCGAACGTTTGCCATTTTTATTACGGAAAGCGAGAAAAATGTGTGGAAAAAGTAACTACTTTCCCGCTTTGTCTTCCAGCTTCGTTAACGGGTGCGTCCCTTGTGGGGTCTGATGGTCATCCCCCCTACACATTCCTTTCGTTTTCGAGTGTTCCTTCGGGCCATTTCGATTGTCGCCTCTTTTTAAATAAGAGTTTCGACGCATCTGTGAACGGTTCATACCATGAAGCTACAGAAGGAGGAGTAGCCCAGGGTTAAAATTGTGTCTCACATTTGGTCACCGCCAATAGATGGCGCGCGCGCAGAGCTCAGGGTTTTCACACGGAAACCATAGTATGGATTTTTTGTACTTTTCAAGACAAAGCACGTTGTTTTTTAGAACAAAATTTAGAAATTCTGAGCTACGAAGCATCATTATTTTCAATAAGATTTATTTGATGTGCAGTTAAGTATATAAAACTTAAATTTCAAAGCAATACGATCATTAGAAATGCGCCCGGAGCAGTTTGAATATTCGTATGACACGAAAATCTTTATTCTGAGTAAAACACATTTCAAGTTATTGCTATTAGTAACCACATAACATCTAAATTAAATACAAATGCCTATAACTGGGAAAGTAATAACATAAATTAAAAATTCTTTTTGCGACACATTCCTACTCGTCCGTAGTTTCACAATTCAATAAAATTAAAAAAAAGAATTTTTGGACAAATTTCACAATTTTGAAAGTCCACTGTTCCCTTAAAAGAGCCACATTCTCTTTGCCATAGGAGCTAAGAAAATAGCTCCAAAAACTAACATAAAGGTTAAATAATAAAAAAAAAGAAAATCAATGCTAAAATGATTTTTTAAATTGAATATTTACTTAGAAGGGAGAGAGAGAGAAAAAAAAAGAAAAGAAATCCACTTCCATGTTTTCTTTTCTTTGCGTTGCTCCACATTTCTTTCCTCTTCCGGTGACGCAACTTGACAGATGCGTATTTCCGCCTTAACCATTGAGTTTGAAATCGTGCAGCGTCGACAATTTCTCTGCTTCCTCCTCGACGTGTTTGAAAAGCAGTCTCAATCAATCGATTTCACACAGCTTTAGAGAGAGAGAGAGAAAAAAAACGCACTTAAAATGACTCTCCCGATTGTGTTCCCCAAACTGGGGAAATTTACTTCTCAGTTCACGGGATCAATTTCATTTTAAAATCCGAGGAAATGTGAATTAGATTATTATAACGTACGGTTTGGTTTACTTCCTAACTTGTAATCCCCCCCCCCCTATTTGACAAGAAGTCAAAAATAGTAAAGAGGAGTTCGTCAAGATTTTTCTATTAAAAATAGTTAACTCGAATACTTTTTCAAAGTAGCACGATGAGCGAAATTTTTTACGATGAGCGAAATGCGTCAATTTTTTTTTTATTGAAAAGATACTTGTTATGAAAAGGGTACTAAAAAAGCTCTTTCATTAAATAATTTATAATTCATTTGATGTTTTAATACATTAATTAAACAGCATTGAGATGTATTTCTAAAATTGATTTCATATGTTTCCGTTGAGTCTTTCCTTATTTTCTCTTTTTTATACTTAAAATTTTTATTAAAACACTCAGATATGCGTATGAATATTCTCTTTTACGATCTGTGATAAGGCAGGATGGGTAATATATTTTAAAATAACCCGGGTTTCTCTTCTGTGGGTATCGACTTATATATTTCAGTGGCAATGTTCGTGAGGCAAGATAAATCAATGTTAGGTTAGAGTTAAATTCTGAAAAATCTAATTTTAATGCGCTGTGTGCCCCTTTCATAAATATATTTCTGAGTAAACGGGGCAAAAGCAATTCGATTAGGGGTTAGGATTAGAAAAGAAAAATGGGTTAGAACCCAAGGTCAAAATTCGCCAGTGCAATCATTTCAGTTTGAATGTTCTGACAAACAGCAGAGATGTATTGTTCCAGTTCATCTACAGTTTTTGGATTGTGACGATACACCTGGTCTTAAAAATCGAAAAAACATCGAATGGCATCAAATCTGGCGAATAGGGAGGCCAATCCATGCCACTTTGCGTATGCTTCTTGGTTTGAAAACATTGTTTTATAGTTTCCCCTGTCAGCAGCGCCATCTGTTGACGAACTTTGTAACTAATTTTGAAAATTGGTGAGAATAAATTCCCCGGTCACCTAAGCAGCAAACCGTACATTTTTATCACCATCCGTTTATCTTTAATTGATTTTTCAAATAGTCGGTCATTTTTGGGACACCCGGTATATATAGATTTCGATTCCATTTTTGAAACTGCCTCGAATAAAAAAACGTATCCTGTATTGAACTATATCTCATGAAAATGGGATTCCTATGTCTTAGTAGAAGGTTCGTTTGTTTGTTTGGTCCTCGGTTTGCACGCAAGGTTGATTCGAGGTAAGCCGTTCGCAGTTCAGGAAAATACTGAGGGAAATCGAGGGCAATTTTGCAATGGGTCGAGGGACTTTCTGAAGCGTCATTTGGAAGCATTTTTTTCTAGATGCTTCGAAAGGCACGAACTCTGAGACATTCTCTAATAATTATTATTGTTACGGCGGTAGACCAACGGACGTCCCTGACCTGCAATACCGAAGTTTCCCTCGGTATTTTTTTAATCCCAGATAAGCAAATGCATATTTCTGAATTCTGTTTGCTACATCAAAAATGACATTTGCGCGTGTTTTTCGAAAATCCTTTCATTGGATTCCATTTTTTCAAAAATTCGATGGCCCTAGAGACGGTGACTCACCGAAAGCCCGAATTCCGAATATTAAAAACACAAAACAAATATATTTCTGAAAAAAAGGTGTTTTAACGGTTAACACTAAAATTAAAGCATTTTGTATAATAAATAATACAAAACAATAACCAACAGCAGATATAAATGCTTGCAGTGTTATTTCTCCGTTAATATAGACACTTGTGAGTAACATCATTTTTTTCATTACTTTTCAATTTTTTTTTTTTTCACTCTAGGAGGTTTATTGCCTGCATCCAATAATGCCATTTGATTCTCAGAGTTCTCGTGTTGGATTTTTACTTGATTTATGAATTCGTAAATTAGATGTTGTAATTATATTTCGTAGTGTATTCAAAATTAAGTTTAGATCGTTTTGCAGATTTTCCAACTGCACTGTTTAAGGCACGATGCCAACCTTTCAATATGATTCGTAGTGCGGGCACCGAAGTTACCATACTTCTAGCGTAAAAGATCCTGAAAATTGAAATATTTGTGATCTTATTGTATGTAGGTATGTAAATAAATCATACAAATTCAGAATTACCCCAATTTATACTTATTATTGTGTATATTTAGATTGATTGTTAAAATTTATAAAATTAAAATTTTAATTTGAAAACGGTTGAAACTCGCCAATCAAGTTCATTCCCCCTTTTCACGCCCACCTGTCAACTGCAGCTGCAAATTCAGGATTCGGCCCCACAGACATCCATATTTGAAATAAAAATTTGCTAATCTTTGTTAGAAGAAATTACTTTATCCTCTGTGACATTCACGTCGGAAGCGCCTTGTGGACAGCAAAGCGTTGTTACGTCTTGGCCCTTTTCGGGGAAGAAGGGCCACCCAAGCAAAAGCCCACCCCTCTACGAATTCTTCCCGATTCCAAGAAACCATTCCCCCGGCCAGCTGGCTGAAAAGAAAAGGAGAGGAGTGCTTGGGAAGCAAGGAGAGAGGGTAGCTGATTATTGAGCCTCGGATCTTTCCGTCGACCGGAAGGGACCGAAGGCCTGAAAATTCCTCTCTCGGCTCCCGATTTTACAAGTGGAAAGATACATCTCTGTTAATGTAAAAGATATTTTGGTTCCTATAGAACCTCTCATATGCCTAGACTCTCTGCCTTGTACATACTGTAAATTTTTATTTGTTTAATACAAGCTCTGTGTAATATGATTATCTCTCGTGTGTCTCATTTTCCACCGAGGACGTTACAGCGCCAAGCGCAGTTAAGGTGACGATGAACCATGAAAAACTTTTTTTTAAATTTCATTTATTAACCAATTGCTATGAAATTTTGTATACTTATACTGTGTTGTTTAGAGATGAAAATGCTAAATTAAAAAAAATCAGAATGTAATTAATTAAGATATAAATTAGAATCCGTTTGTTAATGCTCCACGCGCATCCGTTTTATTCTCAGATATCTCATTTTCTCTCTTAGGCTAGCTTTATATAGTTATAATAAAATTTAGTAGCAATATTTGATTGACAGTCCTATTTATAAAAACTAGAAAAGAAATCGATAAAAATAGGTCTCTTTATGCAAAATTTTATCAAAAAAAATGTTTTTATTGTAAAAATTTTAAGTTGTTTTAAAATAGTATAATGAATTGATTACTAAGTTTTGTTCTAACATATATAAATAATCCTTTTATGAAATGCTATGAAAATTCCAGAAAAATGATGACTCACGGAACATTTTGAACTCACCGAAACGACACGAAAACTTGTTTTGAGAAAATGGCATTTAAAGTTTTAATTCGACTAACGTTTCCATTGTTTACGTTTGAAAAAAATACTTATAACTCGATTAATAATGATCGGATCAACATACTTTTTTTTAAATTTAAAGCTGATGATTTGTAGAATCATTTGCTGCAAGAAAAAAAAATCGTTTTGGGGACATATTTTTGTCAATCTGAAGGTCCACTGTCGCCTTAAACTCGGGAAAGAAAACATGAAAAAAAAAAAGTTTTTGCCTACGGTTAAAAACTGATTGTAACTCGTCACAACGGAGGGATTGCAAAACTGCCGAATCTGTTGCCGTAAGCCGTTAGCCATGAGAGAATAGCTTATGTGCGGCACAATGAACGCTACCATTTCAAAGGGTCATAAATAATTAACGATGCAATTGACAGAAAAAGGCATTATATTTTCGAAAAATACTAAAAATCTAATTCCCCCCCTCTAGTCTTTGATAATGGCATCACCCGTTATTGGCGAAGCACTGTGGAAGCCATTCCCTAAAGTACTCCCTAAGTTCCCTAAAGTGCTTACTCCACACAAACGGCGACGGCGACGAAAAATCATGTATCTTCGTTGTTGCGCATGCGTATTACAAACAAATTTTCACTCCCCCGGTTCGTCTCCGTCTCTGCGGTTTCGAGTTGGACAAAGTTCAACTTTTGTCTCTGCCGCCATGCTCGACAGCCAATCAGACTAGAGAGGGAAGATTATGCGCATGCTCGAATAAATTGTCTCCTAGCTGCGTGAAGGCCTGTATGACAGCCACAGAGACAGGTGGCAAAACGTGTCTGTCTTTCGTTGCTGTCGCCGTTGGTGTGGAGTAAGCATAATTCCTCTTTGGAGGAATGGCGGCAAAGACTTGCGGACTCGTTGCCCATTTTCAGGTGTTCCAAAGTTCCGAGAACTACCCCTTGGTCTCCTTAGTAATGCAGACCCCTGTTTGAAACAGGATTGTTTTTCGATCCATCGTTTGCACAGAATCCGATGCGAGTCTTAACTGCCCCCCGTGTTACGGTTATAGAATCAATGTTCTTGAAGACCGCCTCGATAACAAAACCGCCGGATCCACTCATGGTGTCTACTGACAACTTGAAAATCCGCACAGTTTGTTTTTTTGGGTTTGCAAGACCATTGCAGTATTGCTCCCTTTTTCTACGACGTACACCCTACTCCTACCACTCTCTTGTCTACCGCACCCTAGAGCAGTGCCTCCGCAACCGCTGTGCCGTGGCACACTAGTGTGCCGCGAGGTGATCTTGACTGTGCCGCGGTGATTTTATCGATTATGATAATAAAAAAAAAATTAACCACCGCATTAGTTAGAAATTTTTCTAAGTAAAATATTCCTCTTAACTTTTTGCTCATATGTAATTTCTCTGGGTCGAAATTATACACAAAACAAAAACATGTTGTCACCATACATTGTATGTATGCTCGAGCGTTATATTTCTGGATTTCAGTTAAGAAAGAATATCCACAAATTTCTGACGAGGCCGTTGCAATTTTGCTCCCATTTTCAAAGACATACTTATGAGAACAAAGTTTTTCGACACTGGTTCTAATTAAAAACGACAAAAGATTCTATTTAAAGGGTCTTGACCACGAACTTCGAGTAGCTCTTTCTAATATAGAGCCAAATATAAAACGTACATATGTTCAGCAAAACAAACTCAAATATCTCATTAATAAATGAGTTATGTTTCAATTAACTTTGATTTATTAGGCTTAAGTAAAGACCAAAAAACAAATTTTAATATAAAAATTTAAAGAGAAAATTTGCTTACTTGTAAACTATAACTTTATATTTTTGTTCTTAAGTTGGTGTACAATTCAAAATTATTTATATAAAACTTACAGGATTATAATTATCTTGATACATAAAGCTATCTTATTGTGTTTTTTATCTAATAAACGCATACACATATTTATTGTAATTTATATATTTGCAAGCTTTTTCTTGTGGTGTGCCGCGGAATTATCGAAAAAAATGTTGTTGTGCCGTGGAAGATAAAAGGTTGCGGAGCTCTGCCGTATAAGATAACGCTACGGGCTTCATTGCTGCTCGTATATCATTTGGCGATACATTTTACACCCGTTTTATTCAAACTAGTAAATTGACATAATGTAGAGGAAAATAATGTAGAAGAAAATATTCAAATTAAATCTAATAGAATACTAAAGAATATAGTACAGTTTGAGAAATATATCTTTTACTGTATTTTAATATGTCCAATCGTCTGCCGCATTAGAAAGAAAAAGAATATTTATTTTGTCTATTTAGTTGTTATGCACGTGACGATACATTTATTGAAAGTACCAGAAAAAGAAATCACGCGATCGGCATTTAATAAATTAAATTCTGAAAATGAATCTTTAAAAATTCACCAAAAATCAGAAAATCGTGGTAAAGGTTCGAAAAAGATTTCATTTGAAAGGAATTTTTAGGATCTTTCTCGCGATATAAATTTTATAACCCTGAAATTATTATTTTAAATGCAAACTTAAAAAAAAGTTACAAAAACAGCTTAAAAATTTAATTAAAAAAAATATAAGAATTTTTCAAAAATCTCTCTTAGTGCACCCCCACACCATGCGAAGAATCGCCATGCAAAATGTCAGCCCTTTAGGTCCAGCGGTTTGGTCTGTGCGTTGTATGTCAGTCAGTCAGTGAATGAATGAATGAGTCAGTTACGGAACTGTTTTATATATATAGATGATGATGGAATTGTGTGAACTTTTTTGTGGTGGCAACATGCCACACGACAGGATGGAACCTAATTGACGATTTCTAGCGGCGAGGTGTTTACAATGCTTCGTTTCCAGAACGAAATAACCCATTGGACTATTGACAGATGGCGTGTTTACTTTCAATCACTAAAGCCGTTTGCAGAGTTACTGCGAGAGTTATCTGCCCAAGGAAATGTACATGACGCAAACTATTACTTGACTGGTCTTTTGTCAGCTAATTTAACAGTTTACTATAGGTACATTAGCAATGATATTTATCAATTCATGAGTGTCTTTGGGATATTATCACGTCTCCTTGTCATACGTTGCTTGCGTTTTGTTATGATCATTGTATTTCTCGGTGTCTATGAATCGGAATAAATAAAGTATGGACCTATTTTCAAACTTACGTACATGACTATCGAATTTTGGCGACTGACATTTGAGTCCACGTGAAATACGCACAGGCGAAAGAAGCACGCTCCGAAAGGTGACGGCCGAATGGCATTCGGTTCCGATCCTGTGGGTTCGAGGCCCTTTGTTGGCATGGATGTTTGTAGCCGTTCGGAATCGGCTGTAAACGGTAGGTCCCGGTCTAATCAACCTTCGTGTAGCAAAAAGTTGACCGTAGCGCTCCAAACCAAACCTAATTAAAAAGAGATACACTCCGCTAATTATTACCATGTTTTTATTAACATGCTTTCTTGTGTGTGTGTGTTTGTCTAGTACAAATCTTGCAATCGATTTTTGACTAGCTAGACATTTGAAACTCTCAGAATAGCTCAGTACACGATGACAAGGCATTGTTTTAAATATTTTTAGCCATCTTTGAGCAGAATTAAATTAATTTTCAGTTATTTTCAGCTAATATTGTTTTGTAGACTGGTGCAGGAAAGGGAACTAGTCAAATGCAGCAAGTCAAACATGTATAATGCAAGTTCACTTCCAAATAACTTCATTTTCTTTCAAGTCGATGGGATAATTCATCAAAAAAAATTTCAAAAAAGTATTTATTAATACATAGAATTGTCGAGTTTATAGGATTCAACAGAAAATTTAAAAACGTGGTATATAAAAAGTCTTTTTATCTTGTAATTATTTATTTATTTATTTTTTGTCTTTAATGATTTTGTACGCTTTGCAGACGAAAAAAAAACCTTCTCTGTATAGCATGTTGCTAGAGGTCTACACGGGTTAAAAATTCAGTGTCTGGACTGTCGTGTTCCTCTAAAGTAACAAGTAATATAAAAACAAAATTTTTTAAAGTCAATTCCTACTTAGGTCAACAAAGAAAAATTTGAGTGTGAACTAATAGTAGGAATTCAAAAAAAGGATTACCTGCCAGTGCGAGATTAGAGGGGGGGGGGAAGAGAGAGAAAAAGTTTGTCATGTTGGGGATTCGATCCCGCAACCTACAGGACGAGAGGAGCCCGCGCTACCGCAGTGCTACCGTTTACAGAGTAAGAAGAGGGAAATTACTAGTCAAGAGCACGAGTCGCTCTAGGTCTAACACTAAAATCGATTAATTAAATTTAATGAATGAATTAATATTTGAAAAATCTGTATTAACATCAAGTGTCATCCACTACAAGTTTAAAAAAATGTATTTGAACTTGAGTGGATGAATAAAAAGTACTTTTACTAACGATTGAAAATTTGAACAAGATATATATAGGGAGAGTGTGAACTAATAGTAGGAATTGAAAAACTGATGTTACTGGTGCTCTTTCAATTTTCCATTTAGAATGTGCTGATAATTTTTCATACATGCTATTATTAAACCAGCAGTACTGTAAGCATTATTACGGAAGAATAAGACTACATTTTGCTTTGACGCTAAATCATATCTTGATAAAATAAAGCTAGTAAATTCTTGAAAACTTGTAAAATCCCGAGTTGAAATAAATATATGTTGAATTTTGCAGAATTTTGGTCCCATCAACTATAAATAGAAGCTCCAAAAATATTTTGTTTCAGCGGCAGTGGGGTTGGTATTTAAATTATCTGAAGTAAATTAATTACTGAATGAAATTATCTGAATTAAATTAATTTAATTAATTTTTTTATACAAATATATTTTAATATATATTAAGGCGACCAGATTTTAGCATTGGTAAAGCGGAACACCATTGACCGGGGGGGGGGGGGGGGGGGGTCTTGATTAAAAATTCGGTCTATATGGAGCAACAAAAATTTTCATAGAACGCAAAAATAGTATTGTAATATATATTTTTTTTATTTCAGCATAAGTACAATTTACAAATATAATAAATAAAGAAAAAATTATGTATAGTATTATTTTATTCTTTGGCATATTTCTCATTTGCGTGAATTTCTTTAAGTAGATTGCTGTCGTTGTTGAAAAGGTCATGAAATTTTTCGCAAGAATTTGTTAAATTATATTTCACGCATAAAATGGCTTTCAAAGTCTCCACACTTAATTGTGATTTTTCTGATGTCCACGCTTTTATTGACCGTAGAATAAAACGTGTTCAGTCGCAGCATTAGTTCCCGGTAAGGTCAGCGCGTATTCTACAATTTTTAGTACGGAACATGGTTTGTTTCAAAATGATGAAATATTTCTAACCATTTGTTCTCTATCGTGATTTTTGTTGATGCCCAAGATTTAACTATTTCCTTATAAAAATATTTTTTTTAATAATGATACCTCATTAAAAAAAATCATTTTCGGAAATATTACTATATGGGAAATTTTGAGTAATATGATCGAATGATTTTTGCACATCATTCCAATTAAGTTGTTGTTTTAATGTAACCCAATGAAAATGTTCAATATCATTGTAATGTACCGTCGACTTTTCTAAATAATCTATGCAGTTACTATAGAACTTTTTAACGTGATTCATGATATCTGCACGATTTATTGCACCTTGTTCTTCTAGCTGGCTTATACTATTAGGGATAGTTAACGGAAGAAAATTATTTTCTAATCGCTCTTGACACTGAAATTTTGTCACCTTCAATAAGTTTTATAGCATTTTGAAAAAGAGCTGCTTCATTATGTACAAACTCTAGCCAAAGTTTTGAAGATACTTTTTCAAAAAACTCTTCTAAAATTCTAGGATATTTATCCTGTGATAGAAAGTAGGATTTCAAAGGATCGTATATTTTCAAAATTCTTTCGACAGCTGGCAAAAGAGCTAACCAGCGCGTTTTACTGTATCCAAGTGTTTTCTGATATTCGACTTCCGCAGTTTCACAAACTTCTTTAAGCATTTCAACACGCACAGTGAATATACAGAAATAAGAATATATTTTAATAACAATATTTTCCACATTTACGGGCAACAAGTCAGCAGCTGTTTGAATGGCGTTATGTATTATGTGCACTGCACAACCAACACCAATAATATTTGATTAAGGTTTAAAGTTTAACATTATAAAATTAACAAAAATAATATAAAACTCATATCCTGGCTAAATAGCCACATGGCCACCGAAAACGGTATATTCCCTTCCCGTTCCCTAGCTTGTCGTACATTCTTTCCAAAAATCGGGACTTTTTTAAAAGGCCGTGGGATAAATTGTTAAAAATCGGGACTGTCCCGCCAAAAGCGGGACGTATGGTCACCTTATTATATATCCATAAAATCATTTACCGTCCTGTCTTATCACACAGTGAAAAAAAGTCGGTCAGTAGCCGGAATAAGTGGGTTCTGCAACCCACTTCGCGTGGGTTATTGTGAGAGGTGAGTTAAACAAACCACTACCCATGTTTTTGAACGCGGATCTAAGTGAGTTAAAATGCTACCGAGTTATCGCAACTGTGTTTTCGAAACAAGTATGTTAAATAACTTATGTTATGTGTGTTTACTGAGCTGAAAAACCAACTTTAAGTATTAGACCGTAAATGTCACAAAAGGCTGAAATGAAGTATTCGGGGTGAAAATTTTCGAATGTACTTAAATTTTTATCCATTATTTTTTATAAGGAATTTAATTTTTGGAATACAATGTCTACTTTTTTTAGACGAGATTAACAAAAATTCTTTTCTATTATTCCATTCTATTATTTCCATTATTTATATTCTTTTCTATTATTGGTCAAAATGCAATTGCATTTTGACCAAGGTCCCATACGTAATCATCGGATCGACCAACCCACGACCATAGAAACTCCTATAAGGATCTGTAGACTCCTTAAACACATTCTGGAAACGCCTTGAATATAATTATATGACGATGGTTTCTAATTTACATAACTCACAGGTAGATTGACGATCAATACCATAACGAAGTGGTGGACTTGCTTACTTTTTGGCCCAATTTTCGTACACACCAAAGCCAAAGGTTCAACTCTCGCTATCCAACTACAACTAATCTAACAAAATATAGCAGTTAGCTATATTTATACAAAAACCATCGTCATAGGGACGACATCAAACTATTCAACTAACTGATCTACCAACTGGAGAAATGGATAATTTTTACTATTAGCAGCATCGGATCATGCATGTTCCTTAACCTTCAGTATAGCTAGATGGACCTAAATGCATTATAACTTAAAATTTTAATAAGTTCCTAAAAAATTTCGAGATAATGTCAGTATAAAAATGTCCCCAAAAATGTTTTCATTCAATGTGTGTTGTTTAAATATACTTTTTAAATATTTTTATACTTAAATAACATCCGAGCAAACATCTACTCTTCTCAGAAAATAAAAGCCCACGGAACTTCGTATTTCATCTTTTTAAGTGCAAAGCGGTGTGTTCACTGACCGAAAGAAAATGAATAGCTTTTCCAAACAAAAATGATAGCATTAAATAGCTAAACGTACCCGAAAATATAACTTTGTAAGTCTGAGCGATACATCAAGTGGTTTTCTTCGCCTTCTTATCTTGAGTAAATTTCAAAAGTGCCATTACAACATTAAATAAACAAAAATGCGTTTCAAAATGTTATTATTTGCTTAACCTTTATCCAGTAAACTGCTTGGGTTTTTCATAATAAAGAGAAACCATTCTATCGAATTTAAATATATATAGGGTAGGTGGGGGCAAAGGTTTGCAGTTTTGAGTTTTGGGTTTCTTACGGGCCTCCTTTAGATCCTATCGCCCCAAAAAGTCACTTGTATTGTAGTTGGGTATCCCCTCTACCTTCTATAAAATAATGAATTTTTTCCCGAAATATTTAGTCACCGAATTTTTAATTTTACCAAAAGACCTGTTTGCGAACCTTTGCCCCAATCGGTGGGGCAAAGGTTCGCACTGCAAACCTTTACCCCACTCGTTGGTTTCTTACTGGATAGGCATCGAAAATCACAAAAAGAGTTGTCTAAATAATTTTATTTCACATTTTGTAATCTTTTTAAAGGTGTTACATATATAGAAAATCACAAATTGAACAGGTTAATCTCAAAAAAATTTTTCTTAAACTAAATAACTTCAAAATGAAATATCAACTATTAACACAGAAAGTTGAATCTAACAAAGAAATTCACAAAATGAAAAGGGGTTAATCTCAATGATTTTTTTCTTAAACTAAGGAACTTCCAATTAAAATATCAACTATTAACACTATCGTTATATCATATCTTACGCTTTACTCATTCTTTTAAAACCCGTAAAAATTAAGGGGATGGGGGTCATTAGAGAGCAATTTTTGAAATTTTTACCTCAGAGATATGAAATTTGGCATAAATATTCATTAAAGTAAAACTATTTCAAACACCTTATAAAATTTTATAAATATTTAAAATTTTATTTTTTATATTTAAAAAATTGAAATTTTTATTATGTTTTTAAAATGCTCCTTGCGATCCAATATTTAGCCTTATCCTTAATTTTGCATTTAGATTGCTTATACATTTTGATCAGGGTTATGTTTTGATGTGTGCTTTCGTTGAATAATTAATTTTTAGAAAATATTTTTATGCTTGTACTCTGAATTCTCGTGAAATTTTTGTACTTTTCCACGCTTAAGTTAAACTTTGATAATCTGAATGATGTCGAAACCTGAAATGGATACATAACTTTATTTTAATGTATAAGAGGAGTCTTTGTAATAAATTTTATAAAATTTCGTCAAAAATTGTGACGCAAGGAGCATTTCAAAGACTTGCAAATCTGGAAATTACTCATTTAGAGCTTTTTTCCCTAACCAGACCTTCGAAGCTTATAATGTCTTGTAACAAAATTTAATTCTTTTATCTTGTAAAATAGGTCTTTGTTCAGAGCTATTTTATTTTTGTGTTGTACAAATTTATTTTATTTTTAATTTATGGATTTTCAAGCATTTTACAAAAAATTTTCTGATTAAAAACAGGCAGTTTTTATCAAAAACCATAATTTCTTTTCAAATTACAAAAATGTGAATTCCCATTAATAATAAAAGACGTTGTTATTAAGGATTCCTAATGAAAAGAGGACATGAAACAAATGTTAATAGTTAGAGCGGCAAAGGTTTGCACTGCGAACCTTTACCCCATGACTCCCGCAAACCTTTACCCCATTTCGTGCTGGTTCTGTTTCTGCAGAATGGACGCCACTGTATTTGAGTTAACCCAAAACTTAAGGTAGGATTTGAAAGGTTATTTACCACCCTAACATGCGAAAATAAGCCCAAAACGGTTCGCGAGTTTGAGTGATGCTCAAAATTACTCAAAAGTTGCAAAAAATTACATTAAAAGAGACGAAAATAAACTTACCTCATTTTCTCTACAAAAGGGGGTCTTAACGCCAACATTTTTTACGAGGCAACTGACTGGAAGTAGAGGAATGCACTGCCTACCCAATTCTTCCTATAACTCTTCCCGGTCATTTTAAAATGTATGTGCGATCCTTTGCCCCATGCGAACCTTTGCCCCCACCTACCCTAGTACTCCCAAAAGGTGCTTTCACAAGCTGGGAAGAATAGACGGTAATTTTGATATTAGAATGGAGAGAAGGTTTGTTTTTAGGATTTGTATTTTTTAAATTATAAGAGTCGTTCACAATTTCATTAGTAGACTGAATTATTTATCATTATTTGGGGGAGATAATTTGTGTCAGAAAAACAAATGCTGTTCTTTATAAGATTTTAGATAAAACAATAAAAAAATTTTATAAGATGTTTCAGGTACGATAAGTTGAACTTTATGTATAAAACGTGCTCTACACTTTTTTTCTTTGTTTATTATTACATCTGTCTACTAAAAAATCTTTGTTTCAAATCATCCAAGCTATAATAGCGAATAATTCTCGAAAAATTTGAGAGTTTTGATTTGAAATAAAGATTTTTCAGTAGACAGAGGTAATAATAAAATTTGAAATGAATCGGTCCTTTATGTAACTTGAACTCTATTAAATTTGATGCTGTATTGCCCTCGTTATCCGCCATTAATGATTTTGTGACACTTCTCTTGCCAAATATAACAACTACTTGATCTTATTTTTATCATGATACAGGTTAGTCAAAAAAGTTTAGGGAAAATATTTTATGCTACTTGATTTACTTTCTTTTCCGTAAAAAAAAAAAAAAAATCATGAAAACCAAAAAAGTATCAAATGGTAGGTTTCCGACTATGGCGCTGTCGTGCACTATTTTTGTTCTATAGCCTTGCAGATAAAATCAGTTTTAGCACTGAATAAATAAAGTATTAAGCCCTTCAAACGTGTTTACGCCCCATTTCGACTTTCATGACTAATTTTAAATAAAGCTTACTCTATTTAGATTATCGTTAAAATTAGATCATTCCCAAATGGGATCCACCCTAAAAGATGATTTTCTGAGAAATAAATTTCTATTTTGCTCGCTCTCCATTGAAAGATGTCTCGACAATGCAAATATCCTATTCCCAGTTCTGCATTCTTTCATCCAATGTATTTATAACCTGCACTGGATTCCGATGCATGGTTTTACTACAATATTTCTGGATTAGATTTGATTCGAGTTAAGGCTGCTATGTACTCAGAAAAAAATCGTATTTCCCTTTTCCTCTTTTGGTGCAGACTCTTGTGGTGGGAGGAGTCCAGTCGACAGTTCGAGAACCCACCCCCCTTAGGATCGACATTTTGAGGGATTTCAATGGCTCTCTCTCTATAGGGGGGGTTAAGCGCTGCCCCCAAATATTTTATTTAAAATATATTTTTGTCAACTATTTACAGGTACATAAATGCCGATAATCAAATAAAATGGGTATTGACGGATAGCCCGAACTTTTCCGCAAAGCGCTACGGAATTCATTTTATAAATTTCGTCCACCGCGTTTTAAACACACTTTATCAGATTTTTCCCCGAATAATATAAATTTTAAAATATTAATTGCATTTTTTTTAAAAAAACGAAAAAGGTACACAAATGTAAAATTTCTTTCTCTATGACGGAATACAATTTTTAAAAAAAATCTTTGAATCCAAGTCGGCAATCCATGGACACATTTTCTCCATAGGTTAACAGTAAGGTGGGCGAATCCAATGGGGTTAGTACATAGCAGCCTTAATGCGGTGGCTGTAACATAATTATTTGCCTTCGTGTCGTTGTTACTATGGAATTACAGCAACATTTCGATGACAGGGTTATCGGTTTGGTTTGGAGCGCTGCGGTCGACTTTTTGCTACACTAGGGCTCATTAGACCGGGACCTACAGTTTAAAGCCGATTCCGAACAGCTACAAATGAAGGCTTAATCATTCAGGGTACCAGAATAAAGTTGCTGTTGTTTATAAGATAGTGTTGTTTTTAGGATGTCAACTAATGTGCCCTTCTACAAACAAGACGTCTGCAGTGTTCGACTCGGTGTGTACAGTTCTTTACACATCCATGCCCACAGTGGGACTCGAACCCACAGGATCTGCACCGAATGCCAGCGCTCAGGCCATTATATATATACGCATTGCACAAGTATAAAAAATTCATATAATGCCTTTGACCACTCGATGTCTGTTTGGTTAGTCATAAATTATGATAAATTCAAAATCTATATATATAAAACGCATAGGTATGCGGCACAAAAATCGACGACATTTCTACACTCCGAATGGCAACGGCTGCAACTACCGGATGAAAACCATGAATCTCTTATAGCTTCATGATGTAAATATTAGCGGCCATCCGCGTGTGTGTAGTGGCTGGACGATAGCACGTAATTTGGTACAACTTAATTGTTGTATTTTACTCGTAAATAATTTTAATTTATTCATTTGATATGATTAAGTGGAGATAGCTGAATTGCGAACAATAGTACATACAATAGTACATACAGAGAGTGATGAAATACACACTATATTTTAGTACTTGCTGAATTTTTACTCCACTTTATAAGTGACGAAATTTTACCGACAATTTATTATTTGATATGATTAAGTATAGATATCTGAATTGTGAACAACAGTACATACAGAGAGTGATGTAATCCACACTATATTTTAGTACTTGCTCTATTTTTTTAAGTGAAAATTTTCCTTAACAATTTCTTATTTGATGTAATGATAAAGTGTAGATATCTTTATTTCGAAAAATAGAACAGAAAGAGAGGGATGTAATTTTTAAAATCATTGGTTTGGGTCTTTAGCTCTGTTCTGAAGTAATGGAAATTCACATTTTTTAATCACGTTTTAGAATCAGCCATACAGTGAATTCAGCAATGATTATAAATTTTTGGGCTGAGTTCCCACTACCCCTTAACAACGTGTATTTATGATGACAGGTAATGGTAACATTCCTTACATATGTTACTTTCAGTTGAGTTGCTTTGCAAAAGAAAATATATTACTAAAAGCGACCATGTTGGTCGCGGAGCGGCTAGTAGATTAAAAGTTATGGAATAAAGATTTCTTTTTAGGTGACTAAATTAAGCACTTCAATCCGCTTGTGGTGTTAATAAATCAAGAATCAGAATGAATTCGTTTCTGTCCATGTTTTGAGAGTGTCTACGGCAGCACAATGTTGAAAATGTGAAAGGTACAAACAGGTTGAAATATGTAGAAGGAGAATGAAATAAGCGTAGTTGAAAAGAGGCGCGGGTTACAGTTGTAATGAAGCGCCTTCGGATATATGAAAATTTCATAGAAATATTAAGAGGTGAAGTCGATCGAAGGCTTTTATCATTACATTGTTTTGATGAAATTGGGAACGCCAGCTGAGCGGGACGATAATTATAGAGCGGAGAGGTCCTGTGTGACGTAAGGCAGTGAATAGTCCTGCGGCGGTGGTCAACTTGGGAGGTAGATCGCCAGGCAAGATTTAAGAGAGTTGTCGCCAGGATTTGACACTACACGACAATGGACTGTGTTTTCAGATTTACAACGGCGGCATGTAAGAACCAAGGGCGTCGTGTGAGGTTTATGCAGGCATGTTTTCCGTGGGGGCGTGTGCGGCTTAGCTGAAGGCGGCCAATAAAATAAAGTTTGAAGTGAGCAAGCGAATGAGTTTTTTTGCTGAATCTTGTATGGATGAGAAAATTTTGAGGAGGAGGAGACACGAAAGAAGAAAGGAGTTTGAAATGTATAAATTAGGGAGTTTAAAAAAAAAAGGGGGCTCTCTCAGATCTCTCTCTCGAGTCTCAGACTCAGACTTCTGGCGTGTCGGGTCGAGCTTCGGTTCTCCTGGTGTTATTACTGCGTTCAGTCGAACTTGGAGTTCCCCACAAATATTAATGATAAAATAGAATTTCCTGCATATAAATTAATAGTGGAGCGAGTGGTGTTGCGGTCACAAGAATCATCAAGAGACGGAGAATCAAGAGGTGTGTGTGTGCCCTGCCTATGTACAGAAGGATCCAAAGGACCCCAGCTAGACGAGTCAGCGGATTCATCAATTAGATAAATATCAACGGAACTGAGTGAGTGGCACAATTTTATTGTTTAGATCAGTCCCCTTTTTTTTTTTTTTTTTTTTTTTTTTTAAATAGGTTGTTTACGGTCAGAGTAGGAGTAGTTTATATAAGAGTAGAGTTGAATGAGTATTTTGAGTTTTGGTATTTTGTCGTGCGCTCCCTATTTTCCTCGTCAAGTAAATTTTGAATGTTAAATTTCGATATAATGATAAACTAATTTTGGTATATGGATAAGTGTGTCTATAAAAAATATGATTAAAATAATGTGTACAAACAATGTATAATAATTTGTAAATAAATTTAAGTTTAAGTTAATTTTAAATCTCTCTGTTTTATTTGTTTCTCAATTTTTTAGTTCCCTTGTTCGTCAATTGCTAGTTACGTCTTGAACTACGGGTTATTAACAAAATAAATTTTAAAAAACACAACGCACCCAACTACCCCTTTATAAATAATTTAATGTACTAACTAACTATTTCACGCCCGTTAAAATAACTTTGGACGAGCAATACGACAGTCAGCACCGTTAAAGCACAAAATGATCGCCTTCAAATCGTCTTATCGTGCACAAAATATTCATCTTAATTTGAAACTAACCGATATTCCGCCATAACGATCTAAACTTAATTTTGAATACACTACGAAATATAATTACAACATCTGCAACATCACTCGATTTTAGCGAAACATTTTATTCTATTTCTATTTTTACACACACGCACAAGCTGGTTGTTACAAATATGTCAATTTACCCTGCTAGATTACAGCGAAGCACACGAGTTAAGGTATTGCAGGTAACACTCCTATAACACGGTAGATAGGTTCGTGGAAAATGTCGTGTTGTGTGAAACCGTGTTATACGAGACCCAGAGACTGTTAAAAAAACGGGGGTTACGTTCCGAAAACTTATTAAAAACAATCATTTTTTTAAAAATTCCATACAAGCAACTTAATTTTTATTAAAAATATAAATGTATGTATGACACAAAACGAAAAGAAACAAAAAAAAATATTATTTTCATTTAATGCGACGTTAATTTAATAAATTTCTTCCCCATCACTGCTCAGTACAATCAAACGAGAACGTTTTTGCAGTTGAACGATATCACCTTCACTTTCGGAACCTTTTTCTTCATTTAGATTTTTTGCACCTTCTATCCTTTTTAAAAAATCTGTCATTTTGTTTTGTATGCTGGTTCGTACGAGGTCATTGTAGATTTCACGGTATGGAAATAGATAATTTCGCAGCTCCCTTTTGAATTTTCGGCTTCTTTCGGCGGAAAGGTCTGCATTCAAGAAAAATGTTTCGAGATTTTCGGCTAAGCTTAGGCCTTCTTGTAATTTTATAGTTATAAATGAATAAATTATATTTTGTTTTTACATTTTCATGTAAAGGCACCATAGTTCATTATTCCTTCCCGTCGTTATTTAAAGGTAATTTAGATTCTAAATGTGTTAACCAAAAATCATGTTATCTAGTGCTATAGAAGTACAGTGTTGTACGAAGGGTTTCGCAATTTTTTAATCGTGTTAGAGGTTGCAGTGTTATACGAGGGTTCCCGCAATTTATCTTATCGCGTTAGAGCGAAACCGTGTTGTAAGATGCCGTGCTGTAGGAGGGCTACCCGTACATACATAAATGATCTACTGTATAGATAACTTTGAAACAAATAATAAATTCCTTTATTAGACAACATATGGCAGGGATGAAATTAAAAATGCACCCATTTTTCGTGCCTGTGATCTATGATTAATTATCAGTACCGAAAAAAAAATACAATTAAAAGTACCAATGTCCCGAAAATCCATGGCTCGATTTGAAAGAAACTTGTTTCGTGTTTTGCTCATTTCAAGGACATAGTCTGGGTTCCTTTTTTTTTTAAATACTGAATTCCAGACAAACTCGGAATTTGAGTAATGCATAAATTGAAACCGTCTGCTGGAAATAAGTTCAAAAAAGAACCGGCATTATATAACCAATGCCTCTAGAATTTTTTTTTACCATGTTTTTATTAACTTGCTTTCTTGTTTATGTGTGTGTTTGTGTGTTTGTCTGGTACAAATCTTGCAATCGATTTTTAACTAACTTCCCGACTCGCTAGACATTTGAAACTTTTAGAACAGCTCAGAACACGATGACAATGCATTATTTTGATACTTTTAGCCATATTTATTCCATATTTTAAAATCCATTACGTAAAAATACGAGTAGCGCCTGGAGCCAAAAGTAACTGCGCTACAGGCGCCATCTATTAACGTAATAGTGAACCAAGCGTATTACATTTTCATTACAATGGGATAATTTTTATTCATGCCCAAATGCTATTTGCGATATTTTCTCTGCGAAATTCATTGATTTTTTTCTTCAAATTATAGATTATAATTTATAATTTTGAAATCCATAATTAACTAATTTAAAAACATGGTATATAAAAAGTCTTTTTCATCTTGTAATTATTATTCGTAACATTTTAAATTCATTTTCCGTTTCAGGTGAAGTTTTCCCGTGAAGTCGAAACCTTCACTATAACATGTTTTATTAAAATATTTTCCACGAAACATTCGGCCAAAATCTAAAACTCCGTATAAGATGTCGGTAAACAATTCCGGTCAAAAAACGTTGTGTTCGTGACACATTTCGGCAAATAAATCTCGAGATACACCATGAATCAAACTGGGGAAGAAAATTTATGAAACTGTGCGAGATGCAAACGCGGGCTGCATCTCTATCGGTAAGGCAGCGTGTAAGGGCGTGTTTAATTACAGCCATCAAACGCGTGGTTAGAAAACCGATGAAGCAATCTGTTCGAAAGGCGCCACGGATAACGAGCGCTGGACATCTGTATCAACCGCGGCGAGTGGGTCACGTAACGGCTTTACCGACGATAAATAAACGAATCTTTTGAAATTCTAGCTCGAACCGTTCCCTTAAGTGCTTTATCCCGTGTTCGACGGCATGTTTACTTAAAGGCGGAAAAACTTTTTCACCCTTTACATTACACTGTTTAACATCCCAAAACTTACTACACCCGGGGGAAAAAGAAACCAGTTCAAGTTTTGGCAGGCAAAATAAACGCGGGGTTTTATTTTTTTAACAGCTGACCCGGCGGGAGCCATGTGTTCATATCTTCGGATTAAAGTTCGGGAAATAACAAACAACGGCTGTAAGTAATCATCTGGCGTGACGACACAAAGACGAGGTACTTTACTTTCACACATATAGATAGGAATCAGAACAGCATCGCAATGCTGACCACAGCACGAAGCTAAACAGAACACAACCGTCTTATATCGAATCAAAACTAACTCTACACAAAGACAAAACATTACTAGCAGTTGCCAATCTATGAATACAAAACTATTCAAATTACGATAATATTTGACTGACATCTAGGGGCGAAAGAATAGGGCAGTGTCTCGCAGTATCAACTCTTGCAGATTTTACTTCTTGTTTGGCGAGGAGAGGCAAAACATTGCATCATTTAACATGGCGTTCAATGAGCATTCTTACAGCTTGTCGAATAAAATGCTCTCAGATGACGCACAGTCTTTAGATACGGTATCTAAACAAAGGTATATCACTAAATTAAGCATTCAGGTACAGCCCGGAAAGGTTTATTCGGTACGTGACCCGTATGTATTGACAGGGGAAGACTGGAGTTACGATACGAGACGCTGGACTGAAGTAACTTATCCCGATATCTATGCATATCTCGACATAATAATAATCATTCTCGACGAAAGAATGATTATATTCTCTTAAACCTTGCGAAATATTGAATAAAAAGTGTTAAAATACCTCTTACATACAACTAATATGAGGAATTTTATAAATAAACTTAAATCATTTAACTCAAAACGAAGGTATCGTCCAAAAACGCATGCCAACGCATAGGAACGGCTTCTGTTGTCTGCCACCCGATAATCACGTGATCTATATTGGACGAAAACTGACGTAGCCAGTGACGTTGCGACGTTTCGCCTTATTTGATTTACTAAAAACAAGTGAACATTGACTCGGTGTAAAAATGTAAACTGTAATTTACAGTTTCATTTTTCTCCCTTTGGTAATCTTAAAAATGCACTTAGCATCCTTCAATTCATACCCAAGAAAAATATTTATTATTCTGGCTTCTGAGGTTATTGAATACTAGAAGTTCACTAGTTTTTGTTATATACAATACAAACGAAAAATGCAATCTCTTCAGGTCTTGATAAGAAAGTATATTAAATGTCTAATTAAAAAAAATTACTAAATAAAAAAGGAAATGTGCATTAGTATCACATAAAATATACCCAAGGACTTATCTGATTATAACACGAGAAATAAAAATGTTGAATACAGAAGTTTTACGTTATGTTCAGAAATGCTCTGAATCTTTAATATTGAAAACAACATAATAAAAACCCGTCAAAACTATACAAATCAGTCTTTGAATACTCTTTGAAAAGTCTGAAAATTGATAAATATTAAAAGACTATATTAACATTAAATTCATAACATTTTTTTAATTGGATACCAGTTTTTATCAAATATTGAACTGATATATCATTTATTTATTATTTTCTTTAAATCACTGACTACTTTCCTGTTCAACAACTAAATTAATTTCTACAGTTAATGTGCATATAATAAAAAAAAAGAGTAGAAGAAGAGAAGCGAGTAATGTTCAAACATTTTTAACTGCAACAGTATATTTAAAAGAAAATCGGATAACATTTCACTAGTAGTAATCCAAGGTGTCAGAGTATGGTGCCCCCCCCCCCCCCCCCAAAAAAAAAAAAAAAAAGAAAAAATTCTGTTTCACCTCTTCTTTGAAATGGACTGCTCCACTCGTAGGGTGCAGTGTTGGGATTGAAACGCTAGAGTATAATGGCCTCATAAGGGACGGAGTCCGATTTATCCAGTTGCCACTTCCATTTCGACCTCGAATCCCCCCCCCCCAAGGGCGACCTCTCGGGAGGATCGTACCCTCTCCCATCCTCTCTGACCTCATGGGACTTTCCGGTCTACGGATTTAAAGTGCCCCTATCCAGTATGTAATGGCGCTAGTCGCGATTGGATACCGACCAGCACCGCCGGTAGTCGACGCGCTGAAACTAGGCTACCTCGGACCCTCTCGCGACTCGATCGTTTGAGTGCACGTAACATCTAAGAAATGGCATGTAAAGGAAAGTTCGAAAAATTTCCGTTATTTTCCTCTTATTTTATTTGTGAGTATGGCACAGTTTTAGCATAAACGAGGCTTTATCTGGATGAAATAATTATATAACACCCCATATATTTTTGTATTGAGTGATAACAGCAGTAGAGGGAATGCGTTTGAGACGAAAGAAAAAGGCTTTTAAGACGTAGGAAAACTTTCATCACGTAAAATTATTTTTAAATATGTAGAGACGAATATTCTAAAAAAGGAAAAAAAAAATGAAAGAAATTTACTTACAGCCGAAACGGAAAATTTTCTCCAGGATATTGCAAAAATATTTTTTGTGTATTTAGCGTGCACGGGGGTAACGTATTTTTTTTTCTCTACACACATGTTATATTTATCTTTTGTTGACGCATGATTGTTAGGTTATTCGGAGCGAGTTCTCGACTAAAACAGTTCTACTATAAAAAGGTAAATAAAATACGAAGACGTTGTTTAAGTATTCAAATAATATTTTTCATGTCGTGCATAACAATCATACTGGATGAAAACACTAGAATATTGTGCTAATACCTTCTGATACGGGGGAAAGAATATTTAAACAACATTCAGAGTAGTTTTCGAGAAACGAGGCGAACATGCCATAATTACACCATAAAATTTGAATGCAAGCTTCTTTAGTCTTGAAACTACGCTAACGTTTCCACCGAAAAGAAAAATTCCCACCGTCGCATAATAGAAAGGCTCTAAGCGGACTGTCGTTACTGAAACACGAGAAGAGATTCCGAAAGTTTTCACGGAAAATTAAAAGCGAAGAACTGCATTTTTCTACTCTTCGATCGCGGAATGATTATGCCTCGGCATGCACTTCAATAAAAGTTATGCTGAGGTATGTTGAATACGCGTTTTCCACGAATAAACATCATTACACGCAAATTCAAAAAATTATATTCATAGTTTATGTTCCTCTTGTGTAGCCGAAAGTTCCTTTAAAGATTGCATAAATTTTCTTTTTCGAAACGTTCTTATCGTTTCGGAACAGGATTCATAAGTGGCGTGCGGCTCTGTCTGAAAATAGAACGGGCATTTTTGAGCGGTGTCTGGGGAAATTAGTGACGTCCGATTCATGGATTCTACAAAATAACTTTTACGGTAGAAAATGGTTTCTCAAAGGTCTATAGTATTTGTTTTAGCGTCGTACGTTAATATGGTTTTTGTATAACTTGAAATTGTAAGGGCCTTCTAAAAAGGAGGCCCTTACAATTTTAGGAGTTAAATGTGGCATCTATCCCGTTAGTTGTCTCATTATTCTAGTCGCACAGAGCAACATGATGTCGACATCCTACAGCACGACATCTTGCAACACGGTTTCGCTCTAACGCGATAAGATAAATTGTGGGAACCCTCGTATAACACTGCAACCTGTAACACGGTTTCGCTCTAATACGATAAAAAAAAATTGCGAAAATCTTTGTACAACACTGTACTTCTATAGCACTAGAAAACATGATTTTTGTTTTACACATTTAAAAATTAAATTACCTTAAAATCATGACGGGGAGGAATAATGATCTATAATGGCTTTACATGAAAATGTATAAACAAGTTATAATTTATTCATTTATAACTCTATAAAATTACAAGGCCTAAGCTTAGTTGAAAATCTTGAATGCAAACCCTTCCGCTGAAAAAAGCTAAAAATTGAAAATTGAGCCGCAAAATTGTCTATCTCTAAACCGTGAATCTACAATGACTTTGTAAAGAACCAGCAAACAAACCAAAATGACAGATTTTTTAAAGAGGATAGAAGGTGCAAGAAATCTAAATGAAGAAAAAGGTTCTGAAAGTGAAGGTGATATCGTTCAATCGAAAAAACGTTCTCGTTTGAGCAATGACGAGGAAGAAATTTATTAAATTAAGGTCGCATTAAATGGAAATATTTTCTTGTTTCTTTTCGTTTTGTGTTATTCATAAATTTATATTTTTAATGAAAATTAAGTAATTTACATGGAATTTAAAAAAAAAATGTTTGTTTTTAAAAAACTGTCTGTGGGTCTCATATAACACGGTTTCACACAACACGGCATTTTCTAGGAACCTATCTACCGTGTTATAGGAGGGTTAGCTGTACCATGATATTTTAATTCTGCCCCGGAAGAGATGAGCAACCTCAGAATTCATGTTCAACTTTTTCTAATAACCTTGTGTCAAGAATAAAATTTAAATTCAACACCGCCCCCCCCCCCCCCACATTCTTTGTGGACACGGTGGTTCGATGATCGCGCGCTGTCACTGACGCCAGGTGTCCAATGTCCAGCTGATGAATTCACCAGTGTTTCCAGATCAGATTAAAGGAACTTTTAACATGTTCGTACCTTGTGATGGATTTTTTAGTACACTAGCCGCTGCGCGACCAGCATGGTCGCTTTTAGTTTTATAATTTCTTTTGCAAAACAACTCAACTGAAAGTAAGGAATGTTACCATTACCTTTCATCATAAATATACGTTGTTAAGGGGTATTCTCCATAAGGCTAAAACATCGAGATTAAAAAAATTTGAATTTCTTTTACTTCAGAAGAGAAAAAAAACTGAGAAACTCAACACCAATGATTTTAAAAATGACATCCCTCTCTGTATGTACTATTTTTCAAAATTAAGCTATATATACTTTATCATTACATCAAATAAGAAATTGTTGGGAAAAAAATTTTTCACTTAAAAAATGGAGTAAGAATTCAGCGAGTACTAAATTATAGTGTGGATTACATCACTCTCTGTATGTTCTATTGTTCACAATTCAGATATCTACACTTAATCATATCAAATAATAAATTGTCGGGAAAATTTCTTCACTTATAAAATGGAGTAAAAATTCGGCAAGTACTGAAAAAAGTTTAGAAAATTAAATATTACTGGCTGTCGGTTGTATTGCCAGCAACGGTTAAGCCTAACCTCGCGATCATTTATGTTCTCTGTTTCACGCCTCTCTCTTAATAAATTTCTTCTTTTTCGCTTTCTTTCTTGAGACTGTTCCCAATTTTCACTCGATCGTGCGGCTCGCTTTCGAGCATTCCTGATTTCAGTGCGTAAATTCACGTTGACAGGCGGGCGGACGGCCGCTAATGTTTACATCTGGTAGTGGCAGCCGTTGCCATTCGGAGTGTAGAAATAGCGTCGATTTTTTTGCTGCATACCTACGCGTTTTATATATATATATAGATGCTTACTCCACACCAGCGGCGACGGAGACGAAAATCACGTGTCTTCGTTGTTGCGCATGTGTATTACAAAGAAATTTTCACTCCCCCGGTTCGTCTCCGTCTCTGGTCTCTGCGGTTTCAAATTTTGGAGAAGGTTCAACTTTTGTCTCTGTCGCCATGCTCGACAGCCAATCAGAACAGAAAGAGAAGATTATGCGCATGCGCAAATAAATAGCCTCTTCTCATTCGTCTCCTAGCGGTGTGAAGGCTTTTGTGACGGCCACAGAGACAGGTGGCAAAATGTGTCTGTCTTTCGTTGCTGTCGCCGTTGGTGTTGTAGAGTACATTGCAGCATAAGAACCACTTTCACAAAATGTTCTAAAAACTTTTCCAATGCAGTAGAAACTAGAACGAGGACATTCACCCGTACGTAGGGCGGGATTTTCGTGGACATCTGTCGCTGCTGACCACTGGCCGGAAGTGTTCCAGCCCAGGTCCATACAGGCTTTGCGGCATATTCCATTTTACAATAGTATAGGGTCGGAGTCCGTCTTAGGTGCCACCTCCCTTTTGACCGACCCTCCCCAAGAGCGACATCTGGGGAGGGGGGCATCGTATCCTCTCTGACCTACTTGTGGACATCTTTACGACGGGAGCATCGTATAGGTGAGTCAACGAAGGGAAAGAAGAAGAACGTTCAGGTTTTCGTCGAGTTTCGAACCCGAGCCAACAAGGGGCGGCACAAAATGTTTATGTACAAGGTGCGCCCATAAAGTAACCGGACAATTTTTTATAAATAAGAAAAATATGACTCACCTTCAAATAAATTTATCCCTTTTAGAATAATCGCCAAAAGAGTCAATTGCAATTTTCCCGACGCTTCTGCAAGTCATCGAAACATTGTTTTTAGGCGTCGGAACTAACCGTTCGCAAAATACGCGTAACATTTGATTTAATATCCGAGACGTTTTCAAATCTCTGTCCTTTCGTGGCCATCTTAAGCTTCGGAAAAAGGAAAAAAATCAGCTGGCGATAAGTAACAACTCGGCAACTTTCAGACATGCTCGGGATAAGCAAAGATAAATAGTAGATAAATTTTGATTGAAAATCTGCAAATGAAAGAAGTTTGTGCTCGATTTGTGCCTCGGATTTTGACAGAACAGCAAAAAAGAAGACAGAAAAGCTTGCTGTGAAGATTTGCCGACAACTGCGCAACAGGACAACAATTTCTGAAAGTGTATTATACCGGGAGATAAGACCCGGTGTCTACAATACGACTCAGAAACAAAAAGACAAAGCGCACAATGGAAAGGACCGTCTTAAAGACTTCGGTGATACTGATTGCATTTTTTTTATTACAAAGGACTTATTCACCACGAATTTGTTCCGGAAAATCAAACAATTACTCAGTATTTTCACAATGAGGTGCTTTTTCGATTAAGAAATGGGATAAGGCGAGTCAGGAAGGAATTGTTTGATTCTGGGCAATGGTTTCTTTTACACGATAATGCTAGGCCCCATACAGAAATTTCTGTATAGCAATATCTTGCTAAGCATTCAATGACAGTGATAAATCACCCATCCTATTCTCCCGACTTATCGCCAGCTGATGTTTTCCCTTTCCCGGAGCTTAAGATGGCCACGAAAGGACAGCGATTTGGAAACGTCTCGCATATTAAATTAAATGTTACGCGTATTGTGCGAGCGGTCAGTTCCAACGCCTATAAACAGTGTTTCGATGACTCGAAGAAACGTTGGAAAATTTTATGGACTCCTTTTGCGATTATTTTGAAGGGGATAAATTTATTTGAAGAAGAGTAATATTTTTCTTATGTATAAAAAATTGTCCGGTTACTTTATGGACGCACCTTGTATATAATGACTGAAAGACGGAAGGAAAGGTAAATAAATATTTTTCCTTATTCGAAATTCACGTGTCGGAAAAAAAGGATCCCTCTCACGGAAGTTGAGTAGTTCCGGAAGCCCAGTGTGTTAACGTACGCGTGCTTATATTTACATTTAATAACCACCTCTAAGTGGAACAGTCATTGTTCGACCGAGAGGTCAATAACTGATTCGTTTCTTTCTAGCTATGTGTATTGGATGATTTGTTTCTTTGAAGATGTATATATTGGAGGATTTGTCTCTCTCTATCGACTCTTACATGTAAATATATTACAAATAATTTTTTAGTGAGAATCCACGCTGTGAAAGAATCACTCTTTGTTTACATCGTCAAAGAGCGATGACGCTTCATTAGAATCCAAATAACTCTAAAACTATTGAATTAACAGAATAAGTGTACGCAGAAAAAATTATCAGTTTTCAAAGCTCTTTCCAAATATGTAACTTTTATGTACTTTCATGAGAAAAAAAAACACCGATTTGTGTATTTGTCGGCCATTTTTTTTTTTTTGGATGAGTGAGACCCGGAGACTCACGTGACCCGACAAATACGCCTGTTACTTTATTTATATAGATATTGTCCCTCCCGAGCCTGCAAAAATGGAACGTAATATTCTGCTCATAACGTCCATACAAATACGTTTGTCTGTTTTTCCCCGAGCTACTATGACCTACATTCTTTGACGGAGGGCGAAAAAAAAAAGACTTGGAAAAAAACTCTTAAAAAGCGATCCATAAAACGACATTGAAAGAATCACAAACATCTCGGAAATAAATCTCCCGAAGATGTTTGACTTATTAATGAGTTTGCCGGGGATTTTCTCCTCCCGTTCATTAAGGTTATCGGACCTGGATTTTTTTTTTTTTTTTACATCCAGGCGACAGAAAATCTTTTCTCCAATCTTTTTAATGGGGTAATCTATAACTGAAAACTAATTTTCGAACAGAATTTTACTTCGGGAACACGTCGGGAGACTAATTAAAAAGTAATTAACATCAATATGGGCACGTGATGAGATAAAACAGAAGCATTCAAAGTACGTTTCTACGAGAGGGCAAAATCGTTTGGTCGCACTTCTTATGTTGTTTACTAAATTAGAATACTTGCGTAAAAAGAATTTTTTATTTTTATTTTGAAAGGCATCCCCGAAACTATAAATCATCGGAATGTATGGTAGGCAAAAAAAAATGAATACTCGTAACGCAGAATTTTTATTCCCGAAAAGTATTCAATATTAAACCTTATTTCCGTAGTATAAAACGGATCTTTAGCCCAAAAGAAGGAAAATGGAAGCTAGGTTCCATTTTCTCGACGAAATGGAACCTAGCTTCCATTCCTTCCAGATTCCTCGTGGCTACGAAGCTTTTCCTATGAAGAAAGTAAAATTCCTACCTTTTAATCGTTGGCAAAATAATATAAAACGTCGAGTTCATCAAACGTAAGATTTTATCTCTACTTCCTCACATTACAATGAGAATCGCATTTTTTTTCGTTAAAAAAATTTAATTATGAAGTTAAGAGTTATTTCCCGGAAATTAAAACTTAACTGTATTTATCTCATTAAATAAAACCCTTTACTTTTTTTTATTTCCCATGCAAATATCGGTTTCTTTTCGTCATTTTTATATTTTAACATAAAACTGTCAGTCCTTTAATTAAATCGAGAATTTGCGTGACACGTCCATAGATGCGTCAGTTATGAATTTTACTTATCGGGCATACCCTTTTTCAATGTTTTATAAAATTATGTGCATACCACATCAACAAGCTACACTATTGCAATTCACTGAAATTGGTTTAACGAAGATTAAATAACAATTTACCATGCTACCACATTTAATGGTATTTCTGATCTTTGTATTAAGCATCGTTAGCCAAATTTGTCTTACGATTTCAGGGATCTGTCTTACGAATAGAGTTTTATCCCTGTAATACTCAAACCTAGAAATTTGTGTCTAATAAAATACAGCAAAAACAATGCCCAACATTGCTGTACAGGTAGCCCTCCTACAGCACGGCTTCTTACAACACGGTTTCGCTCTAACACGATAAGATAAATTGCGGGAACCCTCGTATAACACTGCAACTTGTCACACGGTTTCGCTCTAACACGATAAAAAAAATTCGAAAACCTTTGTACAACACTGTACTTCTATAGCACTTGATAACATGAATTTTGTTTAACACATTTAAGAACTAAATTACTTTAAAATAATGACGGGAAGGAATAATGAACTAGAGTGGCTTTACATGAAAATGTATAAACGAATTATAATTTATTCATTTATAACTATAAAATGACAAGAAGGCCTAAGCTTAGCCGAAAATCTCGAATCATTTTTCCCGAATGCAGACCCTTCCCATGAAAGAAGCCGAAAATTCAAGAGGGAGCTGCAAAATTGTCTATCTCCGCACCGTGAATCTACAATGATCTCGTAAGAACCAGCAAATAAACCAAAATTACAGATATTTTTAAAGAGGATAGAAGGTGCAAAAAATCTAATTGAAGAAAAAGGTTCCGAAAGCGAAGGTGATATCGTTCAATCGAAAAAACGTTCTCGTTTGATGGTACTGAGCAGTGATGAGGAAAAAAAATTATTAAATTAAGGTCGCATTAAATGAAAATTTTTTTTGTTTCTTTTCGTTTTGTGTTATACATGCATTTATATTTTTAATAAACATTATGTTGCTTATATGGAATTTTTTAAAAAAGTTTGTTTTTAAATATGTTTTCGGAACGTAACCCCTCTTTTTGTACCGGCTCTGGGTCTCCTATAACACGGTTTCACACAACGCGACATTTTCTAGGAACCTATCTACCGTGTTGGAGGGTTACCTGTATTTATAAGAATGAGGTATCCGAGAAATAAGTAGAAAACGAATAAAACGTGTTTTGTTAAAATCCGTCTCAGTTATATGTAGTAACTGAAGGCTGCAGCAACGACTAGCTACCGCAGTGGCAACTTTTCAGCTTTACAATTTTTTTTTCTTCTAAAGACTCGATCAAACGACGGCACCCTTTCGTCAAACTTTCCCGAAATGAGTAAAACTGTCATCAAAACCCCCGTTTGACACGGCTACTTCTCGAAAGCACGAGGCATTATAAATTTCCGCACCTTAAGCACCGCAAACAGCGTTGCACATTTACGAGAATTATCTGATAGCGCATACAGATTGGTACAGAGTTCTCTGCATCTGCCAGTGATTCATGTTCCTCTCTGTACTCTCTATATGCGTGGATCTCCTCCTCTAGCGGTCCGATGCATAGCATCAAAGGAGAACCCGAGGTCCTGGGGGTCAAATGGTGACAGTGGGGA
The DNA here is from genome assembly GCA_907164885.2 of Dolomedes plantarius. NCBI lineage: Eukaryota > Metazoa > Arthropoda > Arachnida > Araneae > Dolomedidae > Dolomedes > Dolomedes plantarius. The sequence goes on along the minus strand of OU015498.1, from coordinate 3,626,584 downwards.
CGGGGGACACTAGATCAAGAAACACGAGGGACTTTGGCGGCTTGTATGGGGGGGGGGGGGTCTAAATGGGGGAATATCTGGAAGACACGTGTTCATTGGAATGGGGGTGGTTCTAAATACCGTGTCTAATGTTACCGTGACTAATGTGATGACAGGAGTCGGGGATCTGCAGGCAGAGAACTCTGAACTCTGTAATGTATATGCACCATGAAAATAAACCTTCATTGATATGCAGCACGTGTGGCGGGTGATTTATCGGGTCTCTGCCAAATAAATAAACGGACCAGTCTGAGGTAACGAAGTGTTTGTTAACCCTGTTTAAAATGCTCCCTGGCGCACCTGGCGAAATTCATGACTCTTTGCTTACGTGAACATTATAACCGCCCGTACTTAAACTTTGCGTGCCGCGGCTGTTAGCAAGTGCTGCTATAAGAACTTATCGAGTGGGCTACCATTGTGTTTGCAAGCAAACTTCTCTCTCTCTCTCTCTTTGTAGGCGATTTTTTTTTTCTCCTTTTCGCCGAGCTGCTAAATTTAAATTTTGCGTGACTTTTTCCTCGGTGCACCTTTACTACGAACACGTGGTTACTCTTTGTTCTGTGGTCGAAAGGAGGGAGGGAGCTCTCATAACACACGTGGTGGCAGTTCGCGTCGCCACGCCCTCCATCCATTTATTTAAAGTGGCACTCGTACGTCGCAGAACGACCCTGAACGTAATTTCGATGCTAGAATGACCTTCAGTTTCGGGCACTGGATAAGTAGGACGTGGGAAAGTCGATATATGTTATATTTCTTCGAAATGCGCCTATATACAGTTACGAATTTTACGAGTCTATGGTAATCTCGCCAAATTTGGCAATATTTCGCCAAATTGGCTGGTAGGGCGCCAAATGGTCGCCTACCTTCTTGACCTTTCTAAAACGTTCTAGAGATTTCTAGCTGGCCGACCGATAGGGGGCGCTCTGGAAGTCTATAAATATACCTGACATTGTCTTTGGAACTCAGTGTTCTTTTCTGCTGGGAATTGGATGTATTGAAAGCGCTGTAGGCGTGTATTGTATTGGAGACTCTGTTATCCTGACTTTGTTTTCTGCTGTATAGATGACAGTTGTTGCGGGTTTTCTGTTTGATTTCGTGTATGCGCCTGGAGAATTTATAGAATAATAAATTTCATTTTGTGTGCAATTATTCAAGAGATTTTATTCAATCCTATTTTATTCCTTCCAAAACGGAACAATATATATATATATATATATATATATATATATATATATATATATATATATATATATATAATATATATATATATATATATAGATATATATATATATATATAATATATATATAATATATATATATAATATATATATATATAGATATATATATATATATATATAATATATATATATAATATATATATATATATAGATATATATATATATATATAATATATATATAATATATATATATATATATATATATATATATATATAGATATATATATATATATATATATAATATATATATATAATATATATATATATATATATATATAGATATATATATATATATATAATATATATATATAATATATATATATATATATATATATATAGATATATATATATATATATATATATATGTAATATATCCATTACATCTCGTTCTTAAAATGAAACCTGAAAAGGAAAACTAGCTCAAATTTACATGGCTGGAGCTAGACTCAGAATGAAAGGAATTAAAATTTTGAAGCAGTCGTGTCGAATAGTTTTATTAGAGCGATAGTAACATCTGTCCATCTCAGACGACAGCTCGGAGCGAAGTGCAATATCACCTTTCAACCTTACGCGCTAGAAGCGCGGTACATGTGCCTGTTTTGAAATGTCAGCGGAATTTGGGGCTAGCGATGCGAACCCACGCCTTTCACGAGACGTATACAGGTGTAGAAATGCAACGTTTGCTGTTTTATGTGGAGTTCTGTTGCTATGGGTTTTTAAAGCGCTAAATTATTGTTACTGGGGATTGGATTTAGGAAAGGGAATTTAAATGATAGAATGGAGGGCCTAAAATTTAATTTATTACATATATATATATATCTTTACTTATATAAAAACCTAGAGTAGAAGAAGTGTCGGTAACCATTCCGGGACGGACGAAGTCGGGAACATTTTAACATTGCGACGCCTATTTCTGAAATTTTTCTCGAAAAATAATTCCACAAAAGTTACATATTTTGAAAGGCCTTGAAAAAAAAAGGAAATTTCGAGTGAACACCCTAGCTTAAAACCGTTTAGTTTTTGAAATATCTTCAAATTAAGATATCTATTGAAAAGAATCATTTATTCAATCGAGTCGTTCACTTGAATTTCGAATTCATTCTACTCCATGGTTTTTCATATTCCCTTTACATAACTACATTTTTAATGTTTAATTTTAATGTTAATTAAATTGTGTTTCACGTTTTATTTTTGTTTTATTTTATTGTTGTTTACTGCTCTTTAAGTATCGTTTTCAGCAATGCCTGATGAAAATGATGAATCACCTCTTGAAACGCTGATCAACATTCCGCCATTTTTGACGGGGGTAATATACTAGTATATATACACTCATGGACAAAAAAATTAGCGCACTAAGAAGGAGTCGTCAAAATGAAACGAAATTTTACATACGTAATGACTACTTTGATATAAGTAAATGATAAGAAAATCAAAGAAAAAGGATAATTTATTTCAGAGAAAAAGGCAAAAGAACGGAGGAGTTAATACTCCGTTGGACCCCCTCTAGCGCGAATGCACGATGCGATACGATCGGGCATTGAGTCATACAAGTTCTGTATGATGTCTTGAGACATTTCGTTCCATATTTGCTGTAACCTTGCCTCTAGTTTGTTCAAACTCGTGGGATGCCCAACTCGTCGTCCCAAATGATCCCAGATATGCTCGATTGGAGACAAATCTGGGGATCGGGCAGGCCAAGGAAGGGTAGTAACAGTGAGGAGACAGTCTTGTGACACCCTTGCCGTATGAGGCCGAGCATTGTCTTGTTGAAAAATGGCTCCTGGGAGCCGTTGCATGAGTGGCAACACATGTGGTTGCAGGATTTCATGAACATACCGATGGGCTGTCATGGTGCCACGGAACAATACTAGGGTATTGTAGGCAATGGCACCCCTTACCATCACACCAGCTGTGGGAGCGATGTGTCGCTGTACAGCAAAGGCAGGATTGAAGCGTTCACCACGGGCTCTCCACACACGAACACGATTGTCATCACTGCCGAGATTGAATCTGGATTCGTCGCTAAAGACGACCTGGTTCCATTCCGCTGCAGTCCAGTTTCCTCGTGCACTGCAAAACTCCAAACGGAGGCGTCGATGGGTGGGCGTCAAGGGCAGCACACGTAATGGGCGCCGCGATACCAACTGTCCTTCAGCCAGGCGCCTTCGTATGGTTCGAGAAGACACAGAGGTCCCTAGTGAAGGTGCTACCTGTGCCTGGATGGCGGCCGATGAAGAAGTTGGCTGTACGCGTGCATTTCTTACGATGTGGCGGTCTTCTCGACGACTGGTCTGTCGAGGGCTTCCTGAGCCTGGTCTTCGTGTACATGACATCTCTCGGGTCCACCGGTCCCAACACCTCCTCACAACACAATCAGAGCGGCCTAATTGACGAGCTACTCGCCTAGCTGACCACCCAGCTTCCATCATCCCCACAATTCTCCCCCTCTCAAACTGCGACAACTGCTTATATTGTCTTCGAACACGGCGTAATGGCATGTCTATCTCAGCTCTTCCTTTGTAAATGATTCAGCACACTCAAACAAGCTTTGGTTACCTGTTTTATACTCCACAGAGTACGATGTTCAACGCCCTTTACCGGCTATACGTAATGCGCAATCACGCTGCATTTCTAATCATTTGCATATCTCCCCGACATTTACCTTCATTGCAAGTTTCGTTACGATCCCGCAATTAGTTCTTGGTGCGCTAATTTTTTTGTCCATGAGTGTATATATATATATATTTATTTATTTTTTATTTCCAATGGCAAGGCAAAATACCAATGCAATATATATATATATATATATATTAATTACATGAGTTGTATACATTGATCGTCGCATTTATTATAAATATATATATTTATTTATTTGGCATTAGTTGCATACATTGACCGTTGTATTTAATTGGAATGTACTCCGTAGCGAAGCGCGGGTTTTCAGGTAGTCTAATATAACCTTGCTCGCCTTAATGGGCTATAATGTTGTATACATCGGAAATGGAATCCGTTCTGCGGCATTCGGGGAGGAAAGCCGAGAGAAAATATAATTTTTACCCCGACTGTTACTTAAACTGTTAATTAATGGTAAATATATTTTAACAGTACATACAATACTGCCGTAAAAAAGCACTCTTCCATCAGACGTATCTCAATTCTAACGTAACTCAAATGTTTCTAATTTATGGCAACTGTCGTTGTTTTCCGAAACAAAAGATGCGCTTTTCTCTTCTATAAGGAAACGCCTAAATGCATTTCGATTGATTGATGATACTTCACTGCCGAAAATGTTATTTCTCCGTAAAATACCGCGATATTTCGGGTCTGTTACTAATAAACCTCGCGAAAATTCACAAAACGGCAATTTATTATTTTCTCTACTGTAGAAAATTAGGAAATCGCAATGAATCATCCATTCTAAATTTTGTTTTAAATAAAATATTTACATGCATGTGATTCTTGTAAGTCTATTAACAAAATCGAAATTATTTTATCCAATATACTGTCATAGTACTAATATTAATAGTATACTCAATAATTCTGCCCAAATATACGGCAATGTCTCGCAGCATGTCACATCTCAACTCTTGGAGATTTTACTTCTTGTTTGGCGAGGAGTGGCAAAACATTGCGTCATTTAACATGGCGTTCGATGAGCATTCTTACAGCTTGTCGAAATAAATGCTCTCGGATGACGCAAAGTCTTTAGATACGGTATCTAAACAAAGGTATATCACTAAATTAAGCATTCAGGTACAGACCGGAAAGGTTTATTCGGTATGTGACCCGTATTTATTGACAGGGGAAGACTGGAGTTACGATACGAGACGCTGGCCCGAAGTAACTTATCCCGATATCTATACATATCTCGACATAATAATAATCATTCTCGACGAAATAATGATTCTATTCTCTTAAACCTTGCGAAATATTGAATAAAAAGTGTTAAAATACCTGTTACATACGACTAATATGAGGAATTTTATAAATAAACTTAAATTATTTAACTCAAAATGAAGGTATCGTCCAAAAACATGTGCAAACGCATAGGAACGGCTTCTGTTTTCTGCCACCCGATAATGACGTCAGCAGACGAAAACTGACGTAGCCAGTGACGTTGCGACGTTTCGCCTTATTGCATTATAAATTATAACTAGTTGGTACCCTTCAAAACATGGCGGCTAGATAGTAAATAAATGAGTACTAATTCACAAATTAAACTCAACACATCATTGCCAATTGTTGAAAATCATGATAATGCGCAGAAACAAATTAACGTGTTTAAGCGGCCTCGTGCTTCGTGAGTATCTAAAGCCAGATTTAAATATGTCACTGAACATGCGCAGAAAGCAATTTTTTTTATTTGTAAATTATCACTCATTAAGCTGCGCGAAATAAACAATTTCCTTCAGGTTTTATCTTATATTTCAAAAACACAATTATCACAGAAATAAAAATGGCACAGAGAGATCTAGAGAGACCCCTCGGAATAAACGTGTTTATCATTAAAACGTGTCACTGAGCATGCGCAGAAATCAATTTTTTTAATTGTAAATTATCGCTCATTAACAGAAATTGCGGTTACAAAAACCAAATGTGAGTCATCTACCGATTGCAATCTCTCGTTTAAGACCAAAATGAAGTCAATGGATGCTGTAGTTTTCTTTCACGGACTGCCCCAAAAGTCGGCTGAGCAACTTAAATATATAGATAATACTAGCTGAAAACCCGCGCTTCTCTACGGAGTACATTCAAATTAAATACAACGGTCAATGTATGCAATTAATGCCAAAAATAAATAAATATATTACATATATATATATGTATATATACAACATATAAAACCCCAAAACCCTTTCAAAATTCAAAATTCTTTTAAATTTCTTTGGGCGTGTTTCAGGCATCTTTTATATAACCCCTGTAACTCCTATACGATCCCTGTGGTTATATAAGTCCCCGAGCCCAGATATCAAGGCTGCAGCGAATTGCTGCAAGAATCTAGGCGTCACACGACTGCCCCTCTATCAGATTATAAATAGACGTGCTTCAATGTACGAGCAGCATTTTTTGGGGGATTTGTGATTGAAGATGTAGCAGCATCTCAATAAAATTTGTATTTTCCGATTTGACGAACGAAACTGTTAATTTGGGTTACGACTATTTTCTTCACCGCTGTGGCATGCCGGTGTCCGGTCATCATCCACGGGGCCGGGCCGACATGTTTCATATATATATATATATACACAGTGATTTCCGCTTATAAGAATCACGTTTGTTATTACTGTTTTTGATTCTTATAAGCGGTTGATTCTTACAGCCGAAATTTAGGTTTTTGGACAGGCACACACACACCTATATATACATATATTAGATAATTTACCGTAAAATACTCTTTAATTTACGTTAATTATCTTTTATTAAAATTATTTTTTATAATTTTAAAAATACAACTTAATTTCTAGACCTATAAGTAGATACACATGATTATAGTAAGAGAAGAAAAAAATCAAATATTTCTTACAACATACCTGCTTAACAGTTTTAACATTTCAACTACAGGAAGGGAGCAAGCAAAACTTTTCTATGGTAGTTTGACGTAATGAAGTTTTCAGGAGGCTGTTTATACCTCTTGTAATACTAATAGTCTCAGACGAAGATTCACCTTCTAGCTTACGTTTCACGGTTTGATAACGTGCTGAATCTAATAATGTCACGATTGCCTAAGTGATAGTGGACACTTCACCGAAGATTTATGTATTTCATGGTCCAGGAAGCCGCAACCAAGATGTGGGAGGTGGGGAAAAAGAGTCCCTATTTTTGTTTGCCATTGGAGAAAACTGAAATCGGACCCGGAAGGGTAAAGATGGCCCTGAGTCAAGCTAATACGACAGTGTCGTGCTAAAGCGTTTAAGGGGAAACTTATGTTATGTCTAACAAAGAAAGGAATGAAATTTACGACTATATTTCATCCCATCTCATCAATCTTTCTTAAAAAAAAAAGAAAGAACGAACTTCGTGCCTTTTGAGGGTTTAAGTGGCTTTTTTGGAAAAATGAAAGGAAAGCGAAGAGTGTAAACTGATTCTTAAAACCGTTGAATTGATTCTTTAAAGCGAAAATTTTAACATGGAAATAATACATTTGTTTTTGTCTTCGCGATATTGATTCTTATAAACGGTTGATTCTTATAACCACTGATCACTATAAGCGGTGGTTACTGTATATATATATATATATCGCAGAGATAATCGCCCCTATTGCATGCCGGCCTGAAGAACTACTATTATTAGTTGGAAACTATTTTGCAGTTATTCGTTATTCAAACTTCCTGTATTTAGAGATTTAAGGACTATGGATATAATGACAATGCAACCGCCTTTCCTTCGATGTTCCAGATATTGTAGGCTTCGTACGTGTTTAATGATACTATCGTAGATTACGTCATTACCTGGTACTCATCCGAAAGGAACAACGTTTTACGTCCTATCTTCTCGATTGCACCTTGTACTTGATCCGTCCTAATTGGGCCGATGTCGATGATTGTCATTCGAAGGGAATCGAGAACGAGAAGGCGTTTTCGCATTAGGCCTGGACCATTGTCTCGATTCAAGACGACACGACTTGGAACCGGGAAGATGTGGATTAGGAACGTCACAGGAAAGGAGTACCTTTCTTGAACCTCTCGCAGCGCGTCCTATTTACATTTCACACTGGGATAAATCACCTCATCGCGAAAGAAATTCAAGATCTTGAATTTATTATCTGCAGTTCACTATAACGTTGTCGTTTTTTTTAAAAGCTGGTCAGATTGCATCAAAGATGTCTTACGGTGCTTTTTGCAACTCGTATATTTCAGAACTGGAACACGGAAAATACTTAATTTCTCATTTTCGCAAAACGAAACTGCGTGGGATAATACATTCCTTCGGCAGCTAACCAGTCCCATTTAAATTCAAAATGGCAAAAGCTAGCAACAAATTACTGAATTATAAGAAAGTACGGTAAAAATAAAATCATTGTTAGGCGGCTTTACAAAACTAGCCAAACGAATCAACTGCAAAACATTAATTCTTGGTTGTGACGGAAGTACCCTTTTAAAAGCTTGCATGAAAGGAGATGCATTTTCTGTTTTATCCTCTGTTCAATGACCTGTAACCTTATCTCAAGCGTAGGTCTTGAACCTCTTAATTCTGCAAATCAGTTCTTTCTCTGTTTACCCTTTTCTTGCCAAATGGATACTTTGTGTCGTTTTGGCATCTTATAAACATCTAAACTCAACTCCTACGGAACATCTCGACAACTAAAATGGAGCGATTTTAGTGAAATGTTTATGAGCATGTATTTAATCGCAGAATAGAGATATATGCAAAATATTTATATGAAGTTTCAGTAAATATATGCATTATATTTTATATTTTAGGGGAAATGGAACAATTATGTTAAGAATTGAGTTTATTGTATCAATTTAATTATTTTCAAAGCCTTGTTAAATGTTTTATACTATATGTCAGTTAGGAAGACTTTTCGAAAATTTTATTGGGTTTATCTCTTCCAAATTTTATATGATTGCATAAAATATATCAGTTAACAATAATATGAAATTTTTTTTTATTCTAGGTGTAGTGAAATTGTAGTGAAATTGAAAATTAAAAAAAATATGTAATTAAAATTTTTATGTTTTTGAAGTTTTCCACTAACAAATTTTTAATTTAATCTTTTTCTAATCTATAAGCAAAATTCTTCGCATTATTGTTAACTAATATATTTTATGTTACCATATGGAATTTGGAAGAGATAAATTCAACAGACTGTTTGAAAAGTGTACCTAACGGACTCATAGTATCAAACATTTAACAAGTTTTTGAAATTAATTAAATTGCTACAATAAACTCAATTTTTAGCATAATTCTTCCGTTTAACTTTAAATATAAAATATAATGTATATGTTTATTTGTATATAAATATTTTGCATATATATATTTATATATATATGTTTTCTGCAATATATGTTCATAAACATTCAATTAATGTTTATGAACATGTTCATAAACATTTCACCAATTTGGTTGTCCAGGTGTTCTCTGTGCCCTTAAGTATAACAGAAACACACAACTTCTTAAAATCCATAATAGAAAAAAATAATAATTTTCTAGAAAACTTTTCAATGTACGCTATTTCTTTTTTGAGTTCAATAGCAGTCTATATTTATCTTCTTCCTAAACACTCCTATTTGCTCAAAAATACCTGCTTTGTTCTAATGATCGGAACCCTTTCTTTCACATCTCGATTTCCACCTTTTCGATTCTGTTAGCCAGCCATTTTTCACAAAACCTGACCCGATTCGTCTACCTCGTTATATACGGTGTGTCCGATCGCAGAATTTCTCCCCGTCAGTCCCCTGATAAGCGAATCCCTTTCAACGACCTTCATCTGGAAATTATTCTCTCATTTATGGGGTCAGGTACTTTTTAAAGACCAAGACGAACATATTCTATTTTCCATCACCAGTAGTTTCGAAAATAATTTATTAACAAATATGCAAATTTTACTGCGAGTTAAACACACTTTCTTCTTTATAAATATGGCTCTTAATTGTTTCTAGCTTGGGGATAAATTTTAAAATTTTTTTGAAATTTGAACCATTGTTTTTTTCAATTTTATGTCATTGCGCGCAGACTTGCGTCCGTATATTAATGAATATACATACTTTTTAAATTTTAACATTGAGTTGCGTAATATATCTTTAAAATGACGAGCGTTGAAATCAAAATTAGTATACATAGTTCTAATAATATACATAGCTCTTCGTAAAGAAAAAAAAAATTTAATTTTTTTTTTTTAATTTCAGAAATTTTTTTTATAAATTTTATTGTAATTAAGATTTTTATGGTATGAATGACATAATTGTTCGTCATTTTAATGATACATGTTTATATTGAACGTGTATAAAATTTCACGGTATTCTAGCCAATTGTTCTGGTGATATCATGCGCGCAATCACATAACAATGAAAAAAACAATGGCTAAAATTTTAAAAAATAAAACAATTTCTCTTCAAGCTAGAAAAAAATGAGAGCAATATTTATAAAGAAGAAAGAGTGTTTAACTCGCAGTAAAATTTGCATATTTGTTAATAAATTATTTTCGAAACTACTGGTGATTGAAAATAGAATATGTTTGTCGAGTGTCTTGGTCTTTAAAAAGTACCTGACCCCTTATGCCAAAACGTATATTTTCATTTGTAAATCGTCCGGTAGGGGTTAGCACATCGGGATTCCCTTAGTTCTACGTCAGGTCCTGTCTGGTGCATTGGAAGTTGTCCTTAGGACCCATACAGCTAATGTTCTACGGCCTGATGAAGGACTGCCATACTTATCTTTATTGTGGATTTTAAGGAGCTGTGTATGTCGTACGTTTCATGTAATTGTTTATTGCACGGGCATACGCATCTTTTAGACATACATGTATACTTGTGCATGTAATGGTGGCCGGTGCCCGTAAAATCTGTCGTGGCTGCAATGTCCTCCAAGTTCTCAAATTTACCTCTGGAGCGTCACTTGACTCGGTTCTAAATGACGGGACCGGCTTGTAAGGGGTAATGCTGGCCCCCCTGTACGGTGCCACAATGGTCAAGGGTCTCGCCCTTTATCCGAAAACTAATGGCGTCGTGGCCAACCTTCTAGACAACTTACGCATGCAATGGAAGAATCTACATATATGTAAACTAGCTGAAAACCCGCACTTCGCTACGGAGTACATTCAAATTCAATACAACGGTCAATGTACGCAATTAATGCCAAAAAAATTAAATATAATAATAATAATAAATACAACGATCAATGTATGCGATTGATGTAAAAAAAAACGAAAATATATATATTTATAAAAAAAATCGCAACGGATATTTTTATAGACAAAATAATGGAGAAGAAAATATTCAAATTAAATCTAATAGGACATGCTAAAGAATAGTACAGTTTTAGGAACATTTCTTTTACTGTATTTTAATATTTTTTTGGATAATGTCCAATCGTCTGCGGCATTAGCGAGAAAAGAAAAATATTTTTCTTGTCTATTTAGTTGTTATGCACGTGACGATAAATTTATTTTAAAGTACCATAAAAAAAATCACGCGATCGGCATTTAATGAATTAAATTCTAAAAATGAATCTTTAAAAATTTCACCCAAAATCAGAAAATGGAGATAAAGATTCGAAAAATATTTCATTTTAAAGGCATTTTTATGATCTTTTTCGCGATATAAATTTTATTACCCTCACATTATTGTTTTAAATGCAAACTTGAAAAAAGTTACTAAAACGGCTTAAATATTTAATTTTAAAAAAATCTGAGAAGAATTTTTCAAAAATCTCTCTTAGTGCACCGCTACACCATAAGCAGAATCGCCATGCAAAATGTCAGCCCTCTAGGTCCAGCGGTTTGGTCTGTGCGTTGTATGTCAGTGAGTCAGTGAATGAATTAATTTGTCACTTACGGAACTGTTATATATATATATATATATATATAGATAGTAGGCATTTGTTAAGTTACGGTGAATAAAAGGAAAACAAATATAAGTAAATTTCAGGAAATGGGATGTACGAGATGAAATGGGGGAATAGCAATCAGAGACCCTATCTGTTCCTACCCACCCGCTGGACCGGAGAAAAAGTAGCCTGCTGTCTCCGCATTAATGGATTGTTTCCGTGCTCCTTTGTACAAACAAAAAATGCTCTAGAGCCGTGTGTGTGTGTGAGATTATGTGGGAGAAGTAGCCCGTTCATTGAGCCACGCAATCATTGTTTTTGTCTTCCTAGCCGGCGATACCCAGAAATGACATATCGATAAGGAAAGCGGCTAATAAGTTTCGATTATGGCGTAAACAAATACAGGAAATGGAGTTGGTCGGCGAAAAAAAAAGACCCTTTTCTGTTTTCCCCCCGAAAACAATAGATATTTGAGCGTGTATTCATTCATACGCATCAGAAGTAACGAAAATCAATGTATACTCGAGTTTATTTAAGGGGCCATTCATAGAGATGCAGGAAAGCATCTAGTCCAATGTTGGATAGAATTCCGGGTGATGTTGCACGCCGCATTCGTATAATTATTGCCGAAAAAAGTAGCTTAAATGAATTGGTGTTCATTTATTCGTTCCCAATTTATTCTAAGTAAGCACGCAATCGTGGGGTCGCCGAATGATTTGGCTCGGGAGAAATAATCATCCACGCTTATGCGAGCAATCATTGGTGTACAATGCGATTAAGTGTACGAATGTGGAAAAGAAAATGAAATGTTTAAATGCACATAAAGAAATCCATAAATTAAAGAACCCCAAGTAAAAACGTCAGTGAAAAAGGACTATACAATACATTAAGGCTGCTATGTACTAACCCCATTGGATTCGCTCACCTCAATGTTAACCTATGGAGAAAATGTGTCCACGGATTGCCGACTTCGATTCAAAGACTTTTTTTAAAAAAATTGTACTCCGTCCTAGAGAAAGAAATTTTACATTTGTGTACATTTTTCGTTTTTTTTAAATGCAATTAATATTTTAAAATTTAAATTATTCGGGGGAAAATCTGGTAGAGTGTGTTTTAAACGCTCCTAAATTCCTTCGGTGGACGAAATTTATAAAATGAATCCCGTAGCGCTTTGCAGAAAAGTTCGGGCTATCTGACAATACAAATTTTATTGGATTATCGGCATTTATGTACCTGTAAATAGTCGACAAAAATATATTATAAATAAACAATTTCGGGGCAGCGCTTAACCCCCCTATAAAGAGAGAACCATTCCGATCCCTCAAAATGTCGATCCTGAGGGGGGTGGTTTTCTCGAACTGTCGACTGGACTCCTCCCACCACTTGAGTCTGCAAGAAGAGGAAAAGGGAAATACGATTTTTTTTCTTAGTACATAGCAGCCTTAAGTCTTGCAGTGCTCAGAGATATGTTTTAAGGTTAGCAAATCCGTTCGAATATCAAAATAAACTTGTTTACCTTGACATTACCTATTTCTTATTCTGACTAACGAATAAACGGTTTACGTGCAGTAGTAAGATCAAATTGGACAACGCAATAGAGAATTTTTTTTCCTCTGCTATGTTATTCATTTTTGCCGCCCACGTGGTGTATTGGTCTGCCCCGCAGTGGTCTCCGAAAAAGACTTGACCCGGCTCGCCTCAGATGGTACTGCCATAACAAAGTAGCCAGTAAATAGCGGCGAATAACAAAAGGAAAACGTCTAACGACAACATTAGACTTAAACAAAAAAAAATATGTTATTCATTTCATCAAATATCGTCTCTCAAAATAATTTATTTACATTTTAAACACACTATACCCCATTTCCCCCTAATAATTCAAATTTAAGGATATTGTTTGCGTCTCTTTTACAACATAGAAAAGATACCCGAGTATAAAATATCTTTCTCTGTTACGCAGTACAATTTAAAAAACTAGCCGCTGCGCTTTTAGTTTTATATTTTCTTTTGCAAAACAACTCAACTGAAAGTAAGGAATTACCTATCATCATACTTAGACGTTGTTAAGGGGTATTATCCATAAAGCTGATTCGAAAACATCCTGATTAAAACATTTAAATTCCTATTACTTCGAAACAGAGAAGACCGAGAAACCCAACACCAATGATTTTAAAAATGACATCCCACACTCTGTATGTACTATTTTTCAAAATTAAGATATCTACACTTTATCATTACATCAAATAAGAAATTGTTGGGGAACTAATTTTTTTTTCCTTAAAAAATGGAGTAAAAATTCAGAGAGTACTAAATTGTAGTGTGGATTACATCACTCTCTGTATGTGCTATTTTTCACAATTCAGATATCTACACTTAATCATATCAAATAATAAATTGTTGGGAAAACTTCTTCGCTTATAAAATGGAGTAAAAATTCGGCAAGTACTGAAAAAACTGTAGAAAATTAACTATTACTGGCTGTAGGTTGCATTGCCAGCAACGGTTAAGCCTAACCTCGCGATCATTTATGCTCTCTCTTAATGAATTATTTCTTCTCCGCTTTCTTTCTTGAGACTGTTCCCAACTTTCACTCGATCGTGCGGCTCGCTTTCGAGCATTCCTGATTTCAGTGCGTAAATCCACGTTGACAGGCGGGCGGACGGCCGCTAATGTTTACATCTGGTAGTGGCAGCCGTTGCCATTCGGAGCTTAGAAATACGGTCGATTTTTGTGCCGCACACCTACGCGTTTTATATATATATATAGATAATTTGAATCCATGTTGGCAATCGGTGGAGAACGTTTTCTCCGTGGGTTGCCATCTCAACTTTACAAATATTTACAAAGCAACTTCCATTCGTTCCACGTTCTCAACTGCGACGTTGTCCTAAGTATCCCGGTCCGTTTACGGGAACGAGTGAATCACGTCCGTCAGATAACTCGAGGCTTCGAGTTGGAACAATCCCCCTTTTCAGCACCCCACCGACACCAATCCACTCGCATGCTGGAAAATCGATTATCACACCGAAACAATCGCCCGGTACTAAAACGTATAAAAATCATCTCCCGGTTTCCCTTATTTCCCGGCGCATCGTGATCCGATTTCGGAACGGCTTTCACCCGTCATCCCCTTCGGAGGCAAATCACGCACGGGGTGGACGTGACCCTATTGCCGTAACCGGCGAGATGGAAAATTCTGTAAAGCGTTTAACAACACGATTTTTTTTTTCAGTAAAGGGTAGGAATAAAAAAAATGAAAACTAGTAAATTGATAAAGCATTTTTTTTTCCTATCCAGACAAAATTTAAATTTTCTGGAGCATAAAATGTTCTTTCTGAGAGTGGAGAATATTGTCATGACATACGTATTAATAAGGTTTATTGGATATTTCATTATTCAATATCGCAATTTTTGCTAGTCATCCTATGCGATTTTTTTTTTTAGTATACTAGGGGCTTCGCCCCTAGGCTCGCTCCTCTGTTATGGCTAATAGCGAGATACATAGGGGTGATTCTCGGGCAATGGAACAGCTTCCATCCATTTACTGTCGTCACCTTTAATGCGAAGGGCGTTTCATCACTGTGGAATTATCGGCTTTAAAATTCAATTAAAAAATCGAAAATTTAAGATAGAGACTTGAAATGAGGTTTATATGAATTTGAAAGCTCTCGGCTTCCAGATGATGTCAATATTTTCTTTGTAAGATAAAAACTCGAGGAGAGTCGATATGACATCCACATAGGGGACGATATTTCTCGAAAAAGCGTGTTTCATTTTTCGATGAAAATATGAGTCTGTTTTAAACTATTTTTAAACAAATGAGGTCTAGTTTGAAAGAGAAATGTCTGTAGTCTTAGACTGTAAAAAGATCAAAATTCTACGATCATTTTTGGGCGAGTTATCGTCATCTGAAGATGAAAAAGTCAATATTTTCCCACAAAACATAAAATTAAAAAAAAAACTTAAGGTCCGACGAAGACGAGACAAGTCTTACTTTGGTCCCCCCCAATTTTCTGCATCCATTGGTATCGGTCTCGGAGGAGATAGCGTGACAAGCTTTTGACAGCGGCAGCGGGAGTTACTTTTTTTTAGAATAGAGAGATGCCTTAGATCAGGGGTGGCCAACAAGTCGATCGGCCAACAAGTTGGGGCGGCAGTAAGGGTTCTGTTTACACAGCACTAGACCGGGACTATAATTCAGTCTGAGACCGAAGACACCCGTGATTTGCAAGCATAAGAAAATTGCCATTGATATACGCCTAATTATGATTTCTTGGTCAGTCTTCCCATTAATGTTAACGTAATAAATTCCAAGTCTGTCTTTATCTGTAGCTAATTTGAACTAATATAGTCAATAATTACTCGTGTTTTAATTCCCGTGGAAGTGACTTTTTTTGCCCATTATGTACTAAGTTGTTTTTCACGTAGATAGATACGCATGTTTGTACATATATTTTGCTTATATACCCATAGCTCGCGAGAGTGCACCTCGTAATGAAACACAGTGTATAAACATAGTATGTATTTCACACCTCCCTCTCCCCACTCAGACTACGCCTATGACAACAAATCGATCGCGACACATTTTTAAGATAAAAAGTAGATCTTATGTGCACAAAAGTTGGCCACCCCTGCCTTAGATGATTGCGTTGTGTATTTATTTTCAAAATTGTCTTTTCGTCCGAGCCACTTTTGGCACGGATGTTTGTAATCGTTCGGAATCGGGTCTAAACTGTGGGTCTCGACCCTGCGTCGCCAAAATTTATCGAATCTCCCTCTTCATGGGCATTAAAATTGAAACCAATTGAAAAGAACGATATTAATTACAATGCAAGTGAATGCACTAAAACTAGTCAAAGGTACATATCCCTGCGTCTTGTTCATAGCTTTGACTCCCATTTCCGATGGAAATAGAGCTCGAAAAACGCAGAAGTAAAAATCATTCGTACCCTAAAAGTAAAAGAACACTCGCTTTGTTTGATGTTTTTCTTTTTCATCTCCAGCAACACCTTTCGTGCTGTCATCTAAAACGTGCCTAACAAACACGTGTCTTCCGCGGCTAGCATAATTTAGACTCGAACTGCCCAAACGCTTAAGCACCCGAAATTGAATTAAAAATAGAGAGGAAGTCGCTTTCATCTCCGAAATGAGAAAAAGTTGCGTATTTACTACTTTCGTTAGCATCGGTGCAGCTCGAACGTAAGTGACGATCCCGGTTGATTTATTATCAAAACAAGGAAAAGGCACGATCCATATTTTTTCATCTTATTGACGGATTTCCACGAAGAGATAGTTACTCCCTCGAAAATGACGCCAGAGTCATTCATATGCTAAAAGCAAAGCGGGTTCACGGAAATTTGTTTTGTCCGATAGTTTAATTTCAGCGTCATTTCATGCAAACCCTTTACTGTCGTTGTCGGAAACCCGCATTGCCACGGGCACGGTAATTTTATTTTAAACCGAAATTATAAGGCTGCATGCAGAATTAAAGATGCAAATCTTTTCTCACGTCAATAATCCATACGAATCTGTGCAGTTATTACCGACCGTTATGTTTCGCTCGATGGACAGCCATTAAAACGTCACACGTTCTGTTTATAAATAATGCCCGTTCTGCACGCCATGAGGATAATATCAGGTTATTAGCTTTTGTTCGTACAAATTTTAAGACACGTAATGGAGAATGTAATACACTCAGTCGAATACAGTAGAATCGTAAAATGAAGGGCTGATTGCTAATGAAAGATTCGATCGATAGGTCGAAAGAGATTTACGGCCCACCGAAAGCTTTTACGTCGTCAAAAACTAAACTAAAATGCGACAGAATTCGGTGCAAAATTTTATACTGAACCCCCAACTGAATGAGAAATTGAATTTGAAACAGATTTTATACTGGTTAAAATACAGGGTGAACCAAAAGTCTTGCCCTGATTATAAAAATTCATTACAAAATAACCGCTTTTATATAATAACGTAACTTTTGTATCGTTGGATAGGTCAGTTTTAGTAGTTTGTTTTTGTGCAATAAATGACGCGAGTGCTCCTTCAAGAGGGACTCACGGAAATATTTGAAAGGAGGACATCATTTTCGGCCGGAATGGCGTCCATTCAACAAAAAGCGTTACCCCTAACATTTACTTAAGACTTATTGCAACTTTTTCAGAAAGATGTCGCACCCCCACACTGGGGATCTTTAGAGCGTGATTTTCTAGGCGAAACATGTACTGTAACAGAAGACATGTTAAATAACACTTGACGGGAAGTGGAATACCGCTTCGACATTCTCCGAGCTACCAAGGGGGCACACGTTAAAATTGACTGAGGTAAATGGTCTTAGAAAAAAATTTATAACATTACTTACAATATATCCAAACAAACATAGGTCTAATTATAATAGTTTGAGCACGATAAATATTTATAATCAGGGCAAGACTTTTGGTTCACCCTATATAAGAGAATAACATTGTTGAAAATAGAAATGAATATAGTTGTCGACTTGCCGTTCAAACAGCAGTCAGCTTTTAAAATTAAATGTACCTCATGGAAAGGAAGACATTTTATTTCTTTATTTTTCAAGTTTATTCTGGTTTTCTGAAGCAAGCTTCCTCCTAATTTAGATGCTTCTCAGTATTTCATAACGAAGCCGCAGATTTCGGAGAAAACTTGATGAAAACGGAAGGAAAGCAGTTACATTGATTGCCGCTGCTAATTTAGGGCAGCATGCTAATGTGTGTTTAAACTCTCTGGGATGGATTCTTGCTTAGATTAAATTCCCGAAGTTAAGGTTAAAATATTGGGAGAGTTTTATGCAGTCTATATAAATAAAACTCGTGCGACGACAGACTTTCAACGGCGTAGGGAAGGAAATTTGAACGCCTGCGTATTTTGAGCTACCTAAGAATAAACTTTTAATTCTAATCAAGATGGAGTGGTTAATAGCACTATATAGAATAATAAGGGATCAAGTTAAGCAGAGCTATCCCATAACGGCACAACTTCGTCGTTTGTTGGAAACGCCATGATTTTGTTTACCTGGAATAACAAGAAAAATATCTAAAAATGAAAATTACCGTCTGAAACTGTTGAAAATTCATGAATTATGACTCTTTACGAAGCTATCTTTGAGAACTAGTGAAAAAAAAACTAAGAAATAAGTTTAAAAATTCAAATGGTTTTCCAAATGGTTATACTTATCATAGAAACGACAACAAGAGTTAAACACGCAATTTAAGTTGCATTGTATATGGAAAGATAAAAAACCTTTTTGTAACATTATCGGAGATTATAATATATTTAAATAGGGTTTATCGAAAACAGATAAGGAGTTTTGTAAATGACGCTTGGCAAGAGCTGGAAACGGACTCGTTACACGAAACCTCGAGGCAGGCTGAACAGTCCTGTCCGTGCAAAGGAACTGTCATTATCGAGGAACACTCTTTATTCGAAATTTTTACTTTTATTTGCGTCTCAAACTCAGTTTTATTCAGTCCAGAATCTTTATTTTTGAATAAAAGGTTTCATAAATGAGCATTTTTTGTTGTTGTTTTCGTAATCATGCAAAGGGTGTAGTTGTGTGCAAAACGTGTAAAAAAATGTTCGTTCCGGTGTGCAAAATAGCTGCACAATGTTGTTTATTTAAAGAATAGACTTTTTATTTTTCGTTGATGTTTTATCTAGTTTTCGGTATGCACGTATTTAAGTTAGTTTTAGACTTCCAAGAAGCACACGTGGGGCCCGACCTGGCAAAAGCCCCACTGGGATAATCCCGACGGTGTGGATAGACCCGCAGCAGGCAAACACCCCGCGCACGACCCCCCCATCCCCTCGCACCCAACGCCCACAGGACAAACTCCACAAAGACAGAGACACGGACGGACTCCAAGCAGAACAGACGGATGAGCCTAGAAAAAGAATAGAATTTTGAAAACGACAAAGCTCTGCCGGAGGACACTCGTACAGGCCAACCTTTAAGAGGACGAACCTAAGAAGAGAAGGGCCCAAACGAAACGACGAGAGAGAACTTAAGAGAGGAGTCACCAAAAAATGACTGGCTTAGTGACTCAAGAATTAGAAAAAAGACGGCATCGTTGCAAATTCCAGATAGGAGACGACTAGGCCTAAATTGGGAATGGTCGATTTTGAGACGGGACAGTCAGAACCAGCAACTTGGTTAAAACCTCATCGTTGCTGTGCAACCCACCCTGCGGAACCTTCGTGTCCTGTATTCGCCAAAGGGCACCACCCCAATGACGAGGACCGTGACCTCTAGGGTTGGACCAACTCAAGGATGGCCTAACAAGGCTGCAGTCGATAGGTCAGAATTAGAGGACAAGACCAAATCTCCTGACTTACGCCATTTCGCTCATCATTGCAGATTTAGTTCTCAGGAATAGATCAGAGCAGTGGTGCTCACACTATGGGGAGGGGGTTGTTTGAAGCGGATCGTTTGAAGTCAATTTATATCCTATAGGACTATTTAATTCAAAAATAGGCTTTCAATTTTCTATGAGGGTGTCTTTTTAATTTTTTTCTTATATATTTTATGTTAGATAATATATGACACGATTTTGCTGAATAAGGTGCGAAACAGTTTTGCGAAGCTATACTTACTTCTATCTATCTGTGAGAGAACGGGTTTTGAAAATGGGCAGCCATAAAAACGAGAGACACTCGACCCGGAAGGACGATGCAAGAGTAGAACTCCCAAATATTTCACTAAATATCGAACGAATATTTTCAAGAATCCAGACTCACCCATCTCATTCAATTTTTTTTCTACGTCAATTTTATAAAATAAATGAAATTTATTATTTTTAATATTTTGATGGGAAGATTATCATTTTTAGATCATGCTCTTTTTTTTTTAATTTAAGTGACGCTGCTGGCCGTTAAAATTGCGACACCATGAAGCAGAGACGATACAAACGTCCAATTCGCAAGAAAGGAAGAAGATCCTGGGATATGCGAACGATTAGCATTTAAGCGCAATCGAACGACGCAGGGGGAAGAAACGGCATCTCGAATTCTGTATAACCCTCTGAAGGGCGCCGTTTGCACAGTGCAAACGCCTAAATCTAGTCTTTTTTCACTTGCATTCAACGTATTCCAGTTAAATGAGCAGAAAAGGGCTAGTACTGCCACCTGTCATCAGTTTAAAGAAGTAAAAGCATTTTGCAATATTTAATTGGAAAGTTTTTCAAGATTCTTTAGGTTAAAAAATCTGCACCGTGCAAACAGGGGAGGTTGTTGCCCCTGAAAGGGATAAAAGGAGCAGCGGGTTTCTTATTCGGAAATGTTTGTGAGACCAGCACGTGTCGGAATTCGATAGCGGCAGGATCGTGGCCTATCGAGAGTGGGGTTTGTCGTTCCGCGATATTACTATTCGCATGGGTCGCAATCCAACGACTGTCGTGCGAATATGGAATCGATGGGTTCGGGAGGGTCGTCTCGACGGCCTCCCGCCACTGATGCCCGAGAGGACAAACGTGTTGCCAGATCGGTCTTGCAGGATCGTACAGCCACATAACGGACCTAGATTCATGAAATGGGCTTGTTCGCAGCACGACGAGTATCCGCACGGACTGTCTGCACGGCGACCATCACTGCGGCTTCCCTCGACACTGCAGCATGGAGATGCGCGGCGGCAGTGGTGCGCCCAACGATAAAACTGGATACGGGAGTGGCACCACGTCGTCTATTCAGACGAATCACGGTTGTGCGTGCAGCATCATGATGGACGTGTCCGTGTCTGGAGGCACCGAGGAGAACGCACGTGGCTTGCATTCGATATCGTCATACGGGACCCGCACCTGGTCTGATGGTATGGGCAGCCATTGGGTGCGCGACACGAACACCCCTTGGTCGCGTCGTCCGTAATCCGAACAGACAGCGTTACATTTCTCAGATCTTACGGCCGGTAGCTGTGCCCCATCTTCGAGGCCTTGGAGAACACATCTTTCAACGAGATAACGCGAGACCGCATGTTGTCCGTCGTGTCCCGACCTACCTCGACACAGAGGGTGTTCGACTGTTGCCCCGGCCGGCACGTTTTCCAGATCTCTCATCCACTGAACACATCTTGGGTTGCCGAGAGGCTGTGCCTCCACCGCTCTCCAGCCACTACGATGGATGAAGTGAGGCGGTATGGAATGCCTCGCCCGTATCTGTCATCCGAGCCCAGTTCGACTCGATGCCTAACCGGGTTAGAGCCGTTTTAGCTGCCACAGGCGGCAGCTGGTTTTTGGTGGTAAATCTCTCAAACCCCCCCCCCCCAATGTAGGGGGGGGGGGAAGTGAGGGATATTTTATTGTAAGAAAGTGGGTCGGGGTCGTTAAACGTGTGTGCACCATACTGGTTTAGACAATACCGTTTTAAACACAATTTTTACACAATTTAAACAATACTGCTCGTAAAACCCAAATGAAAAGAGTTATAGTGGATTCTAGAGAGAACTGGCAAAAAAAAAGTTTCTATGTGTCATTCGCGAATGTTCTACACCCCCGAATGTTTCACGACATTGGAAATGTCCGTACACGCGGAGAAATTTTATAGCTAATTAGTAAAGATTTACTGTAGAGTATGGAGCTTCGACAGGACGTAAATTTTCAGGCTCGATTCGTTTCTCTCGCCAACGGCACGCGGGAAACGTAATAAAAGATTTTTGCCTGGGAGGGTCGTGACATGTTCGTAGAAAACCAGAGTTCGAAATCTCGTAGAACTGCTCGCTTGGAAACGTCTGATGATAAATGAAAGAAAATGGCGGTGCTGTATGAACAATTAAGGGGACAGTGGACTTTCAAAATTGTGAAATGTGTCCAAAAATTCGATTTTTTTATTTTAATGAATTGTGAAACTACGGACGAGTAAGAATGTGTCGCAAAAAGAATTTTTAATTTCTGCGATTCCTTTCCTAGTTATAGGCATTTGTATTTAATTTAGATATTATGTGGTTACTAATAGCAATAACTTTAAATGCGTTTTTCTCAAAATAAAAATTTTAATGTCATACGAATATTCAAATTGCTCCGGGCGCATTTCTAACGATCGTATTACTTTGAAATTTAAGTTTTATATACTTAACTGTATATCAAATAAGTCCTATTTAAAATAATTATCCTTCGTAGCTCATAATTTCTAAATTTTGTTCTTGAAAAGATGATTTATAGGTATTCTGCGTCATAAAAAGGGTGTTTTCCCTGTTATTATTTTTCTCTTTATATTTTTAATGAATGCTTAAAATAAGCGATAATTTTCATTGTTACTTCTGGAAGGTATCCTGTAAATAAAAATTACGGTATTATATGCGAAAGAAATGCGCGTGGAACATTTTTAACGAAACCAATTTTTGATATAATCAATAATTCACAATTCATAAACTATTAATATTTCATCATTAAATTTCAACCACTTTTACATATCTATGGTACTAATCCCATATTCAAATTTCAAGCAAATCCATTGAAAACAAAAAAAGTTAAGTTTGAAGGTCCACTGTCCCCTTAAATAACACGATGCGATGTCGTCCAATGAAAGTGTTTTACTCGAAGGCAAATGGAGTATCAAAAGGAAATTATAACTTTTCAATAGAAATCTTACGTATATCTTCCTCTTATATATTTTTCCTTTCATTTTATTTAAAGTGAGTATTCTGAAGCATACCAAAAATTGAAAATGGTAATTATTTGCTCCGTGTCTCATGAATGATACCGCGAAGGAAGGAATGCCGACACAAAACAGGATTCAATTTATCTGGAATCCTCGCGCGAGTCAGTCTCCCGTCTACTAGCGCTTCATATCTGCACTGCTAAATGCCAAGAATCCAGAAAAAAATAACTACCAACAGATGATGAATTCGGCAGGCGATGTAAATGCATTGCGAGGGAGATCGAGACTAATGTATTCGCGCATAGCAACACGACTCGAAGGTGATAGATGCAAACAGACAGTAGAAATGTTATTGCAAGGCAGATGTTTTCTTAAGTGACATTACAGAAAAACAGCACGGGGGTAAATAGTGCGATCGTCTCGAATAGCGATGCTCTAGCATCTCTCATGAACCCGAAATCTGTGTCGGCAGCCACAACTCGTAAACAGTGCTTGGATAAGCGACTGAGAGTGCGGGCTCGAGGGTGCTCGGTTCGAATCCCGACGAGGAGCATCAAATACCTCCGTGTCTAGGTCGGATAGGGGCGCTTTAAATCCGTGGACCAGATCCAAGTTCGTTACCTCCTAGGGAGTAATGCTGGCTCGCCAGTAGGGTGCTAATGCCTCGCCTCCGCATTAGACAGAAGAAAAAAATATGATACTATAAATAGTAGTTAAGATTAGTTTATTTTTTTTTCATTTAAGCTTTTAAAATTTATATTAGTTTCTGTTTAACAGATTTCCTTTATAATGTTATAGCGTTGGATGCCTCATTTAGACGGATGGAAGCAGATATTAAACTTAACACATAAACTTTATTCAATCTCCTTCATCACCTATCGGTTACAGATCAGCGAGCGAAGTGTGATCGCACGCATCGAGAATTTCTTGAGACACGATACTGCCACGCCACCTATCGGTGTCGTGCAACATAAAATGACATTGGATGGTGGTGCCATCTATTATACAGGAAATGAAATGAAATGCATTTATAAATTAAATAAAATAGGTTATCACTACAGTAACAAACATTTTAGGGGTAGCGGCAGAAATAGACACTCGACTATCGGTGTAAATCTACATCCTGCTATATAAAAGCTTAGAGATGCGCCACGAATAAATAAATCCTTCGACTTATTTATTAGTCGGAAGCTTGACCCGTTCGACAGACCAAAGCAAATTAAAGTGCTCCTCTGTTCACAAAGAAATGAATCCGAAACAGTCGAGGACGTGTTCACGGGACGCGCTCGACGAAACCACGATCATGAGAAAACAGGAAATCCGGGAACTTGAAGCGAGTGACAGAAATTTGAAGAGGCAAATAATTACAAGATAAAAATAACTTTTTATACACCATGTTTTTAAATTTTCTGTTGAATCATACAAACTTGACAATTCTATGTATTAATAAATACTTTTTTAAAATTTTTATCATGAATTATCCCATCCACTTGAAAGGAAATGAAGTCAATCGGAAGTTAACTTCCGTTTGACTTTTCGTTCCCGTCCCGGACGATAGATGGCGGCACCAGTCTACAAAACAAAATTAACCGAAAATGAATTCGATTCTGCTTAAAGATGGCTAAAAGTATCAAAATAATGCATTGTCATCGTGTCCTGAGCTATTCTAAAAGTTTCAAATGTCTAGCGAGTCGGGAAGTGAGTTAAAAATTGATTGCAAGATTTGTAAGGGACAAACACACACACACACACAAACAAGAAAGCAAGTTAATAAAAACATGGTAAAAATTAGATTCTGATACTTAAGAAAGAAATGTCATTCTCATTACTTGATCCTCGCTGTTTAAAGAAAAGCAATTAGAAACTTAATTATCTTTAAGCAATAAGCAAAAATCGAGATTAGAATACTTAAAAATATAGATCTTTTAAAACACTGGTAATCACCCGATTCTCGATTTACGAGCCATCGAACGCAATACTGGTGACAAAAACAGATGTTCTATTATGTGTCTAAAATTCCGATGACAATGGCTTCGGTCTGCCACAGATAACGAATGCCCGGTGGTTCCGCATTTTCTCCGTAAAAGATTAATTTATTTTAATGTATTCCACCCTTCTCGAACAGAGTTATGACGAGCTTTATTGAGGTGCCGGAGGATTTCCATTTTAAATTAACTGGTTTAAATAAACATTTCATTACGTCTGGCATGCCGTGGCGACTACAAAATCTTTCGGTTTCATAATAAATAGTAAACCATTCATAAGAGAACGTACACAAAATGGCCGCGATCATCGATGGTAGTGAGTACTTTTCACCCCTGCAGCACCCTCGGGAACGAGATCCTCTTGACGAAAACCATGACAGGAACATGCCAAATTTAAATTTATATCAATACTGACTCCATTGCTGATTTTATTTATGCATTGAAAAGTTCCAAACGCCAAAATAGAATACATTAATAGAGTTTCAAAAATAGCCATATCGGAATTCGGTATAATATAGGGATGCGGCATCGATGTCAATGTTTTCAAAACATCGATGTTCTAAACATCGATTTATTGAAGCCGATGTTTTTTTAACATCGATGTTTTGTGCTCGATGTTTTACGTTGTCTCGATGTGTTTTTTTAAATGAAAAAGTACCATAATAAAAAAATATACCACGTACCATAATTTTCACACTCAGTAAATGTAAGTCTGAATCCTGTAAAGGACGAATACAAATGGGGGAACGATGCGTTAGCAAACAGACAAATGGCAATCAACAACCAATCAGAGAGCTTGGAATGTTCTTGACACTCCAGGACCTTCGATGGGGTTTTATTTTATAAATAGTATATACACAAGAGCAGCCATTTAATGCAATATTTGCCTTAAGTCCCTCAAAACTTCTGTCAATACCACGAATTTATCTGGGCATTTGAAGGCAAAACATGGCGATATTTACAACGAGAATTTTGAGTCACCAATGCAGCCCGAGGCAAAAGCAACTAAGTTTTTGTCATTTGTGTCAGCCCAATCACAGAGTAAAATTAAATCATCTCCCCCCCCCCCCCCCCCACACACACACACACGACTAACCGAAGTAACATTAATGTTAGAGGTTACTAAACCAGTTTTTAAAAATGGATGTTCTAAAACATCGATGTTTAAAAACATCGATGGTTTTGGGGCGATGTTTTATTAGCATCGATGTTTTAATATTGAATATCGATGTTTCGAAACATCGATGTTTTGTTATCGATGTCGCATCCCTAGTATAATATGACAGTAGAGGACATCACAGAGAATGGTTTTTTGTTTGCGACTCATTCTGAAAGCACAAATGTTTGATAGCAACTTAATATTCATTTTAAGTGGGCCCTACTAATATTTTTTTTGTTCATACCCCCTATCCCCCTTGCACACCGGTCGGGAATAAGACACCAATCGAGCGTAAGGAACGTATCCAGAAGAGATCGGCAAGGGCTTATGTCTTTTCTGTAAATTCCGATCCAAAGGGGATCATTTTTCGTCGTATTAGGTTCTCAGAATTCAAAAGATTAATCTGCCGACGTAGGCATCTTTAAGGGCCTGTTCACATAGGAGTCCGTTGCGTAGATGACGTTGAGACGAAAATAAACCAATCATAGGCGTTAAAAATTTCATTGCTAATCGTTTGGAGGTTTGTCATTGGTTTATTTTCGTCATCTTTTCCTTAACGCAACGCAACGGACTCCTATGTGAACAGGCCCTTTGAGAATCATTCACCAACGGTGTCAAAACGTTTTATTGGAGGTAAAAAAAAATTCATTTTTATCTTTGGTAAGGGTATATAAAACATAACTTTTTGGCAGCTGTGCGATGGAGGTTTATTCTATACCGATCAATTTTAAACGATTTTTAATGAGCGATGTCCCATAATAAGGACTTCTTTCTTTTATTTATTTATTTTTTTTAAAAATATTGTCACAAGTATTCCCTATGAAGCGTGCGAATCATTAGTAAGCTATTAAGCTAACCCTTCGAAAATTAGGGGGAAAAGTATGAAAACGCCAACCTGCGAATCCCAGCCTTTTATTGTCGAACTATAAGCGTCTGCCTTGCAGATCAAGGCGTAAAATATTAACAACATACGCATAGGAACTTCAGCTTCTTTTCGTAAAAGAATGTTAATTTTGTTAAAAAATTTATCTGAAACGGATAGTTGCTTTGTACATTTATTACTTTATGAAAAAAATTCTACAAAATGTTTCAATAACTTGGATTTAAAAGATACTCTTTTAAAGAAAAACATTTCTACATTAAGGAAATAATTTCTATGTTGAGTCATTAGGTAAAATATAAATATAAACAAAAAATTGATTTGGAATAATAGAAAAGAATTTTTGTTAATCTCGTCTAAAAAAATAGACATTGTATTCCAAAAATTAAATTCCTTATAAAGAATGATGGATAAAAATTTAAGTACATTCGAAAATTTTCGCCCCGAATACTTCATTTCAGCCTTTTGTGACATTTACGGTCTAATACTTAAAGTTGGTTTTTTAACTCAGTAAACACACATAACATAAGTTATTTGACACACTTGTTTCGATAACACAGTTGCGATAACTCGGTAGTATTTTAACGCACTTAGATCCGCGTTCAAAAACATGGGTAGTGGTTTATTTAACTCACCTCTCACAATAACCCACGCGAAGTGGGTTGCAGAACCCACTTATTCCGGCGACTGACCGACTTTTTTTTTCTCTGTGAAGATCATGCTGTAAATGCCCAAATTTCCCGTTTATCGGTAGTAATTTAGCTGTACACGTGCTTTTAATCTAGGCTTAAATAATAATTTCGTTTAGAGCAGTACATTCATTCATTTGATAAAATTTTTCTTTTGAAGGTAGGTATATATTTTAAATGGTTAGAATGGTGCAGGGTTTCCAATTGTAAGAATGAATTTCAAAAGAAGAGTGGAAACCGTGAAACAAAATATAAACATTCTAGGCGAAACTTAGATATTCCTATGTATCTCTTTGATTCTAGAAAGTCTGACAGAGTAAAATCTCGTTCTGAAATCCAGTTTTAGTTCACATTCTGTTTTCGGACTGGCTTCTACACGCGAACATATATTCCTCCGTCATAAAACCCACGCGAATCGGAGATCTTGCGGTTTTTCCGGAATTTTTACCATGTTTTTATTAACTTGCTTTCTTGTGTGTTTGTGTGTGTGTGTGTTTGTCGAGTACAAATCTTGCATTCGATTTTTAACTAACTTCCCGACTAGCTAGACACTTGAAACTTTTAGAATAGCTCAGAACACGATGACAATGTATTATTTTAACACTTTTAGCCGAAAAATTCCGCAAGGTGGTGCTTCGATCGAATTCGATGCTTGCACTTTTGCGTAACGGCGTTTGACGATTTTGAAAGCGGAATACATGTGAATTTAATTTGTTTACAAAAATATTGTGCGAAAAATTAAAAAAAAATTATAAAAATCAAAGTTTATAAAGTCTGTGGATAGTGAAAACGACTAAAAAGTGTTTTAAATTAAATAAAAGAAAGTGAAAAAGAAAAATTAAGCGAAGGTTTGTGCAATTAAGAGAGAATTGTCAAGTTTATATGATTCAACAGAAAATTTAAAAACATGGTATATAAAAAGTACTTTTTATCTTGTAATTATTAGCGAGTCTATTTACCACATCAAGCGTACATACAATAAATATCTTAATGCTGCAAGTGCATTTTTATTTTAATTTTTTCACACATGAAAGTTTATGATATGCATAAACACGCATTTCATTTCTTTTCTCCCTTCGTGATAAAACAAAAATTTGTTTAAAAAATCTACCTGTTTAAAAATCACGCATATAGAGCAGTCCTTTTTTTCCACTGAAGTATTTTATTCTACTTTTTAGGCTTCCGTTATTTACTCTTTGGTATGAGGTATCTCTCGGTTGTTTGCCATGCTTTAGTAACTTTAGAGATCCACATTAGAAAAATTTATTTTCTTTCTGTACCTTCGATGAACGAGTTGGGTCGTTTTTCTCCGTATTACATGGCGAGCGGAAAAACCACTCTAGCTGTTTAGATAACAAGCTACGAAATCGTTGCATGTCCTACACAAATGACTTTTCTGGTGGGTTTTTTTTTTCCTACCTTTTATTTGATTCATCCAACGGCAAAAATGTATCGATCGTGCTCGCTTGGTTTAAAGATTTCCAAGAGTTGACAGAAAGGGACCAGAAAACGGTGCGTAGGAATTATTTTGAGCACGATGTGCTCATTTTTTTTGTTAAAAGAGATAAAAATATTTTGGATCAGTTAATATGTAGTGAGAGGGAACTGAAAGATTACGTTAAGTACTCTGGGTAAAAAGTCGCTTGCACTATTCGCTGAATAAGGTTTATCATGTTCTCAAGAAAATACAGCAAAGTTTAAAAATAGCCATATTTGTGTAAAAAGCTCATTTTGCATCTGTTAAAATTTAAGGGGACAGTGGACCTTCAAACCTAACTTTTTTGATTTGAATGTATTTGCTTTAAATCTGGATATGTGATTAGTACCATAGATATGTAAAAGTGGTTAAAATTTAAAGATGAAATATGAATAAATTATGAATTATGAATTATTAATTATATCAAAAATTGGCTGAATTAAAAATGTTCCTGGCGCATTTCTTTTGCATATAATATGGCAATTTTTATTGACAGGATACCTTATAGAACTAACAATGAAACTTATTGCTTATTTTAGGCATTCATTAAAAATACAAAGAGAAAAAAATAATAATAGTGAAAACACATTTTTATTACGAAAAATACCTATACATCATCTTTTAGAGTACAAAATTTAGAAATTCTGAGCTACGAAGCATAATTTTTTTCTGTAAGATATATTTGATATACAGTTAAGTATATAAAACTTAAATTTCAAAGCAATACGATCGTTAGAAATGCGCCCGGAGCAGTTTGAATATTCGTATGACACGAAAATGTTTATTTTGAGAAAAACACATTTAAAGTTATTGCTATTAGTAACCACATAATATCCAAATTAAATGCAAATGCCTAAAACTAGGAAAGAAATTAAAAATTCGTTTTGAAGCACATTCCTACTCGTCCGTACTTTCACAATTCAATAAAATTAGAAAATCGAATTTTTGGACACATTTCACAATTTTGAAAGTCCACCGTCCCCTTAAAAGACATAAACTTAAAAACAATGTCGGAGCAATGGAGTTTTCCACATGCGAATAAAAGTTGCAAGAATATTATTCACTCTTTTAAATACCTTTTTTATAAGTTTTTGAATAGAAAATAGATACCACAACTTAATTAGAAAATTGAAGTCCCATTATAAACCACGTACTAGGGCTTGTCAAGTCTATTTTTACTAAAAATATATGAAAATAAATATGAACGTTATATTAACGAAGATATCACTTGAATATAGGATTTAATTTATGACCTGTTTCCGTTTGAATCGCGACGCAACATATGGATGTTAAGCAATTTTCTACGGAAAAAAAAAAATGAAATTGAAGAAATGAGATTTACAGATTGTTGTTTAGCTCTGAGGTTTTTTAATAAAGATATATCAATAGCCAATAAAAATACTTCCTAGAGATCTATTAAGAGAATAACTTGTTTTTAATAGGAATTTGAAAAAAGTGTAAAAGGTTCTAGAAAAACAGACAGCGTGATAATCACCAGAAAGTAAACATTAGATCAGTGTATCAGTGCGAAATATATAAAGTAATCGACACGTTGTATTAGAGTTATTTTCTGTAGAGAGAACGGTGGATGCCAACTTAACATTTTGATTTCATATATTTTTAAATACAAAAATATAAGCTTAGTAATCCTCTATATATATAAAACAGTTCCCTAACTGACTGACTGATATATAACGTACAGACCAAACCGCTGGACATAAAGGGCTGAAATGTTGCATGACGATTCTTCTCATAGTGTAGGGGTGCACTAAGAAAGATGTTTGAAAAATTCTTGTTACATTTTTTAAAATTAAAATTTTTTAAGCTGTTTTTCTAACTTTTTTCAAATTTTCATATAAATAATAATCCGAGGGTTATAAAATTTATATCACGAGAAAGATCATAAAAATTCCTTTAAAATGAAATCTTTTTTTTGAATCTTTACCTCTATTTTCTTCATTTTTGGTGAATTTTTAAAAATTCATTTTTAGAATTTAATTTATTAAATGTCGATCGCGTGGTTTCTTTTCTTTTTGTTATACTTTAAATTAATTTTGCGTCACGTGCATAACAACGAAATCGACAAAAAAATATTTTTTTTTCTTTCTAATGCGGGAGACGATTGGACATTATCCAAAAAATATTAAAATACAGTAAAAGAAATTTTCCTCAAACTGTACTATATTCTGTAGTATGTTCTATTAGATTTGATTTGAATATTTTCTTCTAGGTTATTTTGTCTATAAAAATATCCGTTACGATTTTTTTATAAATAAATAAATAAATAAATATAAATATATATATATATATATGCATTAATTGCATACATTTACCATTATATTATATATATATATATTGGCATTAATTGCATACATTGACCCTTGTACAGGTGACTCTCCTATAACACGGTAGATAGGTTCCTAGAAAATGTCGTGTTGTGTGAAACCGTGTTATATGAGACCCAGCGCCAGTATAAAAAAAAGGTATACGTTCCGAAAACTTATTAATAACAATTTTTTTTAAATTCCCTGTAAGCAACTTAATTTTTATTGAAAATGTAAATGTATGTATAACACAGAACGAAAAGAAACAAAACATATTATTTTCATTGAATGCGACCTTCATTTCATAAACTTCTTCCTCGTCACTGCTCAGTGCAATCAAACGAGAACATGTTTTCGGTTGAACGATATCACCTTCACTTTCAGAACCTTTTTCTTCATTTAGATTTTTTTCACCTTCTATCCTCTTTAAAAATCTGTCATTTTGGTTTGTTTGCTGGTTCTTACGAGGTCATTGTAGATTTCACGGTATGGAGATAGACAATTTTACAGCTCCCTTTTGAATTTTCGGCTTCTTTAAGCGGATGGGTCTGCATTGAAGAAAAATGACTCAATATTTTCTGCTAAGCTTAGGCCTTCTAGCAATTTTATAGAGTTATAAATGAATAAATTATTATTTGTTTATACATTTTCATGTAAAGCCACTTTAGTTCATTGTTCCTTCCCGTCATTATTTTAAGGTAATTTAGTTTTTAAATGTGTTAAACAAAAATCATGATATCTAGTGCTGTAGAAGTACAGCGTTGTACGAAGGTTTTTGCAATTTTTTAATCGTGTTGAAGCGAAACCGTGTTACAGGTTGTAGTGTTATACGAGGGCTCCCGCAATTCATCTTATCGTGTTAGAGCGAAACCGTGTTGTAAGATGCCGTGTTGTAGGAGGGCTACCTGTATTTCATTTGAATGTACTCCGTAGCGAAGCACGGGTATTCGGCCAGTTACTCATACAAGGGTGTACAGTTATTCTCCTAGGAGATTCTTTCTGATACCTAAAATTCATACTTATTTATATTCGTCTTTTATCAGACGTGTCGTATGAAATTTTAGGTTGCTAATATGCTTCATAATAAAACTTTGAAGGGTATAAAAGGTATAACTTGATATAGGACTGACTTACATCATAACTACTTTCCCGCGCCACATACATGTTTAATAGGGATGGTCGGTTTACCTTGAATCCATAGGTTTGAACAGAAAGATCTCGCGCTCTTTCCGATTTATCTTTACTTTCGTGCAGGGAGTAAAGTATAATGAAGATTTCCACCATTTTTGTAATCTATAAATATAAAACAGTTCCGTAACTGACTCACTGACATACAACGCACAAACCAAACCACTGAACCTAAAGGGCTGACATTCTGCATGGCGATTCTTCTTATTATGTAGGGGTGCATTACGAAAGATTTTTGAAAAATTCATCTTAGATGTTTTTAAATTAAATTTTTAAACTGTTTTTGTAGCTTTTTTTAAGTTTTCACTTAAAATAATAATTTGAGGGTTATAAAATTTATATCACGAGAAAGATCCTAAAATTTTTTTTAAAATGAGATCTTTTTCGAACCTTTACCTCGATTTTCTGATTTTTGGTGAATTTTTAAAGATTCACTTTTAGAATTTAATTTATTAAATGCCGATCACGTGATTTCCTTTTCTAATAGTTTAAATAAATTTATCGTCACGGGAATAACTACTAAATAGACAAAAAAAAAATTTTTTTTCTTTCTAATGCAGCAGACGATTTGATATTATCCCCAAAAAAATACATTTCCCTTACGATTTTTTTTATATATATATATATATATATATATATATATATATATATATATATATATATATATATATATATATATTACATCTGTTGTATACATTGATCGTCGTATTTATTATATATATATATATATTTGGCATTAATTGCATCCATTGACCGTTGTATTTAATTTGAATGTACTCCGTAGCGAAGCGCGGGTTTTCAGCTAGTGATTTCATAGGGATAAAACTGCAGTTCTCATAAATTACATGACATTAGCATTTCTTGAAAACACATCTTCTTAAAATCCACAATTATGATTCTGGTCTTAAGACTCTGTGCAGTCCTTCTACGCATTTCATGAATTTATTTGGGAAAATTATGATTTGGGAACTGCAAATTCGTAGCAGAGGAAATATTTTTTTTACTTAAATTTTTCGCCATTTAGAGTTAACGAGGTAAAGATCCCGCCTCTCCGACTCTAAAATCTGTTTCCCCGTGTTTTTATATAAATATCTTATGAAGCGAGAATGCGCGTCATAATCCAATCCTTGGACCCCTCAGTTATTTTCTCCGCTCCGTTTTTCGAGTTAACATCAGTTTAAAAAGGGAAAATGGCAACAGGCTCCACGAAAACGGGAATAAAAAAATTTAATCTGAGATTAAGTCAAAGTTTAGGGCATTTTTGGAGGCGCGTCAGTATTATCTTGTATCTGACTCACTTTCAACGTTAAAAATACTGTCTTGTAAGCCAAAATGTATTTCGAGAACTGGAAAAGTAATGAATCTTTTTCTTTAGAAGGGAAAGAGGAAAGATTTGTATTTACCAGTGTATTATAAAGATTAATTCATCAAATGACCGGCTTAAGGAGAGAGTGGACCTTCAAACCTAACTTTTTTTGTTTTGAATGGATTTGCTTGAAATTGGAATATGTGATTAGCACTATACATATGTAAAAGTGGCTAAAATTCAATGATGAAATATTAATAATTTATGAATTATGAATTACTAATTATATCAAAATTTGGCCTCATTAAAAATGTTCCACGCGCATTTCTTTTGCATATAATATGGAAATTTTTATTTACAGGATACCTTATAGAACTAACGATGAAACTTATTGCTTATTCTAAGCATTCATTAAAATTATAAAGAGATAAAAAAAAATAACAGGGAAAACACCCTTTTCATGAAGCAAAATACCTCTAAATCATCTTTTCGAGTATAAAATTTAGAAATTCTGAGCTACGAAGCATCATTATTTTCAATAAAATTTATTTGATATACAGCTAAGTATATAAAACTTAAATTTCGAAGCAATAAAATAATTAGAAATGCGCCCGGAGCAGTTTGAATATTCGTATGACATTAAAATGTTTATTTTGAGAAAAACACATTTAAAGTTATTGCTATTAGTAACCACATAATATCTAAATTAAATACAAATGCCTATAACTAGGAAAGGAATCGCAGAAATTAAAAATTCTTTTTGCAACGCATTCCTACTCGTCCTTAGTTTCACAATTCAATAAATAAAAAAAAATCGAATTTTTGGACAAATTTCACAATTTTGAAAGTCCACTGTCCCCTTAACTTTCAAAGAGGGACGTCATGATAAGTAATTTGTATGTCCCCGATAGACGGGGATACTGAGAAAATTTGCATCACATGTTTTTTCCATCCGAACTTTTATAATCTCAGTGCCTAGTATTCACGTAGAATCCGTCAGCGTTAACGATTCCGTTGGCGCTGATTGGTTAAATGGAACAACGATTGGTATGGGATTGGTTAAAATGGGCGCTGACGGATTCTATGTGAACAGGCTCTGAGTGGGAATCTACCATTCTGTGACGGGAATTTCCCCTTTTCTTAAGTGAAGTCCTGAAGTTTTGTGTTTTTTTAGCGTTTAGGGTTACTTTTAATGTAGCTACATATGTACGTTTTCAGAAATAACGTATACTACAATAGGGATATTACGATTACCCAAGTGCGTTTTCAGAGTATTTCAACATTAAACGGATACAATTAGTAGGTTTGGTTTGGTTTGGAGCGAAAGGGTCATTTTTTTTGCTACACGTGCGTTTAGCCTTGACGCGATGATTTATATAACTGAAGTGACATTGAAACGTAGCAGATGATTTAGTTTTGAGAAAGAATTACAATCATGAAATACGTGTATATTATAATTAAGAAAGTCTGAAAGTGGCATTGAAACGTAGCAGACGATTTAGTTTTGAGAAAGAATTCCGAGCATGAAATATGTGTATATACTTTTTCTATAATAATTATCAGATTTGCTGTGTTTTAATATTGAATGTGATCTCAATCCATTCAAACATTATTGATTCTTTTTCTATAATAATAAATCCATTCAAACGTTATTGACTAGCTGTAAATTAATGCTTTAAAATGCCCAAAGAGAGGAGAGCAACTTTTAATCCTGCAGAAGCAAAATGTCAAAGATTGTTGAGGAATGAGCAATGTGATGAAAAAAAACAGAAGAGCGCGAAGCCAACAGAATTCGAAATGCAGTTAGACGAACACAAGAATCTGAAGAAACTTCTCTTTCGACCGGGACCTACTATTTCAAACCGATTCCGAACGGCTACAAACTTCCATGCCCAGAGTGGGACTCGGACCCACAGGATCTGGTACAGAATGCCGTCGCCCACAACCAGTAGGGTTTCTTATTTTGAGGTAGGAAGCAAGAGACTGACCAAGGGGGGTTCCTTGCAACACTAAGTAGTTAATGATACAGGCACTCCTCTTGCTACAGTTGAAGTAAATTGGAATTTAGACCGACAGCCTCCTAATCTTGGGTTTCCCTGAAGAGTGTTCGCCAAACAGAATTTTCTCAAACTTTATCCGATGTTCTCGAAATAGGGTCGTTTACTCTTCTGTTTTAAATGAAGAAGTTCCGATAGGTTCCGGTTCAAGAAGTTATCGCTGTCAACGTTCAAAAGTCATGCTGGATGAACGTAGGGTAACAGTTTAGAAAATAGTAGTACATAAATCTTAATAATTCGAAAGAATTAAAGACTCTGCCTTCGGATTTAAAGTTTCTGTTATACTGTTATACATGTATTGTATGTATCATAAATATTACTATGTAATGATTTGAGATATTGTAAAGGCATGGCAGTCGAAGCTCTTTGGCCTAACCACCCTCCTCGTTAAATGTCAAAATTGGATGAGGATTAATAAGTTTCAGTATTTTGAACGAGCAATATTTTGGCCCTATCAGCATCGCCTGTCGAACAAGAGAACGCGAAGGATGTCGGTGCAGTTACTGCGCAAAATTTATAGGCTCCGAATACCTGGTTTTATTAATTTGGAGTCTTGGTGAATAACAAAGACTTGAATACTTAAAACTATCATAAGCAGAAATTATTTTTTTGTTAGTATGTTCTTTCTATGCCTCCCAAACAGTATAGCGGCATAATGCCACGAGCTGCTCCCAAGTGGCATCAGGTTCGAATCCCGACGAAGGCATGTTCGTTTATGGGCTTTACCCGCATAGGGTTCCTTGATAAGGTGCGTTCCCAATAAAATAGCAGACATATTCGAGGTGTAGGATGGGCGAATACTGAATAGACAATGCCGCGCTAGGAAAAAAAAAAGGGTTTTTATTCATTTTATATTGCATTGATAATCACGTTTACTTTATAATCAGCTAAAAGAAAATTAGATACAGACAAATTACCTGATGATTACCTCAACATCTCAGATCTGTCCAGTCTCGTTAAATAATGTATTAGCATTGTGGTTGCTGCTGTATTCGAACACGTTTGTGGAGAAAATACATGTGCTATACCGAAAAAAATTCCATTTGTACATTGAAGAGCAAATTATGTATATTCATAAAATTATTTAAAGTAGTTGGTACCCGTCAAAACATGACGGCTAGATAGTAAACAAATATACTAATACACAAATTATACTCAGCACATCATTTCCAAATGTTGAAAATCATAATAATGCGCAGAAACAAATTAATGTTTAAGCGGCCTCGTGTTTAGTGAGTATCTAAAGCCAGATTAAAAAATGTCACCGAGCATGCGCGGAAAGCAAATTTTTAATTGTAAATTATCGCTCATTAAACAGCGCGAAATAAACAATTTCCATCGGGTTTAATCTTATATTTCACAAAAATAATTATCATAAAAATAAAAATGGCAGAGAGAGATCTAGAGAGACTTCTCGGAATGAACGTGTTTATCATTAAAACATGTCACCGAGCATGCGCAGAAACAGCGAGTTTCTAAAGCCAGATTGAAACATGCCACTGAGTATGCTCAGAAATCAAATTTTAATTGTAAATTATAGCTTATTAATAGAAATTGTGGTTACGAAAACCAAATTTGGCAAATCTACAGATTACAATCTTTCGTTTAAGATCAAAATGAAGTCAATCGATGCGGTAGTTTTCTCTCACGGACTGCCCAAAAAGTTGGCTTAGCAACTTAAATATATAGATTTTATACAGCTATTTAGGTTTGCATTTGCCGTTATTACAAATAGAACAATCTATTTACTCTCATCATCCGAACACCATAAACGAACAAACAATGGCAGTTATATATAAATCAGTACAATCCAAATTATAAAACTTCCATAGGCAAAATCCCCACCATCCAAACCTTCAATTTATGACCTTGTTAATCGAAACACGCGGAGTCAGACACAGGCTGTAATAGAGAAACCATCAAAGAAATGCGGGATATCGAATCAATCGAGAAAATGCAGTTCATTACTCGAAACGTAATCCTTTTTACCTAATAGGGATAGCTGGAAAATGACTCCTCTCCGTACTTAATAATTCAACGAGAGAGTATTGGTCTACATTTCCTTTTAGTGTTTTCCAGTGGCGATTATAATTTGAATCTGTAGCGGCCTCGGTAATCAGGCATACATTCTAAAAGGAAATAATTTTCTTTGCATAGGGACTTCTGTAATCGATTCTGTACGAATCCGTACAGGGAAAATTAACTGTCAAATAGATCTCGAGATAAGGTAATTTTTTGTTTACGTACGTGTTACAATAAAATCAAAGGGCAAGTTATACGACACAAATTAAAAGAGCTAACTACATGAATCCATATCTGTTTAGAAGAACCCAAAGGTGGGGCCATTCTTGAACGCTGTTTGAGAAATGCAAAATTATCATTTTAAAATTCATCAGGAACATTCACTGCTGAGCTGCTTGAAAAATCTTGGATAGGATTTTAATGGGGAAACTCGGAAAATGAAGACTGATGAAGCAGTAGGTATAACAAAAGACATCACTCATAACTCGATTGTCAAACGATTCAATTAAAAAAAAATTCAGGTAATCTCCTCTAACAAAACTACCGCGGGTTATTAACGTAGTAACTTATCGTTTGCTTACCTCTCTCGCTCTCTCTCTTTTTTTTGACGCATTTTGGTACTTTTATGTTTAACTGTTCACTGCTACTGGGTTTGGCACGCTGCAAAAATTATAACTCGCGACGCAGGACAATTTTTTTTCTCCGAAGGACCGTTATTGAGGAACGTAATCCTACGATAAAAAACGGTAAAGGTATGAATCCAAGTATCCTCAAAAATTTTGCGTGACGTTAGGGAATCGTAGATAAATGAATATAAATTAATTATATATAAGTTAGTTAAAATAATTTATCCCAATGAACTCTTAAGGCTGCTATGTACTAAGAAAAAAATCGTGTTTCCTTTTTCCTCTTCTTGCAGACTCTTGTGGTGGGAGGAGTCCAGTCGACAGTTCGAGAATTCCACCCCCCTCAGGATTGACATTTTGAGGGATCGTAATGGCTCTCTCTCTATAGGGGGGTTAAGCAATGCCCCCAAAATTTTTATTTAAAATATATTTTTGTCAACTATTTACAGGTACATAAATGCCGATAATCCAATAAAATTGGTATTGTCAGATAGCCCGAACTTTTCCGCAAAGCGCTACGGGATTCATTTTATAAATTTCGTCCACCGAAGGAATTTATGAGCGTTTAAAACACACTATACCAGATTTTACCCCTAATAATTTAAATTTTAAAATGTTAATTGCATTTTTTTAAAAAAAAGTAAATGTAAAATTTCTTTCTCTAATACGGAGTACAATTTTTATAAAAAAATCTTTGAATGGAAGTCGGCAATCCGTGGACACATTTTCTCCATAGGTTAACATTGAGGTGAGCGAATCCAATGGGGTTAGTACATAACAGCCTTCAATCCTACCGCACTGTGTTGTTACTTCGAATTCACCCCTGTTATAGAACTTCCTACAACAGGGGGAATATAAACAGTTGAGAATATTTACATACTTTAGAAGAGCCAAAAACGGACAAAGGTTTTATTGGATACGAAAGAAATTTTAAGCGGCGTTTTTATAATGTTTTTAATAAATATATCATTCTCGATTTGTTACAATAATTAATATTTCTAAATTACCAAATACTTTTAAAAGCATTAATAACTTTTTTGCCAAATGATTTATATCTAGCATATATTGAGTTGTTAAAGATCGTAGCAAATCAGTTAAATGTCGATAAGTCAACGTTGAGCTTCATTTTTTTATACCTAAATGTACAATACAAGGACTCGTAGCTATTAGTTGTACCAAATATTTATGTTATTCGACTTGCCGATCATTTCAATTTTAGAGATTCTGCTCCCTGTTTTACCATGTTTTTATTAACTCGCTTTCTTGTTTGTGTGGTTGTGTGTTTGTCCAGTACAAATCTTGCAATCGATTTTTAACTAACTTCCCGACTCGCTAGACATTTCAAACTTTTAGAATAGCTCGAAACACGATGACAATGCATTATCTTAATACTTTTAGCCATCTTTAAGCAGAATTTAATTCTTTTTCCAGTTAATTTTGTTTTGTACACTGGTGCGGCCCTCTATCGGCCGGGACCGGAACGAAAAGTTAAACGCGAGTGAACTTCCAATGAACTTCATTTTCTTTCAAGTGGATGGGATAATTCACTAAAAAAATTTTAAAAAAGTATTTATTAATACATAGAATTGTGAAGTTTATATACTTCAACAGAAAATTTAAAAACAGGGTATATAAAAAGTTCTTTTTATCTTGTAATTATTTTGTTTGCTTTAAATTGTATCTTGCGGTAAAATAGCTTATTTGCAGTTAAGTGATTGTATACCGTTTCATTGCAATTTTATTCCTTTGCTTGCAATATTTTTGCATATGTACAGAGCTTCTTGTTTTTTAGTCAGGCCTTTTATCTTATTTAAACGCAAACACGCGCACAAAAAAAAAAATGCCTACCACCACGTGACTTTTATGACTCCATTTTCCCCAAACTTTCGAGAAGGAGGATTTTTGTAGAACTTACTTTTCATATTTTTTGCCCTCGCCGAGAATTCCCTTGTGACGAAATGTTTTCCCTGAATTCTAAATTCACTGTGACAGATAAAGAGGCCAACGCTGGCATGCTTGTCTGTCAATTTATAGGACATGAAATATTGAGTAAGCCCCCCAAAAAAATGGAATAAAAAGAACTCATTACAGCTGAAAGTTAGAATTTTCTTTTAAAAAATTCATTTAAACAAACTTTACTGTCCATCACTACAGGGATTGAGTAGAGAACAGGGATTGAGTAGAAAAATGGGAATAAACAGGAATATATTTGCCGTAAAAATTATGAAAAATAAAACTAAAAGGAAATTTTATAAGGATCGTGTAAAAGAAATCATTATTAATATACCAGTAAAAAGGAGTTTTAACTTTGCTTTCCAATTTTTTATCGATCATGTAATAAACCGTTCTATTTTTAAACATTAATATAATATATAAAATTCCATAGTAGAATATTTATATATTTAGTGTTAATTACATTATAGCACTTGACTTATTGCTAGAGTTATCGTTTCTTCAAAGACAAGACATGTAGATTGAACTTTTATAAAGGGGGGAATTATGTACCTTATATTGGTAACTTACTCGAGATTTCAATGTCGCAGAATGGGGATGGGGGTTTGTCTTATTTGAAGAATGTCTCAAATACTGAAACCAGTTCTTACGCGATGTGCTACAAAAGTGGTAGAAAGGAAAGCTATCTGGCCCTCCAACCCAAAAGTTTTACTGCTTAAATCTATATACAGTGGAACCTCGCATAACGAGCATAATTCGTTCTAGAGTCTTACTCGTAATGCGAAACACTCGTTAAGCCAAACAATTTTTCCCATATAAATTAATGTAAAATACGATAATGCGTTCCCTGCCAAAAAATACTCAACATTTTTCAGACGTAACGTTTATTATTTAAGGAAAATTACTTATACATAAATTCTTAAGGAACAAAATCATCCATATGTAGTGTATTATTTACGAATTTATGGCACATATCTAATTTTTTTTTTACTAGAAACCTATCTAGCGACATTTGTTTTTCTCGGCGCTTCAAAATTTGCCGAAAATATGTCACCGCATTGTCATCTAATAAATTTATAGCGCGCATAGCCACCGTCTTAACAGGGTGACGCTTTGTAACTTACGATGCAACAGTTTCCCATGCTTTCATCATTTCTTTCATTGCGCCAGAAGATTGTTTCTTCGTCCTTCTCCAGTGACAAACTCTCCTCTACGACTGCTCGCTGTGAAAGACGCTACAATTCTTTTAGCTGTTCGGTGGTCAGCTCTTGGTTGTGCTCTTCCACGAGCTCCTCAATATCGTTGTTATCCTCCAGTCCCGTGATATTTGCTTCTCGAACCATCCCTTAAATACTTATTTTTCGGCCGTCGATGATCCTGGTGACGTGAAGATCCGAGTGACGTGAAGAGGGGACTTCCTTCCAAGTCAATCGTTATGCGAAATGTTGCTCGTTAAGCGAGCCATTTTTCTACGATTTATTTTGCTCGTCATGCGAGGTGCTCGTTAAGCGAAGTTCCACTGTATTGCGATTTCCGTTCTTGAGCATTTCTAGCCAATTGTTTTTTTTGTGCCTGTACATCTCAGTTTAAGAGTTTCAATAGGAAGAAAAGCGTTAATCAGTCAACGTTTTTCTTCCTATCATCAATTATATTATCATCAATTCTTTTTATTACTTTTAATGAATATTTGTTTTCGTCAATTTTCTTTCCTTCATACAATCCAGATATGAGGAAATTTTTCAGGAAGCATCATCCCTCTTGGTATCAGAGATTCAATCTTTTCTATCGCTATTTAACGTTATAAAATCTCTACACCTATCAAATAAAGGGAAGGTTTTGTAGAATATTGAAACCAAATTCTTAAGGCAGTCAATTTTTGCGTCTTTATTAAGAGAGGGAGTACAGTAAATTTCCCATTTTACAAAATCAGTAAAAATATACAGTTTGAGCATCCCATATTCAAAAATCCCGGAACCTGAAATGTTTGAAATTCTTAAACTTTTTTGCGGCGACTGGACGTCAGGTAGCTTAAATGACCTAACTCGCCCACAATTATTTTACCAGTCATCAACATAACAAATAAGTGCAATACTTAAGGCTGCTGTGTACTAACCCTATTGGATTCGCTCACCTCCATGTTAACCTATGGAGAAAATGTGTCCACGGATTGCCGACTTCCATTCAAAGATGTTTAAAAAAAAAATTGTACACCGTCATAGAGAAAGAAATTTTACATTTGTGTACATTTTTCATTTTTTTAGAAAAATGCAATTAATATTTTAAAATTTAAATTATTCGGGGAAAAATCTGGTATAGTGCGTTTTAAACGCTCATAAATTCCTTCGGTGGACGAAATTTATAAAATGAATCCCGTAGCGCTTTGCGGAAAAGTTCGGGCTATCTGACAATATCAATTTTATTGGATTATCGGCATTTATGTACCTATAAATAGTCGACAAAATATATTTTAAATAAAAAATTTGGGGGCAACGCTTAACCCCCCTATAGAGAGAGAGCCATTACAATCCCTCAAAATGTCAGTCCTAAGGGGGATGGAATTCTCGAACTGTCGACGGGACTCCTCCCACCACAAGAGTCTGCAAGAAGGGGAAAAGGGAAATACGATTTTTTTTTCTTAGTACATAGCAGCCTTAACGGTGTCTTTTGCTTTCTTTCCTCTGCTCCGTGGTACAAAGATATGTTGTTGATATCGGAAATGGATCGACCGGAATGGATTTTGTTACCTGCGACCTAGAGAAACAGAATAATATACTGTTGAAATTCTATGCGGAAAGATTCATAAACAGTATAATAAAAGATAGAAAACGTTGTATAATGTTGACAAAGAAGAATATTGATCTCATTCTAATAGAGTGAAGTAAAAAGCGAGAACATGTCACTTAATGGCATAAGGATTTTTAAATATGAAAGGATTTTAAGCATGTTGAGCTGAAAACTGTATATTCAACAGGCAGATCGAAGAAATTTATGTCAGGGAAAAGCATTAAAATTTTAAAGGTTTGTTAAGATAGAATATCACGAAGTAATGGCATAGAGACGTCACTAAGTGGTTTACCAAGGTCATCTTTGATGAAAAATCTACCGATAAAACAAGCTTATAATGATGATGAAACATATCTGTTTGGGATAATTGACCCAGAAAAACTTTGAATAAAGCAGATGTGGCGTCCCTTGCACAAATCAGAATATGTATTTGCAGCGAGCTCGCATTACGGAAAGTTTATTGTTTAGTCAAAAACCTTGTTTGAATAGAAGAACAACTTGAATAGAAGACCAACCGGAATAGTTTGAATAGAAGACCAACCGGGAATTGGGACTTAATTCCGACTGAAAGATTTGTTATTTTTTGACAACTGTTCCGTTCACACCTCTTCTGGAATTCTCTTCAATTAAGCTTATGACATTTAAGTTCCCCCAAGTGAGAATCCATAAATTCTGCCATGTTAATAAGAATATG
This sequence comes from Dolomedes plantarius, assembly GCA_907164885.2. Lineage (NCBI taxonomy): Eukaryota > Metazoa > Arthropoda > Arachnida > Araneae > Dolomedidae > Dolomedes > Dolomedes plantarius. Next base: position 3,582,074 of record OU015498.1, on the reverse strand, counting down.
TAAAGCGGTCAAGGTTATATGAAAAATACTAGCTGAAAGCCCGTGCTTCGCTACGGAGTACATTCAAATTAAATACAACGGTCAATGGATGCAAATAATGCCAAAAATAATAAATATATATATTTATAATAAATGCGATGATCAATGCATACAACTGATGTCAATATATATATATATATATATATATATATATATATATATATATATATAATAATAATAAATAGAAATATATATATATATTTATAAAAAAATCCTAACGGATATTTTTTTTTTTTGATAATATCCAATCGTCTGCTGCATTAGAAAGAAAAAAAATATATTTTGTCTATTTAGTTGTTATGCACGCGACGATCAATTTATTTAAAGTACCAGAAAAAGAAATCACGTGATCGGCACTTAATAAATTAAATTCTAAAGATTAATCTTTAAAAATTCACCAAAAATCAGAAATTCGAGGTAAAGGTTCGAAAAAGATTTCATTTTAAAGGAATTTTTAGGATCTTTCTCGTGATGTAAATTTAGTAACCCTCAAATTATTATTTTAAATGCGAACTTAAAAAAAGTTGCAAAAACAGCTTAAAATTTAATTTAAAAAAATCTAAGAAGAATTTTTCAAAAATCTTTCGTAATGCACCCCTACATAATTAGAAGAATCGCCATGCAGAATGTCAGCCCTTTAGGTCCAGTGGTTTGGTTTGTGCGTTGTATGTCAGTGAGTCAGTTACGGAACTGTTTTATATTTATAGATTACAAAAATGGTGGAAATCTTCATTATACTTTACTCCCTGCACGAAAGTAAAGATAAATAGGAAAGAGCGCGAGATCTTTCTGTTCAAACCTATGGATTCAAGGTAAACCGACCTTCCCTATTAAACATGCATGTGGCGCGGGAAAGTAGTTATGATGTAAGTCAGTCCTATATCAAGTTATACGGTTTATACCCTTCGAAGTTTTATTATGAAGCATATTAGCAACCTAAAATTTCATACGAAACGTCTGATAAAAGACGAATATAAATAAGTATGAATTTTAGGTATCAGAAAGAATCTCCTATAGGAGAATAACTGTACACCCTTGTATGAGTAACTGGCCGAATACCCGTGCTTCGCTACGGACTACATTCAAATGAAATACAGGTAGCCCTCCTACAGCACGGCATCTTACAACACGGTATCGCTCTAACACGATAGGATAAATTGCGGGAACCCTCGTATAACACTGCAACCTGTAAAACGATTAAAAAATTGCGAAAACCTTTGTACAACACTGTACTTCTACAGCACTAGATATCATGATTTTTGTTTAACACATTTAAAAACTAAATTACCTTAAAATAATGACGGGAAGGAACAATGAACTAGAGAGGCTTTACATGAAAATGTATAAACAAATTATAATAAATTATAATTTATTCATTTATAACTCTATAAAATAGCGAGAAGGCCTAAGCTTAGCAGAAAATCTTGAAACATTTTTCTTGAATGCAGACCCTTCCGCCGAAAGAAGCCGAAAATTCAAAAGGGAGCCGCAAAATCTACAATGACCTCGTACGAACCAGAATACAAAACAAAATGACAGATTTTTAAAAAGGATAGAAGGTGCCAAAAATCTAAATGAAGAAAAAGGTTCCGAAAGTGAAGGTGATATCGTTCAACTGAAAAAACGTTCTCGTTTGATTGTACTGAGCAGTGATGGGGAAGAAATTTATTAAATGAAGGTCACATTAAATTGAAATAATATGTTTTGTTTCTTTTCGTTTTGTTTTATACATACATTTACATTTTTATTAAAAATTAACTTGCTTATAGGGAATTTAAAACAAATTGTTATTAATAAGTTTTTGGAACGTAAACCTTTTTTTATACTGCCTCTGGGTCTCATATAACACGGTTTCACACAACACGACATTTTCTAGGAACCTATCTACCATGTTATAGGAGAGTCACCTGTACAAGGGTCAATGTATTTCATTAATGCCAATATATATATATATATATATATATATATATATATATATATAATATAATGGTCAATGTATGCAATTAATGCATACATACATATGCATGCATATATATATATATATATATATATATATATATATATTTATTTATTTATTTATTTATAAAAAAATCGTAACGGATATTTTTATAGACAAAATAATGTAGAAGAAAATATTCAAATCAAATCTAATAGAACATACTACAGAATATAGTACTGTTTGAGGAACATTTCTTTTACTGTATTTTAATATTTTTTGGATAATGTCCAATCGTCTCGCGCATTAGAAAGAGAAAAAATATTTTTTTGTCTATTTCGTTGTTATGCACGTGACGCAAAATTAATTTAAAGTATCACAAAAAGAAAAGAAATCACGCGATCGGCATTTAATAAATTAAATTCTAAAAATGAATCTTTAAAAATTCACCAAAAATTAAGAAAAGATAGGTAAAGATTCAAAAAAAGATTTCATTTTAAAGGAATTTTTAGGATCTTTCTCGTGATATAAATTTTATAACCCTCGGATTATTATTTTATATGACAATTTGAAAAAAGTTACAAAAACAGCTTAAAAAATTTAATTATAAAAAATCTAAGAAGAATTTTTCAAACATCTCTCTTAGTGCACCCCTACACTATGAGAAGAATCGCCATGCAACATTTCAGCCCTTTATGTCTAGCGGTTTGGTCTGTGCGTTATATGTCAGTCAGTTAGGGAACTGTTTTATATATATAGAGGATTACTAAGCTTATATTTTTGTATTTAAAAATATGTGAAATCAAAATGTTAAGTTGGCATCCACTGTTCTCTCAAGAGAAAATAAATCTAATACAACGTGTCGATTACTTTATATATTTCGCACTGATACACTGATCTAATGTTTAATTTCTGGTGATTATCACGCTGTCTGTTTTTCTAGAACCTTTTACACTTTTTTCAAATTTCTATTAAAAAACAAGTTATTCTCTTAATAGATCTCTAGAAATTATTTTTATTGGCTATTGATATATCTTTATTAAAAAACCTCAGAGCTAAACAACAATCTGTAAATCTCATTTCTTCAATTTCATTTTTTTTTCCGTAGAAAATTGCTTAACATCCATATGTTGCGTCGCGATTCAAACGGAAACAGGTCATAAATTAAATCCTATATTCAAGTGATATCTTCGTTAATATAACGTTCATATTTATTTTCATATATTTTTAGTAAAAATAGACTTCACAAGCCCTAGTACGTGGTTTATAATGGGACTTCAATTTTCTAATTAAGTTGTGGTATCTATTTTCTATTCAAAAACTTATAAAAAAGGTATTTAAAAGAGTGAATAATATTCTTGCAACTTTTATTCGCATGTGGAAAACTCCATTGCTCCGACATTGTTTTTAAGTTTATGTCTTTTAAGGGGACGGTGGACTTTCAAAATTGTGAAATGTGTCCAAAAATTCGATTTTCTAATTTTATTGAATTGTGAAACTACGGACGAGTAGGAATGTGCTTCAAAACGAATTTTTAATTTCTTTCCTAGTTTTAGGCATTTGTATTTAATTTAGATATTATGTGGTTACTAATACCAATAACTTTAAATGCGTTTTTCTCAAAATAAAAATTTTCATGTCATACGAATATTCAAACTGCTCCGGGGGCATTTCTAATTATCGTATTGCTTTCAAATTTAAATTTTATATACTTAACTGTATATCAATTAAATCTTATTGAAAAAAATTATGCTTCGTAGCTCAGAATTTCTAAATTTTGTACTCTAAAAGATGATGTATAGGTATTTTTCGTAATAAAAAAGTGTTTTCACTATTATTATTTTTTTCTCTTTGTATTTTTAATGAATGCCTAAAATAGGCAATAAGTTTTTTGCACCTTCTATCCTCTTTAAAAAAATCTGTAATTTTGGTTTGTTTGCTGGTTCTTACGAGGTCATTGTAGATTCACGCTATGGAGATAGACAATTTTGAAGCTCCCTCTTGAATTTTCGGCTTTTTTTCAGTGGAAGGGTCTGCATTCGGGAAAAATGATTCAAGATTTTCGGCTTAGCTTAGGCCTTCTTGTAATTTTATAGAGTTATAAATGAATAAATTATAATTCGTTTAACATTTTCATGTAAAGCCACTATAGATCATTATTCTTTTCCGTCATTAGTTTAAGTTAATTTAGTTTTTAAATGTGTTAAATAACAATTATGTTATCTAGTTCTATAGAAGTACAGTGTTGTCCAAAGGTTTTCGCAATTTTTTTATCGTATTGTAGCGAAACCGTGTTACAGGGTGCAGTGTTATACGAGGGTTCCCGCAATTTATCCTATCGTGTTAGAGCGGAACCGTGTTGCAAGATGCCGTGCTGTCGGGGAGCCACCGGCTAGATCTTTCTTTGATGAAGATGAAAAATAGGAAGATTTTAAGTGATTCTGCACGTAAAATGAAAACAAAATTATGTCTGATATCCTTACGTATGCTAAAACTCCATGATCCGTTCGAGTGTTGAAGTTTACACCATCGATAAAAAGCATCGATCATTATTTAAGGACCAATGATAAATAACCGGAATATTCTTGAAAACAGGTGATGTGATAACTGTTAAGATCTTGTTAACACAGCGAAAATACAGACGAGTTTCAGTAAAATTTTTATTTATTTGCAAATATTCCCAAAACCGAAGTAGTATTTATGGTCCCTGGCATTACGAATAAGTAATGCTCCAGACGTATAAACGTTTACTGTAGAAAGTTTAGCTAGTAAGTTGGTTTTTTAGCAGTATGCTTATCTTTTACCACTCAAAAGCTAAAGAAACTCCTGATTTTTAAAGTCGATTCTCAACGGATTCAAACACTTATGCTGGAGAGGGAACACTTATGTAGGAGACTATGTACCGAAGGCCAGTGCCCCATCCCTTCGGTCATTGTAATAAAATTGAATTGACGGGCAAAAGAAACCTATTGTCACGACAATAGATCACGTCAACCTATTGTCTAGACATTAAACACTACGATAAATGTTTCTCGAAATGAAATGTTTGGGTGAATAGTTTTGAGTTACAGTTAGCTCCATACTTCGGGTCATGCGGAAAGGGCAGATTCTAATGAATTTAAATAATTGAAAAATGCAGAAAAGTGTTCTTTTTAACGCGGCACAATCGCGCGGAAATCCAATTAATGAATCCATTCCGGAGATAATTAATTCTAATATTGTTCCATTTTGATTCCTAACAGGAAAACGGATTTCCTACTTTACTTTTCGAATAGAGTAATTGAATGGGAGGGGAGAAATGTGATTAACGGAATAGAATTCTGGCAATGTTGCAAAAGTTTGAGATTCTCTTTTTTTTGGTGTGTGTGTGCGCGCTAACGTACATTGATAATGAATCACTCAAAAGGAGATACTTGACACTGAAAAGATACAAGAAGTGTGCAAGAATACCTGTAACCGCTGATTGCTGGAGCAAAATCTCGAACCACGAATCCCAATCTGCAGATTGTGCGTTATCGAACAAAATACATTCATTTTGAATATACAGTCATTTATACAGTCATTTTGAATGGCCTTCCTCGGAATAGGAATATGTACTTGGCATTCAATATACAGTGATTTCCGCTTATAAGAATCACGTTTGTTATTACTGTTTTTGATTCTTATAAGAGGTTGACTCTTATAGCCGAAATTTAGGTTTTTGGACAGGCACACGCACACACACCTATATATACATATATGAGATAATTTACATAAAATACTCTTTCATTTACGTTAATTATCTTTTATTAAAATTATTTTTTTATAATTTTAAAAATGCAACTTAATTTCTAGACTATAAGTAGATACACATGATTATAGTAAGAGAAGAAAAAAATCCAATATTTGTTACAATATACCTGCTTAACAGTTTTAACATTTCAATTACAGGAAGGGTGCAAGAAAAGTTTTCTATGGTAGTTTGACGTAAGGAAGTTTTCGGGAGACTGTTTATACCTCTTTCAATATCAATAGTCTCAGACGAAGATTCACCTTCTAGCTTACGTTTCACGGTTTGATAGCGTGCTGAATTTACTAATGCCACGTTTGCCTAAGTGATAGTGGACACTTCGCCGAAGATTTATGTGTTTCAGGGTCCAGGAACCCGCAACCAAGATATGGGAAAAAAGAGTCCCTGTCTTTGTTTGTCAGTGGAGATAAGTGAAATCGGACCCGGACGGGTAAAGATGCTCCTGGGTCAAACTAATAGGATAGTGTTTAGCTAAAGCGTTTAAGGGGAAATTATTATATATGTCTAACAAAAAAAGGGATGCATTTTACGACTGTATTCCATTCTATCTTATCAGTATTTCTTTAAAGGAAATAAAGACAGATCTTCGTGCCTTTTGATGGTTTAAATGGCTTTTTTTTTGAAAAATGAAAGGAAAGCGAAGAGTGTAAGCTGATTCTCAAAACCGGTGCATTGATTCTTTAAAGTGAAAATTTTAACATGGAAATAATACATTTGTTTTTGTTTTTTGCGATATTGATTCTTATAAACGGTTGATTCTTATAACCACTGATCACTATAAGCGGTGGTTACTGTATTTTAACAACCAGCAAGTGTCCATCTCCCTCTAATTGATGTCTGTTTTCATATCTGTGCTATATGAATCGGGAATGAAGTTTTTTGTAAATTATAAATTAAATGACTAGTGTATTTAAGGTGTATTCAAGGTTAGTCGAAAAAAAAAGTGTGCGTGGGAATCACACGGGAACTTCTTATCATATTCGTAGTACATTGTAAAAATTACAGACGGACGCATTTCTGAATGGCGGAGTGGTCGTTTCGGTGCCAGTCACGTGATGCTGGGCTTCGGATGACCGGCGAAAAACTGCTCTCTGTTCGCCAACCGATGTTCGACGCCAAATACTTTATTTCTTTTTGGCTTAACTATTCCATTGAAACGATGCATAATCAAATCAATAATATTTCCTCATTTAAATAATACACAAATAACGATATTTCGGTCGAAATTCATTTTTTTATGCTATAAGGTATGTATAAACCCAAGTTTCGATCCGTTTCATTTATTATTACTTAAGACCGCGGCACATGTAAGTAAAGAATTCGACGCGAAGTCTTTGATATCTGGCGCTCAATACTCGTGCGATTGAAATGCAATGTCACTTAAGGCTGCTATGTACTAAGAAAAAAAATCGTATTTCCCTTTTCCTCTTCTTGCAGACTCTTTTGGTGGGAGGAGTCCAGTCGACAGTTGGAGAATTCCACCCCCCTCAGGATTGACATTTTGAGGGATCGTAATGGCTCTCTCTCTATAGGGGGTTAAGCGCTGCCTCCAAATGTTTTATTTAAAATATATTTTTGTCAACTATTTATGGGTACATAAATGCCGATAATCCAATAAAATTGGTATCGTCAGATAGCCCGAACTTTTCTGCAAAGCGCTACGGGATTCATTTTATAAATTTCGTCCACCGAAGGAATTTAGGAGCGTTTAAAACACACTATGCCAGATTTTCCTCCGAATAATTTAAATTTTAAAATATTAATTTCATTTTTTAAAAAAAACTAAAAATGTACACAAATGTAAAATTTCTCTCTCTATGACGGAGTACAATTTAAAAAAAAAATGTTTGAATCCAAGTCGGCAATCCGTGGACACATTTTCTCCATAGTGAGGTGAGCGAATCCAATGGGATTAGTACACAGCAGCCTTAAAAAAATCGCGGTAAAAGTACAAACATAGGTTCCCTTCAGCTTTGTTTATAATAGTGATTGAAAAAAAAAAAATGTTATTTACCTCTAACACTTTGTACGTAAGATTTGGAGCTCATCGATACTCGCTTTACGGGAGTGAAATACATTTTATAAGCACAGCACGCTTCGTATGATAAAGGGATCATTACGGATTTTGTTAACTACTAAGGGGATAGTGGACCTTCAAACCTAACTTTTTTGGTTTTCAATGGATTTGCTTGAAGTTTGAATATGCGATTAGTACCATAGATATGTAAAAGTGGTTAAAATTTAATGATGAAATATTGATAACTTAGGAATTATGAATTATTAATTATATCAAAAATTGGCCTCATTAAAAATGTTCCACGCGCATTTCTTTTGCATATAACATGGTAATTTTTATTGACAGGATACCTTATAGAACTGACAATGAAACTTATTGCCTATTTTAGGCATTCATTAAAAATACAAAGAGAAAAAAATAATAATAGTGAAAACACCTTTTTATTACGCAAAATACCTATACATCATCTTTTCGAGTACAAAATTTAGAAATTCCGAGCTACGAAGCATAGTTTTTTTTCAATAGGATTTATTTGATGTACAGTTAAGTATATAAAACTTAAATTTCAAATCAATACGATCATTAGAAATGCGCCCGGAGCAGTTTGAATATTCGTACGACACGAAAATCTTTATTTTGAGTAAAACACATTTAAAGTTATTGCTATTAGTAACCACGTAATATCTAAATTAAATACGAATGCCTATAACTAGGAAAGTAATCGCAGAAATTAAAAATTCATTTTGCAACACACTCCTACTCGTCCGTAGTTTCGCAATTCAGTAAAATAAAAACAATCGAATTTTTGGACAAATTTCACAATTTTGAAAGTCCACTGTCCCCTTAAAGGTAAGATAAAACAAAAATAGAATTTCCATTTTCCTCCACTCTTGCACGGGGAAGCATTTGACTTTTGCCTCAACCAAGAATCCACTACGTGCAACTGTGGCAACAGCCGGGTGCCTTTTTTCTAAACTGAAAATATTAAAGAATTCTCTACGAACATCAACAGAGACTAAATGATCTAGCAATCATGTCGACAGAAAAGAGGAGTAAATTACAAGGATGTAGTCCAACAATTTGTTGCCATAAAGGATCGAAGAAGGATTTAGAAATTATTTTAATGCATAACAAATAATATTCAAATCTATTTACTTTTTCCCCCTTTTTTTTTAGTTTTGTAATTTTTAAAATTTTTATGTTCTTTAATAATAAATACAGGTAACCCTCCTGTAACACGGTAAATAGGTTCCTAGAAAATGCCGAGTTGTATGAAACCGTGTTATAGGAGACCCAGAGACAGTTCAAAAAGGGGGGGTTAAGTTCTGAAAATTTATTAAAAACAAACATTTTTTTTTAAAATTCCAAATAAGCAACTTAATTTTTACTAAAAATATAAATGTATGTATAACACAAAACGAAAAAAAACGAAAAAAATTTTATCATTTAATGCGACCTTCATTTAATAAATTTCTCCCTCGTCACTGCTCAGTACCATCAAACGAGAGCGTTTTTTCGATTGAACGATATCACCTTCACTTTCAGAACATTTTTCTTCATTTAGATTTCTTGCACCTTCTATCCTCTTTAAAAATATCTGTCATTTTGGTTTATTTGCTAGTTCTTACAAGGTCATTGTAGATTCACGGTACGGAGATAGACAATTTTGCGGCTCCCTTTTGAATTTTCGGCTTCTTTCGGCGGAAGGGTCTGCATTCAGGAAAAAAGATTCGAGATTTTCATCTAAGCTTAGGCCTTCTTGTAATTTTATAGAGTTATAAATGAACAGATTATAATTTATTTATACATTTTCATGTAAAGCCTCTATAGTTCATTATTCCTTTCTTGTTCATTTCCTTAAGGTAATTTAGTTTTTAAGGGGACAGTTGACTTTCAAAATTGTGAAATTTGTCCAAAAATTCGATTTATTTTATTTTATTGAATTGTGAAACTACGGGCGAGTGGGAATGTGTCGCAAAAAGAATTTTTAATTTCTGCGATTACTTTCCTAGTTATAGGCATTTGTATTTAATTTAGATATTATGTGGTTACTAATAGCAATAATTTTAAATGTGTTTTTCTCAAAATAAAAATTTTCATGTCATACGAACATTCAAACTGCTCCGGGAGCATTTCTAATGATCGTATTGTTGGAAATTTAAGTTTTATATACTTAACTGTACATCAAATAAATCTTATGGAAAATAATTATGCTTCGTAGCTCAGGATTTCTAAATTTTGTACTCGAAAAGATGATTTAGAGGTATTTTGCGTCAAAAAATGGGTGTTTTCACTATTATTTTTTTTTATCTCTTTATATTTTTAATGAATGCTTAAAATAAGCGATAAGTTTCATTGTTAGTTCTATAAGGTATCCTGTCAATAAAAATGACCCTATTATATTCAAAACAAATGTGCATGGAACATTTTTAATGAGGCCAATTTTTGATATAATTAATAATTCACAATTCATAAATTATTAATATTTCATCATTAAATTTTAACCACTTTTACGTATCTATGGTACTAATCCCATATTCAAATTTCAAGCGAATCCATTCCAAACATAAATAGTTAGGTTTGAAGGTCCACTGTCCCCTTAAATGTGTTAAAACAAATCATGCTATCTAGTGCTATAGAAGTACAGTGTTGTACAAAGGTTTTCGCAATTTTTTTATCGTGTTAGAGCGAAACCGTGTTACAGGTTGCAGTGTTATACGAGGATTCCCGCAATTTATCCTATCGTGTTAGAGAGAAACCGTGTTGTAAGATGCCGTGCTGTAGGACGGCTACCTGTACATATTTCTTTAAAATTTCCGTTATTCAATTCAGTATACAATTTCTAATATAGATACATTTACTATAAAAAATTTGAAAAAGGGTCATTTTTAAAACTTGCCCCAGGTGCCACAATAGCTCTGTCCCTACTGAACGCCGGAATGCTATACGTTCGAACACATTTTTCCGAAACGCATTGTTCAGCAATGATCTGCAACGACACAACATTTATTCCATCTCTTTGATCCCTCCATGAATTTAACGAACTCAGAAATGCACTCTTTTGTCGAACTGGCGGAATTCTTGCTTGTTCACCATTAGGGAAAACTTTAGTTTTGTCAGTTTATACAATCGTAATGGGAATACATACAATCAGGTAATCGTTCGCTTCGTTTTGAGGGTGTTCAATACCACTGCATCATTCGTAATCTAGTTTGATAAAAGACAAGATATTTTCTTTACTGTGTTAGCACTTTATATACGCATAAAAATATTCATAACTGAGCAGTTTATTTAAAACTGGAAAATAATTCAATTACATTTAAAACTGAATGTATGTACAGAATAGTTACATCGTCTTCGACAGATTCTTTAATACGGGAGAGGAAAGTGAAGTTCATTTATTTTTACCCTGTTTTTATTAACTTGCTTTCTTGTTTGTGTGTGTGTTTGTGTGTTTGTCCAGTACAAATCTTGCAATCGATTTTTAAATAACTTCCCGACTAGCGAGACATTTGAAACTTTTAGAATAGCTCAGGACACGATGACAATGCATTATTTTGATACTTTTAGCCATCTTTAAGCAGAATGGAATCCATTTTCAGTTAATTTTATTTTGTAGAATGGTGCAGCCATCTGTCGACCAGGACGGGAACGAAAAGTTAAACGCGAGTTAATTTCCAATCAACTTCATTTTCTTTCCAGTGGATGGGATAATTCGTCCAAAAAATTTTTAAAAAGTATTTATTAATACATAGAATTTTCAAGTTTATAGGATTCAACAGAAAATTTAAAAATATGGTACATAAAAAGTTCTATTTGTCTTGTAATTATTCCCCAGAGTCATGGGTGCTTCACTAGCAGTTCGAAGAGCTTTAGATTCCTATCACAGATACAGATCAATAGAAATTTTGTTTAAATAATGGCTTTTGTGCATTCATAGACATGTATGCACAACAACGAAATGAACCGAGGCAAAAAGAAAAATCTAATTATGCCTTGCAACTGTTGCTTACACCACTTGACCGACAGGAACATCAGACAAAGTCCCGTAGGTGACGAAGGTGCGGCTCCTGTTTTGAACGAGCACCACAAGGGGCGGAGTCCGAATAGGCTAAATGACCGGTCCCGTGATTTTGAGTCAAGTGACGAGACCGGAACACTCGACCCCGAACCTCCAGAGGTTAATTTGAGAACTTTGAGGGCATTCCAGCCACGACATAATTTACGTGCCCCGGCCACCATGAGTGAACACGGCGGTGGATTTCCAGCGACAAGCATCGAACCAGGGACGTTCAGATCACTGGGCCGCTGCTCTTGCCAACTGGGCCACCGCTCGCCCATGCCTTGCAACTAGTTTTTGGAACTGGATGGATATACACCCAGTTCCTGGAATCTCACTTTTTCGACCGCTTATATATATATATATATAGTATATATATATATAAGCAACATATATATAGCATATATATATATATATATATATATATATATTGTATATATATAGTATATATATATAGTATATATATATATATAGCATATATATAGCATATATATATATATATATATATATATATATATATAGATAGATAGATAGATAGAACCTCGCTTTTTCAAGTTGCCGCTGTCAATAGTGACCAGAAGTTTCTAAAGTTTATTTAAAAAAAAATCCAATTAAAAAAATTAAAATCCTTAAAAATAAAGTGAAAATGAGGCATTGTGGAAACTTCCTAAATATTTTACGAGAAATTTTATGGCCTATTTACGAAATTTATTTGTTTTTTTTTCTCTCTCATAAATAAAAATATTTTAAAGTTTCAGATCCCAGTCGCCAAAAAATAATATGTCCCTTTTCTGTATTGTTTCTTGTGTCTTTGCATGCCTGAAAAAGCATTCGAAAATATTTTTACGTTCTCTCTCTCTCTCCAACTAGGTGCTCAGAACGAGTTGAAACTCCAAGAAGCAGCCTTAAAAAATGACGTGGAACAAACCAGAAAAATACTCGAGACCAAAGTGGATCTCAATGCCAAAGGACACGTGAGTAGCATTTCAACTTTTTCCCATTGAACGGCCCGCATGCTGCATTCAGTCGATTATTTGGATGGTTTGAAATGATCAATAAAGTAATTCATTCGTTTTTGATCGCAAATCATCTAAATTGACAGATTTTCCATTTATGCAATACTAGCTGAAAACCCGAACTTCGCTACGAAGTACATTCAAATTAAATACAACGGTCAATGTATGCAACTAATGCCAAAATAAATAAATAAATAAATAAATACATATATATATATATATATATATATATATATATATATATATATATATATATATATAATAAATACGACGATCAATGTATACAATTGATGTAGAAAAAACAAAAAATATATTTACAAAAAAATTGGAACGGATATTTTTATAGACAAAATAATATACAGGAAAATATTCAAATTAAATCTAATAGAATACTAAAGTATATAGTACAGTTAATATAGTACAGTTTGAGGAATATATCTTTTACTGTATTTTAATATGTCCAATCGTCTGCCGCATTAGCAAGAAAAATTTTTTTTTGTCTATTTAGGTGTTATGCACGTGACGATAAATTTATTTAAAGTATAAATTTATTAAAAGAAATCGCGCGATCGGCATTTAATAAATTAAATTCTAAAAATGAATGTTTAAAAATTCACCAAAAATCAGAAAATGGAGGTAAAGATTCGAAAAAGATCTCATTTAAAAGGAATTTTTATGATCTTTCTCGCGATATAAATTTTATAACCCTCAAAGTATTATTTTAAATGCAAACTTTAAAAAAAAGTTACTAAAACAGCTTAAAAATTTAATTTTAAAAAAATCTAAGAAGAATCGCCCTTCAAAATGTCAGCCCTTTAGGTCCAGCGGTGTGGTCTGTGCGTTGTATGTCAGTGAGTCAGTCAGTTACGGAACTGTTTTATAAATATAGACTAAAGCCCAAAATACTAAAGAACGGGAAAAAAATGAAAATATTAGAAGATTCAAAATTACAAGAAAGATTTTTTTTTCACTTCACACATTTTTTTTTCACAGAACATCTTAGTCTTAATTTTCGTTACAGAACTTTCACTGTAATGATTGCAAAAACATGTTTACGCATGACACTCCAATGAGAATTTGCTCATAGACGCTTTATACTTCTCATCTACAAAGAGGGAAAAAAATGAAGTGCACAGATGCAGAGGTTCCCAGAAAAACATATCGATTTCGTATGAAAAACCGAAGCTCTCAAATTTCGGTAACTCTAAACTACAGTAATTAAGGACTACGAGCAGAACGCATTTGTGTATGATTGGAAGATAGCATTTAGATGTCGGGAATGTGTATCAAAATAGCATAGATTTTGATTTTTAGGAACAAAATCTTTTTCTTTATATCGCTAGTTATATTGTGATTTACCTTAGGAGACGACTGAAAAAAATCTCTAGGTATATGTCAGTTAATTAGTATCAATTAACTAAATAATTGGACAGATATTTGAAGATTTGTCCGTATACTGAATGAAGAGAAATGTTTAGGACTATCTTATTTAAAACAAGAACAAATGATCGAGGACCTTCTAGTTATTTCTTATAAAATCTCTCCAAAGATACGGGAATATATATATATATATATATATATATATATATATATATAAAATATATATGTGTGTGTAAGTAAAAAGAAACCGCGTGCTTCTCTAAATTTACATTTACCGCGTATTCTAAATTATCTTGTTAATAAAGCACGACCCCTTTTCTAAATTGCAACCTAAAAGTAAAATAAGTTATAATTTATATTAGCCCTGCAGATCATTAAGCAGGCATGTGAAATATCTGAACTCAATAACATTCTCATATATCTCTGGTCCGAGTGTTCGAAATTTATGAGATTCCGAACGTCAGTGAAATGTCAAAATTCTTGAATAGCCCTCGAACCACTCTGGATTTGTGCGTTCTGTAACGTCGAAACCGCACTTTACAAGAACTTTATGGTCGCTTATCCTGCGCCCAGGTCAATAGTTCGCAGATCTAACAAGCACGGGATCTAGCAATAAAGTAATCCCCGAGATAACCGAAGTGGACACATGAAAATCCACTAACCTAAAGTCGCCCAATTAAAAATTAAGTAGTTTAGGCCCAATAGTTCTGGCGTCAATATCGCATTTAATATTTGCCAGAACGTAAGACTTGTCTCTCTTCGTTTCTAACTCTCGTTCCTGTTGGATCACAGTCCGGTGGTTTTACCGGTCTTGTCTAAACTTTGTAATGTAATGAGCTCTCCGCGCCCCGTGGACTCCGGACTAGTCATGTGTCAACTGTAGCTAATGCCTTCGTAATGCTTACTGGTGGAATAAAGGTGATTTCATGGCTATCATCTGTAATCTGTGTTCTTCTCCTCTGACTCCATGTTTGTTTCTCTCATCACCCAACGAGCGACTGCATCTGTGTGATCGCCCGACTGCATCTCCAATAGGTTCATATACATCAATGAGGAATTTGCACATGTGGGGAAAATGCTCATTTCTATTTTTTATTAACAGATTGGTTATCAAATTGTTCGAAAACATCAATTAAAACGTATATATAGATCTAAATGATAAGAATTTTAAATTTAAAATAAGCGAAAAGTGTTGAAAAATCATGTGACCTCAAAACGCTACGTGATTGGTTCTGACGTCACTATGCACCATGCTTCAATGTTTACATTTGTCTAGCGCGAGATTCTACGTTTCCTCCTCTTAAACTAACATTTTAAAATCATATTTTTTTTCTAATTTGGTTTAATTTTTCTAATTTTAGTTTGTGGTTATTGTTTATTCCCCCTTTTTTTTAAATTATATTCTATCGTCGTCTTTATTCTTAGTTTTATTTCTGTTTTGTTTACCATGGCGTTATTACCCGGTTTTGCAAAAGGGCAATCTGACAACCTGCCTAAAATGGATTCATTTGCAGTGTTTTCCTTTTTGGGAAATAATCCAAGTTTTATGGGAGCAGAAATACGAGGATTTAAAGTTCAGAGGGATGTATATATTTGTTTGCATTTATTATTCTAGTTATGTAATGTAGATTGTAGAACGCTGACGTGCGTTGTACTTTACACAAACTTTAAAGTTACACATTGTTTATGCATATTATTAAATTAATATCGTACTCTAAAAGTTTAATAAACAGCTTCTATTATTATTCATTCATAGTACATGTTTAATTTTGTAGAATTAATTAGCTCTGCAACATTACAAGTAGTGTCTGTTATAGGATATTTAGTATTTTTAATTGTGTATTAGAAAGTTGACAGAAATTAAAAACACTACCAAATTTACGAATGCGTTCAGTGTTCTGCATTCATATCATAGAAATATGTCTATTTTAAATGGTAAAGGAATTATAATAAATCTGAACTATGCATGATAATTAAACTTTTGACTAATCACATACTAAGTGGTGCAAAGAAACAAATGTTTACTACTCATAATAATTTTAAACAATCCTCTAACTCCATAATTTTGTGTTTTAAAAACGCATTTTTAAATTAAGGCTTTAGTACTTAGAAAGTTACTTTTACTTAGATTTGGACGATAAGGCTATGAAGATAATGCTGTAGGATATGTTCAGGTAAAAAGGGATGGAGACATCTATACAGTCAATGCAAGGGTGACACCAGAACATAATGTCACAAAAAAGACTTACAGTGTGGAACTCAAGTTGAATGAAATGGAAGAAAATGTCCTTTCCGTCCAATGCAATGATTGTGCAGCATCTTTGGATGAGTTCCTTTATGTATTATATTTAATTTTATCTAAAAGTTTTAATGATAGTGTGTTTGGGGTAGATACAATAGACCATCCATGGTTAGCTTTCCCCGCTTTAAGTAATTTATAAATAATTAGAAATACTTCAGCAGTTATAAAAAAATCTTTTTAATACAATACTTTATACATTTTATGTAAAAAACTAGCACCCAAAACTAGTGTAAAAAGATTAATTAAAAATAAACTTACAAAATAATTAATATATTTTATGCTTTTGTCACATTTTGCACACAAATTGTATTTATTTTAAAATTTCATCACCTACCCCCAACCCAGCATCTGGCGAATTCCATTGTAACGGACGAAACATTCACACACAAAATAAATAATAAAAAGATTATGAGATGCATATTAATGCTTCAAAATAGGAGAGTATTATTTTTTCCTGATAAAACCAATTCCTGATAAAAACTAAAGATAAACTTGACAGGTTTCAAAATTTATTTCTGGTGTATTTAAGCTGAAAAAAAAATCTTTAATGTAACGGATGCTACATAAAATGGAACATCATTTATACTATAGCATCATAAGATAAAAAAATCTGTGAATCTATTATGTCAATTTGTTCAAAAATTTAAAAAATAACATCACAAGACATGCCTGTAATTTATCAGAACCTTGACATAAAAAATCAGTCATTTTTTTTCTGTAATAAAAAATATAAAAACTATTTGTAACAGATGTTACATATAATACATGATGCTGCAACTGTACCCTTAACTAGGCTATTTATATTCAAAACAGTCACAAACATGCATTTATTTTACTTTTATAGTTTTTACATTAATATTAAATTTACTCCAATTAAATTCAGTGGCATAATTTACGTAAGTAATAAGGTATAAAAATGATAATTTTACTTGCTAAAAAAACTTACAAATAGATATTTTCCCATTACATCCCCTACAAAACAAACTTAATGTAAGGAAAAAGCAATAGTACGTTCTAGTTCTAGAGGTCATAAGCTTTCCAATGATATATAACACTTAATAATTTGTTTAAAATGATTTTCTTTCGTAATGGTTTCATGTTAGGTGGAATTCACCATCTGGAGAATATAACTCATAACAAAACTCGTGTTTACAAATATATTTAAATATTTATTTAAGTGGAAAATGTCAAAACTTGTATTTTAAATTCATATTTGCTGCAATGATTTGGCAAATCATCTGTATCACATTAAAACTCACAATTATAGCTAAATTAAAAAATTATTGAATGAGGATTTTTTTTTCGTCGCGTTTTATTGCAACTGTCCATGATTTCCTTTTGACATTATCTGTTGGAACACTAAAAAAAAGCTTTCCTGGTGTATTTACCGTTGTGCTTGTGCAGCAAGGTACTATACAATATTTAAAATTTTCTGTAACACACTTTGACATCTTAAAAATAAAGAAAAAACACTAGATATCAAACTCAAACTACGCAACACAATCCAAACACCGAAGTAAACAAATTCGCCATAGTGCATTGTGACGTCACATGTATCCGCGTAGGAAAAGTAGCGTTTTTGAGACGAAGTAAATAGTGCGCGTTTAAAAACAAATTATGTTAACTTTTAGAGTTCTAAAACTAAAAAAAAAAGATGCTTTCGATCATATTTTTCTATTTTCTATATCATAAATGTAAAATAAAAAAACGTGCAAATTCCTCATTCTCGTGTGTTAAATTATTCCCCATTGTGATTATCACACACACACACACACACACACACATATATATATATATATATATATATATATAATATATATATATATATATATATATATATATATATATATATATATAGATAGATAGATAGATAGATATATATATATATATATATATATATATATAATTTGTTTCGTTAATCCCCTTTTCCACTTAGCGAAGAGTCTACGCATGTGTCTTTTAAAGATAGACTGCTGACCATTAAAATTGCAACACCAGGGAGGAAAGCAAATGACAAAACTTTACTTATTGCACGTATACAGGAAGAGAACATGATTCAATTTGGGGGTATACAGGGTCCGAAATGAGTACGCACATCGATGACAGATACGGGCAAGTCAAAGTCATCGATCGTAGTGGTTGGAGAGCGGTGGCGGCAACCCATGACCAGATGTTTTCAATGGATGAGAGATCTGGAGACGGTGCAACAGTGGAACACCCTCTGTGTCGAGGAAGATCAAAACACGACGGGCAACATGCGGTCTTGCGTTAGCTTGTCGAAAGATGTGTTCTCCGAGGCCTCGAAGATGGGGCACAGCCACCGGCCGTAAGATTTGAGAAGTGCAACGCTGGCTGTTCAGATTACCGACGACGCGACCAAGGGGCGTTCGTGTCGCGTACCCAATGGCTGCCCCATACCGTCAGACCTGGTGACGATAACGAATGCAAGCATGCCACGTGCGTTCTCCCCGGGGCCACCAGACATACTTCCATCAGATACTTCCATCAGGATGTTGCACGCAGAACCGGGACTCGTCTGAAAAGACGACGTGGTGCGTCTCTAAGCTGCGGTGTGAAGGGAAGCCGCAGTAATGGTCGCTGAGCAGACAGTCCACACGTGTTCGCACTGTCCGTACGGATACTTGTCGTGCTGCAAACAAGCCCATTTACCGACTCAATGATGTGGCTGTCCGATCCTGACAACATGGCTGTCCTCTCTCGCGCGTCAGTATGGCGTTCAGTACGACCCTCCTGAACCCATATTCGCACGACAGGCTTTGGATTCCGAGCAATGCGAGTGGCAATATCGCGAAACGATAAACCGCACTCTCGATAGGCCACGATCCTTCCGCTATCGTTATTCCGACTCGTGCCGGTAGCCGTTTCTCCTTTTTATACGAGGCATGACACGATCTTCTCACAAACAACCAACATTCGAATGCGATTTCCGAATGAGAAACCCGCTGCGTAACTTTCCTTTTATGGAGAGTTTGGGATGCCGTTTCTCCCTCCTGCGTCGTTCGATTGCGCTTAATTTCGCATATCTCAGCATCTTCCTTTCATGCGAATTGGACGTTTGTGTCATCCTTCCTTCATGGTGTGGCAATTTTGATGGCCTGCAGTGTATAAGCGGCCCAACTGTCCTCCACGTTACAGCTGTACCATTTGCGTACAGATGCAACGTGTCTCTCATGACGTCTGCTAAGAGTGGGATCTTACCATTCTACTCTCAACTTCCAAGTTAGCGTTAGGATCACTTGACTATATCTTTGGGTGATGCGAGAAAATCTCCAGTTGGAAATGTATATTGCACACTTTTACTGCCTGATGCACGAAAAGTGGGCTTTGTATAACGAGTACGTGTTTACCTTTTTGTTATATTTTCCGCGACCCTTCTCTCTATGAATATTTGCTGCACGCTTTCTAACGGTCTCCAGTTGTAAAGCGCGACTGGAAGCCATCCTACTGGTCAGTGTCCCGATGATGAGATAGTTTGAGAGCAGCGAGGAAGGCCATTTCTAATCAGATTCATTTGTGAATGGTATTTATATTCAAAAATTTTGGTTTTTTCTTTATTTAGAATGTATATGTTACTGAATGGACACTGTAATGCAACAAGTATCAAACCCACACTGAACTGAAATTGAGCTTGAATAAAATATTCAGTTAAAAATTCCTGTTTCTGATGATGGGTTCCTGCGGAACCCATCATCAGAAACAGGAATGTACTAACCCCATTGGGTTAGAGATTGCCCTGCTATGTATTAACCCCATTCGATTCGCTCACCTCAATGTTAACGTTTCGTTTTTTTTTAAACGAAACGTGCAATGTAACGTTAATGTTAACGTTTCGTTTTTTTTTAAAAATGCAATTAATATTTTAAAATCTACATTTATTCGGGGAAAAATCTGGTATAGTGTGTTTTAAACGCTCATAAATTCCTTCGGTGGACGAAATTTACAAAATGAATCCCGTAGCGCTTTGCAGAAAAGTTCGGGCTATCTGACAATACCAATTTTGCTGGATTATCGGCATTTATGTACCTGTTAAATAGTTGACGAAAATATATTTTAAATAAAAAATTTGGGGGCAGCGCTTAACCCCCCTATAGAGAGAGAACCATTACAATCCTTCAAAATGTCGATCCTAAGGGGTGTGGAATTCTCGAACTGTCGACTGGACTCCTCCCACCACAAGAGTCTGCAAGACGAGGAATAGGGAAATACGTTTTTTTTTCTTAGTACATAGCAGCCTTAACAAAAAGAATAGTATTTGGCCTAGAATAACAAAAATAATTTTTTTACCAGTTAGCTTAACTTGTGACGCACCCAAGCTATTTCACTCGACTTTTAAAGTTTTGCGAGTCGGTTCCTCGCTGCATAACACGTATATTGAAATTGGCAGGCACCCAATTAAAGTCTGTACGTAAGTTCCAAATTCAAATGTTGATTTAAAAGGAAAGGCATAGACCATTTTTTTTTCGTACGGTAATTTAGTGAAACTGTGTACCGTTGCATCCATATGTTAATTTTATAAAATCACGTACCACTGCTTTCGTACGTTAATTTAGTAAAAAGTAGAATAGGCGCACAGAGAAATAATTAGGACTTTGCTTACCGAACTATGACATGTCATTTGGCGGACAGCGGAAAAAGAAGCCAAAACTTTCATTTTTAACGAAACGATATGTTTCAGACAGAGAAAAGCTTCCCAATACCTAAGCTGATTAAAAAAAAACATCGTTTTAATGAAAACAAACGTATGAATGAAATTACAAATCTCCTGAGAAACTCGCGAAACAAGCGCATAAAAAATAATGTCTGCGCGAAGTCGGTAGTAACATTTTGTAAATTAAATCCAATTGAGCGAAAGAATTCGCTTACGGAATAGTTTTTACGTCAGTGAGTTATATCGCATAAATTTCAGAAAGGAAGGAATTAATGACAAGGGACCGTTTCAATTTTTTTTGGTTACGTGTTCCTAGAACAAATTTCGTTTGTTTAATTTTAACTTAGGGAATTAAAGCTGTAAATATCTCACGTACAAAAGTTAGTTCTATTACTTTTTTCTTACTAGTTTAACTGTAATCTTCAAATCATGTCACTAAAGAAGAGGATTTCTAACTTAATTAAAAAACAACAAAGTCGCAGGGGTGGAAGATCTATCTGTATAGGGTGCGGCAGAATGGACTCCCCCCTTCTAAACGTCACTAAGAAGGAAGTTGTGGGGGTAGGGGTGGCAAAAAACATTTTAAATTTCGGAGGCATGAAAGTCCGTTTCGTTCATTAAGGTTATTTAAAGATATTGGGTGAGTAACAAAATATTAACTTGAATACAATCAGTTTTAATAAATTTATATGTTTTACGTTGTTATGACGTTGTGTCCCATATGTTGTAAATTTTAAGACACGTATTGAAGGGATGCATTTTGAACGAATATTATTAAAATAGAAGAAATACTCGCACGAACACGCACACACATACAACCGCAGTTTCTTTTTCTCGACTTTCCATTATAAAATTGCAATAATGACACAATATAAATCCCGTGTGAATTAAAACAATAACAAACAAAATAACCAGTGCCTAAACACAATAATACCAGGCAATCACCCAATAAACCTGACAGCACCGCCGAGGCCCGAACTCGGGAACTGTCACAATGCCATCCCGATGATGCAAAAGCCACTAAAAAAGAGAAAGAGAGGGATACGCCTGGATAACGCTTTTTCCTTACGTGACGATTTCTGCCAGTTCACTTTACTGTAAGCCGCGTAAAAGAATTTCGTTCCAAAATTCTAACAAAATCCAAGATAAAAATGACATAAAAGAGGTAGACAACTCTCGAAATAACAATTATCCTTCACTGCAAAGCAATAAGTGCTTGGGACACATCACCTATAAAAACAGCTCCCATGTTATATCAATTTAGATGCTAGAGAACAAGAAAAGAGCTGATTTCAAAGTAGCCTTACATTCTCATCGCAGGATGGAGGGACATTTTGCGCCCGAGAGAGAGCTCAGTAACGCGAAATACCTCATCTCAACTTATTGCTATGAAAGTTTACTCGTGAATCTACTTATTATCAATTCCGTTTCATTTACCAAAGGTGTATAAAGTAAACAGAGGTATAAAACAGTAGCTTGTGACGTCATGCCTTTACGGGGGTGCGTGCCCACGGACCAGCTGCATATTTTGGGGGGAATACCATTTTCCAGTCCCCACCGTTTTTAAACACGTGCAGAGTTTTGGACTGAAAGCTAATCCCAGGCATAGCGGTTTCTCTAACAAGTTGTGGGGGTAACTGTCTGGAAAAACAGAAACGTCGTAAAGCTGTCTTTCCTAGCGATAGGTCTATGCGACTTTGTCACTGGAATGTAATAAAGTTTCGTCGTTAAGAAGAGCTGTCAGCCGATAATCTGCCGGCCCTCCCGGTTGTGGGAAAACTATTTCTAAGAAGACGGCCTCCACGAGTTTGAAGCCGAGAGGGAGAGACTTGGTGTTTTTTGAGGAGATCGGCATGTAATATCCAGCCCGAACAGACGTGTTTTTTAGGAGCTCTTGTTTGAGACCATGGGTTCCAGATCATGTATTGTGAATCTGCACGTACATTAATCGAATATGTCGAAGGTGTCTAATGTTTAATTTTTTTTTTTTGTAAATAAATTTACCTGTTAAGTTTTTGTTTTAAAAATTGGCCTTTTCATTTAAATTAGGACTCTGTATTTTTTAGTCACGAATTCAATAGCAGTGATGTTAATAATGCCTCAGAGAATTGCCTTAACTACCTATCGTGATGCCACAAGCTTAAACACGGAATGTATAAGAAACTGAGACTGCTAGGCGCACCCGGTTCGCTAAGTAAATATGAGCTTTCTACTTCCTCTTCCAAAGAACTACGTAAAAGGTATCCCAATTTCCTCAGGCATGTATCAATGGTGTGACCTTGATTAGACCGTAAATTGACCGTAAATTAGACTTATCGCGATACGGTAAAGAAATAGAGGAATGCGTGCAATATTGATTAAAAGACAAATTTAAGCCATGTATCGAACACCGAAACAATAATTTCACATAAAAGGAAGGCTATAAGTTTATTCAGAATGGTTAACCCCGGTTTCAGTGAGGTTCTGCGGTATCTTACTCCGACCAATCTGTGTGGAGTAATTTTTATGTACAGCGGGCTGCTGAAAATTTTAGCTATATATTATTTTCCTGTTCAGGAAAAAAAACAAAAAACCTCCTACCAAATTTTCTCTGCTTTAAATGAGAAAATCAGTACAGGTACAATCATCACAGAGCGTAACATTGGGCATTATCTGCCGTTTTTGGCTCATTTATTGAATCTAACAGCACTTCCGGGCCCGAGACAAACTAATGGTAGCGTGTAGGCTTTCGGAACCAAGGGTGCCCGGTTCGAATCCCGTTAAGCCCAATTAAATATCCTCGGGTCTAGGCCGGATAGGGGAACGTTCAATCCGTAGACTGGAAAATCCCCCATGAGGTCAGAGAGGGTGAGAGAGGATATGATCCCCTCAGATGGGGGTGTGCTCTGTCAAAATGGAGGTGGCACCTAACTAAGACGGATTCCGGTCCTATTGTAAACGGAAACCGCAATCCTAATCCCGCAAATCTTTTATTGACCTTGTCTGGAACACTTCTGGCCAGGGGGCATTAGCAACAACAACAACAATTCTGTCATCTTCAACATCTGTAGGATACCAAGGTATGACTATTCGCTGTCAGGTAACCTATCACGTCGCGACATGATAATTAATCGTTAATCGTAGTTTATTATTGTGTTGGTGGACAAGCTGGCTAACTCCAAATTCACGGCATCCAAAATTGCGAGGACATCGATATTCTCCACGGAAGAGATTCACAAAGGTAGTAGTTCGGAAAATTTTCTTCATCTATGATGAATAAACTGTGGAAGATGTTTGTTGAAAACTTCTGGATTATTCCTCCTTCAAAGTACCTTGATGACAATTTTTGTTCCATATTTCTCTTAGAACTATTGCCATGGCTTTGAGAAATATATATATATATGTGTGTGTGTGTGTGTGTACGTACGTATATATATATACTAGCTGGAAACCCGCACTTCGCTACGGAGTACGTTCAAATTAAATATAACGGTCAATGTATACAGTTAACTCCAAAAAAAAAATAAATATATATATTTATAATAAATACGACGATCAATTTATACAATTGATGTAAAAAAACAAAAAAAAATATATTTATAAAAAAATCGTAAGGGATATTTTTACAGACAAAATAACGTAGAAGAAAATATTCAAATTAAATGTAATAGGGCATATTATTACAAGAATATAGTACAATTAATATAGTTCAGTTTGAGGAACATAATATCTTTATTGTATTTTAATATTTTTTTGGATAATGTCCAATCGTCTGCCGCATTACGAAGAAAAAAAAAATATTTTTTGTCTATATAGTTGTTATGCACGTGACGATAAATTTATTTATTGTACCAGAAAAAGAAATCACGTGATCAACATTTAATAAATTAAATTGTAAAAATGAATCTTTAAAAATTCACCAAAAATCAGAAAATGGAGGTAAAGATTCGAAAATGATCTCTTTTTAAAGGAATTTTTAGGATTTTTCTCGTGATATAAATTTTTATAACCTTCAAATTATTATTTTAAATGGAAACTTAAAAAAAGCTACTAAAACAGCTTAAAAATTTAATTTTAAAAAATCTAAGAATTTTTCAAAAATCTTCCTTAGTGCACCCCTACACTATAAGAGGAATCGTCATGCAAAATTTCGGCCCTCTAGGTCCAGCGGTTTGGTCTGTGCGTTGTATGTTTCAATGTATATACGTATTTTGCACCAATGCTTGCATATAAAGGAACCACAAACAAAAATTTCAACATTTCCTGAACCAGTTAAGTTATTATATTCAATTACGTACTATATGAGTCAAACCCTATTATGTTTACGAATTGACTACAAATTTACGTTTTGGCCTAAAATGATATTCATTAAGCTTCCTATAAGTTTCTTGATAGTTATTTATAAGGAGGTGTAATGGAATAAGAAAAAGTAAGTTATGTGTTCGGATAATATTTTTTGCACTCGAAAAAAAGATAAGTATACAGACATTATTTTATGAAAATTTTGTTTTTTGTCTTCAAATTCATCATTAACAGAGAACCCACTAAGAAAATTCAACATCCGACTCACTCAATGCCAGTTTGAATTATTTACATTACCAACGAATATTTCTAAATGTAAATTTAATTCTGAATTGAACAATAATACATTAAAATTAGAGCCATGGCTCCAAAACAGCATTTCCCCACAAAACGAAACTGACAAACGTAATTGCAAGATTCATTTCTCAAAAGCAAAATCATAACATGATTTTGAAGTTTTTTTTTCAAAATATATTACTGAAATCTTCATAATGAGCAAATATTTCAGAAACAAATATGCTTTCATAATGTTTCTCTCTTTTAACCCTCGCTCTTGCATTCTGAGAGCATAGGTATTGAAAGAATAAATTCGACACGTATTGAGATGTCCACGAAATTTTCGCGATTAAAAGTGCTTTTAAGAAGAGAATACGCAATCCATTCCGTCGCTACCTATTAATTTTAGTTTATATTTTCACTTTCGGAACAAATTTCCCGATAAATATCCGAAATTAGCTTTCAAATATACGAAAAATAGGAGAATTACGAAGGTTGAAAAGAATGTATGAAGATGAAAAATGTATCTAATTCTTTTTCCCCCACGGGCAAAGCATTTTAATTTCGACTCTGGGTGGATGACATCTGCATTACTATCTGCGGAATATTTATGAAGAAATATATTAAACGCAGAAACCTGATATGTTTGGAAGAAAAAACTTATTCCATCTGATATCACAGAATAGATATCTTCAGACCAGAAGCCCTCTTTTGTTAATAGTAAATTCCGTCAGATTTGAAAAGATAATAGTTGAAAACATCGATATGCTATCTCAGGCGACTGTTTAAAGGCAGAACCCCGCTACCGTTTAATGTAGCCTTAGTTTACGTATAAAGTACGAATAACGAAACTTCTGACACACAAGAGGATAAACCCATGGTATAAATTTATGGCGTTGTTTAACTAATAGTATTAAAAAGACTTTTTTTAGAGGTATTATTTTTCCAAACTGATGGTAGGTCTCGCTAAAGGTTACCCTCATTCTGCTAATCTCATACATACATCTGCGATATTTATGCGCCTTACTTCGAGTTTAACCAGTTTTTAGAAAAATAACTTTCTGTAAAAGATGCGATAAGCTGTGGTACTTTCATCCTTGTTTATGACGATTTTTTTCCACATTGCCCCTCGTCGTAAGTATTCCTATACAGGTCCATTGATGGCAAAAGGGCGAACTCCCGTTTGGGACTTCTGTTGGACAGCACAGGGCTGAGAACCCTACTTTGCCCGGTGCCACCCCAATTTGGGCCGAGTTCCCTCCCAGGGGCGACATCTGAGAGGCTCGTACTCTCTCGTCATCTCTCCCACTTGATTATTCTGCCCCCTCGTATGCAAATCTGAATACAGCAGCTCTTGCCCTCAGTTTTCACTGAAATGATAATTCTTCACCTTTCAATGAACGTGTTAATCTCTAAAATTCCGAATTATCTTTCCATTTCGACGGGAGAAGAGCTTTCTTTGTGTCCTTACTTCTTCATGATAATGCTATTCATCTCCGTCATTAGAAATTCTGAAATTCTTTGTTTTTGACTGGTTACATTGAGTACAGGTTTGCTTTGATTCGCCATCACCTATCTTCGAAATTTTATAGTTAAAGTTACTTGTCGTGGGGCGGAGTTATAGTCTTTCCTTTATTGAAGGCTCTTTTTAAGTTTAAGAAAACTTTGCTTCGAAATACACGATCTGCTTGCGCCGTTTTGTTTTGGGACCACTCCATGAACTACAGTTTCGTTCTTTGAAATATCCTTTACTTTTTGAAATTTTCTGGCGTATTCCACATGAGCACAACCTTCGCTACAAAGGTCAAAGTAGAAGGACTGTCAAATTTCAGCCTAGAGGACAAAACATGTACCAAAAAAAAAAAAGTGCAAGTGGCTCAATTCTTGATGTTCTGGCATAATTGTTTTTTTTTTTTTTTTTTTTTTTTTTAATTTGCCTATCCTCTTCACTCCCAGTTCAGTCGATGTACAAACCTCCTTCGTCACACGAAAAATTTGGTCAACGAAAACAGTTCTGTTTGACATATAAACGTAGCTTGGATGGTTTTATGTAAAAAAAAATCCCTCCTTTATGTTTCCATGTATTCTTTATTCCTGGATTTCTACTCATACATACATATATAAATCATTATATATATATATATATATATATATATATATATATATATATATATATATATATATATATATATGCAGTCGAACTTCCCTATATCGAAATTTTCTATATATCGTACTCTTAGTAAATCTCCATGTTCATTACATAGAAAAACTGTTTCTATAAATCGAAAAAAATCTCTATATATCGAAATTTTTTTTCAAGACAAATTGAGAGATTTTATCCCACTTTAGAATAAAATCTCCCAATTTTCGGCGTTTGAAACAATACGTCGTGGACTTCAATTCGCGGAAAATGTCCCTGATGAAGTTTTAAGTGGACTGAATAAATACGAACATTTTTTTGATGAAATTTTCGGCAAAACTGGCTGTTCAGCAAGATATTCGTATTTTTTTTAAAGAATGTAACTGTGAGCATTGTAACCACTGTCTGGATTATTGTTTTTTTAAAGGTATGTAGTACTCAATAAATCTTTCATATTAATTCAATTTTAGTTATTAACTTTCATTTAATGCTATTCGCATATAAATTAGAAATGGAGTTTCGTATACGAAAATTAGCTTTAATTTTAATGTTTTAGGAGAATTATGATAAAACTAATATCAATTCTATATATCGAATTTTTTTCCGGCAATTTGCTACTTCGATATATGGAGGTTCGACTGTATATATATATATATATATATATATATATATATATATATATATATATATAGGAAGTATTACAACGCAGCGCTGAGTAAACGAGGAGACGACAGTGCCATCCCGCGGAGAGAGGTGTTACTTGGCAGTTGACCTCTGGATGCCGACGCTGACGGTCGTGCGAGAAAAGGGCAGACGGCCCTGTACTGTAACTGAAGTTTGGGCAAGACGGCCCCTAGAAGTATATCTGTAATTTGCCAGTGACTGTAAAGCCATTAACGTGATACTCAACTCAACTCTTTTGTACATAGCTTCTTTTAATTATATCTAATCAAGTTTAAATATAGATAATTAAATTACATGTGTAGTGAATTTATTGATTACTTAAGAATTCGCTTCCCACACATATTATATATATATATATATATATATATATATATATATATATATATATATATATATATAGAGAGAGAGAGAGAGAGAGAACTACAAGTACTGTTACCAATATCAAAATGTATTTTGTATCCTAAGAATAGACGTTCCCTCAGGGCGTTAGCCCAAAATTTCGACCAAAAAATGACAAAAATTTTGCGAAACTTAATGTTTTGCAAAATTTATTTTAAAATATAGTAACGATTATTACTCAGTTTCAGTTTTGAAAAAGCTGTCCTAGATCTTAAAACCTTCGGAGTACTATATTTGTTGTGAATACCTTTAAACTTTAAAACCTGACGTGTTATGCTTTTATTAATACTTTAGCTCGATGTCCCACTGCGCCGGATTGAAAGCAGGCTGTTGTCCCCTGTGAGCACTATATCATTCATTTTTTTTTAAAATGAAGTGTGAGTGATATCCCTATTGTGAAATCTAATCGCTTATTCTGACTGAAAAGTGGATTTCTTCGTAAATGCGTATACTAATTAGAATAAAAATTACGTTGTAAACCTATAATATTTCCTGTTCCCTCTTATGTTTCAAAGAAAGCGTCGCAAGCTTCCATGAGTTGGAAACAGATTTAGGCCTAGAGTGATAAAAAAAATATTTGATATATGAATTAAAAAATATCAGTTTGGTGAAACTAGTGGTAATATTGAGTTCCTAGTGGTAATATTGAAGGAGATAAAATAAATGAAAATATTTTTTTGTAATGATTGGCTTTACTTTTTTCCATGTTTTTATTAACTCGCTTTTTGTTTGTTTGTGTGTGTGTTTGTCCAGTACAAATCTTTCAATCGATTTTTAACTCACTTCCCGACTCGCTAGACATTTGAAACGTTTAGGATAGCTCAGAACACGATGACAATGCATTTATTTTATACTTTTCGCCATCTTTAAGCAGAATCGAATTAACTTTCAGTTATTTTCAGTTAATTTTGTTTTGTAGACTGGTGCAGCCATCTATCGACCGGAACGGGAACGAAAAGTTAAACGCGAGTTAACTTCCAATTAACTTCATTTTCTTTCAAGTTGATGGGATAATTCATCAAAATTTTAAAAAAGAAATATTTATCAATACCTTTTCTCGCTTCTCTCGAATAGAATTGTCAAGTTCATATGATTCAACAGAAAATTTAAAAACAGGGTATATAAAAAGTTCTTTTTATCTTGTAATTATTTCAAATAAAATTATTTTACTTAATAAAACAGACCAATCACGCAACATGTTTATGATAAATGTACAGGATAAATACAAGAAGCATAATTACTCCCTATCAAGAATATTTGAATGACTTGCCCCTTATAATAAAAGAAATAATTTGCTTTAAACAGTACTTTCCGGTCTGCCTAGTTCCTGTTTGCAAAAATAGAATCGTAACACTCTCTATCATACAATCCAATCAAGTTTTGACGAGAATATCGTTTTAAGAGTCAACTTTTTTAACGTGGGTTCGAATCCCGTCTATGACACGAGTGATCCAGTGCTTGTACATCCTCATAGCCGAATAGTGTCGGTTTTAACTAGGCTATTATTGTAATAGAATAGCCAACAAATTCGCTGTGCACGTCGGTGAATGTTCTCAGGACAAGTGCCTCGTTGGTTGGTTTAGAACGTTGCTCTCGAGTTTTTCTACACGAGCCTACCGCAACGGAAAAAGATGTTTCGACTAGACGAGAACGAATATCGAATGGATGGATCGCCATTATCATACGAATTGAATACATTTGAATTCTTACTTTCGTCTGACGCCTTAGCACATAAAACAAACCTTCTGAAAGGTGACGACAGACCTAAGCTGTACAGTGTACACGAAACATCATTACAAATTAACCACCCAAAACCCCTTCAAATATATTTTCCCACTAAAATGACAGTAGGAAATTCACAAGTAACCCCATGCGCAGTTTCAATACAAAATAACGGGAATGTGCATGGTCCATCAAACGGCATTAGTTAAAAATGAGCGACCCCAAGAAAGGTCCTGCACAGAAATAAATCATTTGATCACGCTGTCCTATCGGCCGTATATTCTTACTCTATAAAGTCTAAATTGAGTTGTATAGACCAGGGGTTCTTAAACTTATGTAGTCGGAGGACCCCCTCTTGAACAACATTTCTTTTTGCGGACCCCATCCCAACTCTAGGTATTTTAAGTCGTTTTTGAGACTTGATTTCTGGCTCCATAATCTCATAGGCACTACGTTATAATAAATATTGGTAAAAATGTATCGCTGGTTACTTTAATAAATGGCCTCGCGCATTTATAGAGACGAACATTTTGATTAGGACATAGAATAAAAAACATAATATGAATAAAAAGAGTAGTAAAAAGAATTTTAAAAGTTGCAAATCATAATACGTTGAACTCAGACAAACATTTCTCGGTCAAATATTGGTCGAAATAGATGTATCTTATTATAATATGTTTCCTGTAAATAATTTTTCCTTAATGAGATGGGTGCAGTCGAAACCAGAACCGCAATGTCGGGCTCTATGTCGGAAAGTTTTATTCCGAGGTCCGCTTCTACATCGAGTTTGTTTCTATACTTTGATTTCATGAGTATAAAACAGTACCGAAAAAAGCCCGCATAGATAAATATGTTGTGCAGAACGGAATGAAATGTTGGCGGGCTTCATTTGCTAGTGCAGGGTCATCAGATCTGAGAAATAACCAAAAGTTTGTGAGTTCATTTTTGTTGAATTGTAGTTTCAAAGACGTATCGCGTGATAATTCCACGAGAATATCTTGTTCAAGTATAGATCGTTTCGCTGACCCCCAGGGATCCGCAGACCACAGTTTAAGAATCTATGGTGTAGACTCATAAAATCTGCCAAGTTCAATGTTTATGCGTGACCCCCATCCTAGAGTTTAATCAGAATACGTTGGAAAAAAGTTAACCCTTTCAGGGGTGGTGGTCCGTTTTTGGACCCTATTTTTCTCGTCCTTCTTTCACGTGCATTCAATGTATGCCAGTTAAATGAGCAGAAAAATGGATTCCATCTCGTATCAGTTTAAGGTGACTGCCTACCTTCAGAGTCAATTTAAAAAAAAAAAAAATTTTAAAGGATTTTTTGGTCTTTTATGGTAAAATAGCACTTAAAAATTAAAAAAAGGAACAAACACTTACCTGTAAATAGCTTACTCTTTTATAACCTGGTCAATTTGAAGTAATTTTTAATGAAATTTAGCTAAAACGCCTATCACTCTGCACAAAATCCTAATGCTACTATATTAATTTGCTTTTCACACACGATACGTATGACAGTTATCTTGAAAATAACCTACAATCTAAGAGAAATTTTAAAATGCAAAATTAATACACGCAATTTTATGTTCCAATATGTAAATTTTCCCGATTCGTCATCCCTTTCCTTATAAAAACAGTCCCAAATAAAAATATATTTATTATACACCAATTATTGTGCGTCGTTTTATAAACAATAGCATCTAAAACATTTCCTGAAAATTTTATCAAATTATATACATTATTATGTGAGAAATGATAACGGTAGAGATTTGTGCTAAAAAACATAATTCTGAGAAAAACGCTTTTAAAGTTGTCTGTCACTTCGATTTTGTAGCAGAAGGTGTTTTTTTTTAAAAATAACTAACTCTGCTTCTAATTGATGTAGAATGAAAATCAAAACAGTTTTGAAAAAAGAAAAGATTGATTTACACGATTCTTGCAAAAAGTGAAATTGACCAAAATAGTCAAAAAATGACATTTTCAACGTAGACAGTCATCTTAAAGAAGTAAAATCATTTTACAATCTT
This sequence comes from Dolomedes plantarius, assembly GCA_907164885.2. Classification (NCBI taxonomy): domain Eukaryota; kingdom Metazoa; phylum Arthropoda; class Arachnida; order Araneae; family Dolomedidae; genus Dolomedes; species Dolomedes plantarius. Next base: position 3,549,336 of record OU015498.1, on the reverse strand, counting down.
TAATTTGAAAATTTTTCAAGATTTTTTAGGTTAAAAAAATGTGCACCGTGCATCAAAGTGTTGCAAAAAAAAGGTTAAAACTGAAGATGAATCCGAGAAAATGTGAGATTCGCAAGTTTGTAGTACGTGGAATAGCATCATGACTTTCCAAGATAAACATACGATCAAAATAATTCATTTTCGCAGTTATCCACGCGAACGTCCAGAAAAAGCTAGTTAATATCCGTCCTCTATCTTACTTTAATTATGGTTATTTTTTACGGGAATGATTTTTCATTCAAGGGCGGGACTTTAAAAAAAATTCACGAGGCTTTCATGAAATTTGGAACGACTGCATAGATGCGGTTTTGAAAAATCGAATAGTGTCTTTCTATCGTGTCGTGTTATTTTGACGGGGGAATTTAGACAGAAGCTGAAATAACGACGATGTTTATTTTCCCGTCACCTTTTAAAATGAAAAAGTATGGACATTAAGGGCGCATATGACATCTCGATAGTGAAAACTGAGAATATTTTGTGATATGTTTATCTGCGTATAATTTGTTTATAAACAAATGTGGAAGTTAGATTTTTTTCCCACTTATAATATACATATTTCTATTTATATACAACACAAAAAATAATTAATACATACATAGTTATATTTAGTACAGGTGATCAATTTTTACTTACCTCTGATCAAATTTTTGTGACTATATGACATAAAAGAAGTCGTTTTATCCCATACGGGATGACAAACATGCATAAATAAAATATTATTGAAAAAAAAATATTGCGTAGAAATCATTTCAAGAGGAATGGCAAATATTTACCTGATCTGGGAATGATTATTGCAAGTATCTGAAACGAAAACATGATCCTTTATCTGTGCAAAAACAAATGAAAGATGACATATGAGTTATCGATAATATTTCCTCTCCGATCAGGAAACAATCCACTTTTCCGTTCCCGCAATCGATGGAAAGCAACACGCTTTCTTTTTCTTCTCTTCAACTGCGTTTTCTCCAACCTAAGAGTCGATATATTTTATTGGATACTGTGACTTGTTTAGAAACTTATTTGTTAAGTGGACTTTCAAAATTGGGAAATTCCATTTTTTAATTTTATTGAATGGTGAAACTACGGACGAGTAGGAATGTGTAGCAAAAAGAATTTTTAATTTCTGCGATTATTTTCCTAGTTATAGGTATTTGTATTTAATTTAGATAATGTGTGGTTACTAATAGCAATAACTTTAAATGTGTTTTTCTCAAAATAAACATTTTCGTGTCGTACGAATATTCAAACTGCTCCGGGCGCATTTCTAATGATCGTATTGATTTGAAATTTAAGTTTTACACTCAAGAGCCAAAACATTATGACCACCTCTACATTTTGCAATGAATTCGCCTGGATGACGTGTAACGCACGTGATCAGGTGGAAGTGGTATTTAACTGCTGCTGGAGAGTCTGAAGGATCATTCTTTCACTTACTTCTGTGTGTGATGGGAAAGGCTGCGGATCTAAGCGACTTTGATAGAGAGCAGATTGTAATGGCTCGAAGGCTCGGAACAAGTATTTCCGGAACTGCACGACTCGTGGGTTGTTCGCGACCTACAGTTGTTAGTACTTATGCAAAGTGGATGAATGACGGTGAAACCAGCAGTAGACGACATGGTGTTGGACGTCCACACGCTATCAAAGAAAAAGGTCGTCGGAGACTGTCTCGCATGGTGAAGCAAAACCGGAGCCAGACAGTGGCTCAGCTGACAGCCCAATACAATGCAGGGCCAAGTAGAATAGTATCGCAGCACACTGTTCAGCGGACACTGTTGGATATGGGGCTACGCAGCAAACGTCCCACTCGTGTGCCTTTGCTGACCAAGCGTCATCGCCAACTGCGCCTGCGCTGGGCCCGGGAACATCGCGACTGGTCCATGGATCAGTGGGAGAGAGTTGCCTGGTCAGATGAATCACGGTTTCTGAGGTTCACAGGGTATCTGAACATCATTGCGGACCAGTTTCACCCTTACATGGCCTCTGTTTTTCCAGCTGGAAATGGAATGTTCCAACAGGACAACGCCCCGTGTCACAAGCTAAAATTGTGTTGGAGTGGTTCCAGGAACATGATGCTGAATTCCAGTTACTGTCCTGGCCGCCTAACTCACCGGATCTCAATCCGATAGAACACATTTGGGATGTCATGGGACGGCAGCTCAGAGTTCAAAGACCACCAATTCGCAATATCTCGGATTTGCGCGACCGTTGCTTAAACATCTGGTACAATCTGTCTCCGGCCATCTACCAAGGACTTGTGGCATCCATGCCAAGGCGGGTTGAAGCTGTGTTGCGCGCCAAAGGTGGGCCAACTCGTTATTGGCAGGTGGTCATAATGTTTTGGCTCTTGAGTGTATATATACATATATATGTGTAGGTATATGTATATATATATATATATAGATATCACTACTTTTTGTATGATGCACAATGAGGCAAAACTTTTCGAATTCTTCTCTCATATTAAAATCAAAACTATGACCGAATATAGAAGTCTACTAGCGTAGTTTTATGACATGAATTATTTGTGGATGAAAACTGCGCTAAGACACCCATATTACTATTTGATTAAAATAATTTAAACCATACAATAGATTAAAACAAGGATGAATATTCAAGATGTTATATAGTATAATATAACACGGGGTAGAAGAATGAAATTTCAAAACTTGGATATCTCTTCATATACTGTGCCACCCATCATCGAATATTCTGAGACACGCACAGGCCTCGTGTTCAAGAGCTGAAATAGTTTGCGAGATAAAAGCACTCGAGATTCTGGTTTAGCAGTGGTAGTTACAGGGAGGAAATTACGTGCTAAAATATTTGTGGAATTTATTATAGGAGAGGATGAAAATTTCGATAATGATGGACTCAAAATCAGATCTCGTCAACATTGCCACAGTACTACATGTTATAAGGTCTTGTTACGCTATCAAAAGCTTTAAATGTTGAATGAAAGGATTATTTCAGGCTCGTTCGTTATAGATAAACCTTGAACTTGAAGAATTTCACAAATGGAGTAAATATTATACACCGCGTGGAATGAATAATTAGTAAGAAAAGGAATGCTTAGTGTATTTCTAATATATTTCGTGGATCGGTTGGTTGCTTTAGAGCGATGCGGTCAACTTTTGCTGCTCAGAGGCTAATTAGAACGTAACCAACTTAAAGCTGCTAATTTTGTGGGTGTTATGTTTCACAAAAGTATTTAAAAACAATACCCATCGGAAAAGTATTTAATAAACTATCAACAAACTCTAAAGCCATGATATTTTAATACAGAATTGGAATTAAAAGTCATGACTTATATTATTATTTAATCTATCGCACTTGTCGTTAGGCATTAACTTTTTGTTACTCACCGCGATTTACTGGCTACTTTATTATGGGAGAACCCTATAGCTGAGACAACATTGCTCCCTATGAGAGGGACGACACGAAAACGGGCCAGCCTTACTCGGGATTTGAACCCAAGGCCACGCTAACCACTACACCATGTGGGCGGCACTTATCTCTTTATATAAAACAGTTCCGTAACTGACTGACTCATTGACTCACTGACATACAACGCACAGACCAAAAGGGCCTAAAGGGCTGACATGTTGCAGGGCGATTCTTCTTATGGTGTAGGGGTGCACTAAGAAACATTTTTGAAAAATTCTTCTTTGATTTTTTTAAATTAAATTTTTAAGCTGTTTTAGTAACTTTTTTTAAGTTTGCATTTAAAATAATAATTTGAGGGTTATAAAATTTATATCGCGAGAAAGATCGTAAAAATTCCTTTAAAATGAGATCTTTTTCAAACCTTTACCTCCATTTTCTGATTTTTGGTGAATTTTTAAAGATAATTTTTTAGAATTTAATTTATTAAATGCCGATCACGTGATTTCTTTTTCTGGTACGATAAATAAATTTATCGTCACGTGCATAACAACTAAATAGACAAAATAAAAAAAATTTTCTTGCTAATGCGGCAGACGATTGGACATTATCCAAAAAAAAAAAAAAAATACAGTAAAAGATATTATGTTCCTCAAACTGTACTATATTAACTGTACTATATTCTTTAATATTTCCTATTACATTCAATTTGAATATTTTCTTCTACATTATTTTGAATTTAAAAATATCCCTTACGATTAATTTATAAATATATTTTTTGATTTTTTACATCAATTGTATACATAGATCGTCGTATTTATTATATATATATATATATATATATATATATATTTGGCATTAATTGCATACATTTATCGTTGTATTTAATTTGAATGTACTCCGTAGCGAAGTGCGGGTTTTCAGCTAGTATTGTATACGAACCATCATATTTACGCTAAACTTTCAATTTTTGTAATAGCTATACTAAAAACTCCATACCAAATCTATTTCGTCATGTTTAGTGACCACAAGGCTTTATAATTCTGACGAGAGATATTGTCGATCACCATTTCTCAAAGAATAGAAATTGGGATTTTGAAGTTTATAATAATCCAGAGAGAGAATTCTTTCAGGCACAAAGGCGATTATATTTTTAGAGATACCAAGAAATTTTAATCTCTAACCATTATTAATGACATCCCTCAGCTATTAGTCGGGTTATATTTAAGTGTATGTATATATACTCTTCTCGCTCACTTTTATTTCGACCCTAAACACCTATCAAAAATTTTTTTTAATTCGAAAAACCTCTAATATGTACCGGCAAACTGTCAATCAAAAACGACAAAATAGATTACTACAGGAAGTATAATTTGCAAAGAAAATCTTAAAATTAAATGCTATGGCTGCATATTGAACAAAACGGAAAAATTTCAGTATAAATTCTACCAGGAATAACCACAGCTAGATTTTACAGATAAATAATGAATAGATTAACATTTTTTTGCTCATTTGTTTAAAAATTTTAAATGATTCGAAAAATGTTGTTTAAAAACACTTTAATTTACTGTTTTTGACAACAAGTCTAGAACAACTCCTGTACTGTGATCAACTTTAAAATTAAATTCCCCAAAACTGTTGCAATATAAGAGTAGGTTATATGTTTAGAAATTTCAACGTTGCTATGACCATGGGGATAAAACTATAGCATATTACCAGCGTAATAAATAGTAAAGAAACAATTATGTTTCCCTTGAACAAGTAAGCTGTTTCGCTGATACGAATATTATCGTTGACTAAAATTCAGTGTACTCCACTCGGTAGGTTTGTAGGGGTACCAAGAATAAAATATGCACTGAGATTGTGTTTCCGCTATTAACCTCGAGGGAGCAAAAATTCTTATTTTACAACTGAGATCTACGGTGTAGAGTATAAAAAGCAGTATAAGTTGGTGAGTGTATTGGATAGTTAGAAATGGGAAAAACAGATACAGTGGAACCTCGCTTAACGCATGACGAGCAAAATAAATCGTAAAAAAATGGCTCGCTTAACGAGCAACATTTCGCATAACGAGTGACGTGGAAGGAAGTGCCCTCTTCACGTCACCAGGATCATCAACGGCCGAAAAATAAGTATTTGAGGGATGGTTCGAGAAGCAAATATCATGGGACTGGAGGATAACCATGATATTGAGGAGCTCGTGGAAGAGCACAACCAAGAACTGACCACCGAACAGCTAATAGAATTGCAGTGTCTCTCACATTGTAGAGGAGAGTTTGTCAGTGGAGAAGGACGAAGAAACAATCTTCTGGCGCAATAAAAGAAATGATGAAAGCATGGGAAACTGTTGCATCGTAAGTTACAAAGCACCACCCTGATAAGACGGTAGCTATGCGCGCTATAAATTTATTCAATGACACATTTTCGGCAAATTTAAAAAAAAAAAAGAGAGAAAAACAAATGTCGCTAGATAGCTTTCTAGTAAAAAAATTAGATTTGTGTCATAAGTCCGTAAATAATAAACTACATATGGATTATTTCGCTCCTTAAGAATTTATGTGTAAGTGATTTTCTTTAAATAATAAACGTTACGTCTAAAACATTTTGAGTATTTTTTGGCACGGGACGCATTATCGTATTTTACATTAATTTATATGGGAAAAAGTGTTTCGCATTACGAGTAAGACTCTAGAACGAATTATGCTCGTTATGCGAGGTTCCACTGTACATAAAAAGATAACTGCATTCCCTTTTTAAGTGAAATCTCTAATTTTTAAATTTTATTTAAACTGTGGGCTTAAAATTTTGTTTACTTTGTTCAAATGAATGGCAATGAAAATTGAAACTCCGGGCATTTCATATTTGATATCCCGCCGGTGAATCCGTTTTGTGCTAACTCTTTTTTTGTTTGCAGCTGGACCGCACTCCCGTTCACTGGGCGGCTTCCAAAGGCCACATTGAAATTCTGAGCTTACTCCTGCAGGCCAAGTGCGACTTAGAGGTGGTGGACAAGGTGAGTGGTGGAATCGACGAATAACATGACCATTTCCGCCAAATATTTCATCAGGCAGGAAACTCAGTACCTCTCGAGTTGTCAGCTGCAAACGAGAAACGACATTTCACGATCGCATGAAACTTTTGTGTCAAACGGGTTTAGAACACGAGCCTCTCCCCCCCTTTTATATCAGTAAAAGGCGATAAATTTCCGTTTTCAAAAATAATTATTCATACCTTTTCTGACATTTGGTCTACAGTATAAATTATTAAAAATATTTTCTTTCACGTGCGACATAGAGATTTATTGCACGGACTTGTAAAATGTAACTCACGATTTATTCGTAAATTTATGACTAACAACTTCCTAATGGAACCTAATTTACAGTGGTCTCGACTTAACGTCAGATAAAATGCTTTTACTGGCACAAATGCACAGGGCCTTTTTATCGCATGGGCAAATCGGGACTTTTCCCAGGGCCCCCTGATGCTAGGGGGCCCCAAAACCCCCCTTGGTGTATGCACCTAGTACTTCTAACTGTATATATAGCCCATGGATAGTTCTTATTTTTGTAAATGTTCATAAGGGGGAGGGGGGGGAAATAGCATTTGCCCAGGGGCCCACAGCGTTCATAATCGGGCCCTACAAATGCATATTCACACGAACGAATTGTCAAAGTGAATGTTAATTTAATATCTTCTCCAATGCGGTAGACGATTACTTGGACATTATCCTTACCGTCATATGACACCGCGGTTTTGCTGGCCACTTTTCTGGGAGCACCGTATAGCTGGACCAGCATTACCCCCCCTATGGGCCGGTCCCGTAATTTTGAACCGAGTCGAGACCGGAACACTCGATCCCGCACCTCCAGAGGTAAATTTGAGAACTTGGAGGACATTGCAGCCACGCGCTATTTTACGTGCCCCGGCCACAATGAGTGAACACGGCGGTGGATTTTGTCAGCGACCGGCCTCGAACCCGCAACCCTCAGATCACTGGCTCGATGCATTTGCGAACCGGGCCACCGCGCCATGTTAATCTATACTTATATATAAAGAGAGAGAGCGATTTTGTACGTGGAGGGTAATCTCCGGAACCACTGCACCTATTTGAAAAATTCTTTCACTGTTTGAAAGGTACATTATTCCAGATGGACATAGGCTATATATTATGTATATCTGATCAGTAGAAATGAAGTTAGGGGAGATACTCTAGATTTGTGTGCACGGCCGCCATCTTGCATTTTCCCGCCAGGGTTTGGCGCATTTCGCACGGCGATAATTATTGCGTTCTGGTAAAAATAACCCAATGTCAAATTCTCTAATTTTAATATCAAGCAGTTATTTCTGATTTGATCTTTTAATTACAGTATAATAATTTTAGGTCAGATCTTGACCTTGACCTGGAAATCTGAGTCAAATTGACTATACTCAAAAGAGTAAATTATTTTTAAAACTAAGAGTCTTTTTGTTGAAAATTTTTGAATCCATTATCAGTTTTTCGTTAACTTATTAAATTTAAGTTGCTTTTAATTTTTTTTATCGATTGTCAATTAGTATACTATAATGATACACCACCATTTCATTTATTTGAAGTAAAAATTATCTGCCATCATTTTTCCGTAAAATGTAAAATACAGTATACATTTTAAATCTAAACTTATATATAAAGAGAGAGCGATTTTGTACGTGGAGGGTAATCTTCAGAACCACTGTACCTATTTGAAAAATTCTTTCACTGTTTGAAAGGTACATTATTCCAGATAGACATAGGCTATATATTATGTATATCTGATGAGTAGAAATAAAGTTAGGGGCTTAATCCTAACAATCTCCATTGTTACCGCTACTGTCCTCTATCGCTTTTTGTGCCGAAGTCTTCAACGATCCTTAGCGTGGTGCTATCTATCTATACTTATATATAAAGAGAGAGCGATTTTGTACGTGGAGGGCAATCTCCAGAACCACTGCACCTATTTGAAAAATTCTTTCACTGTTTGAATGGTACATTATTCCAGATGGACATAGGCTATATATTATGTATATCTGATCAGTAGAAAGAAAGTTAGGGGCTTAATCCTAACAATTTCCATTGTTACCGCTATTGTCCTCTACTTCTTTTTGTGCCGAAGTTTTCAACGATCCTTAGCGTGGTGCTTTCGCGGTGGGCTTCTGTTCTGACGTTAGCGGTTCGAAACTAGCCGTTCTCCAGCACGCCTTTTTCTTTTAAAAAATTAACTTTAATTATTAACTAACGTAATATTAATTTGAATATTATTTTAGGAATATTATTTGAAAAAAACATTCTTTACTTAAAATCCTTTTTTTACTTTTGTATTTTTATTTCATCTCTTAACCTCTCTCTTTTAAAAAAATAACTTTAATTAATAACTAACGTAATATTAATTTGAATACTACTTTAGGTGCTTAAAGTAATTAAAAAAAACATTCTTTACTTAAAATCCTTTTTCATTTTTGAATAAAACTACGGTCGCAAGCACACCTCTTTCTTTTAAAAAATTAACTTTAATTAATACATAACGTAATATTAATTTGAATATTATTTTAGGTGCTTAAAATAATTTAAAAAAATTCTTTACTTAAAATCCTTTTTTATTTTTGTATTTTTATTTCATCTCTTATTCTAATTTTGGGATACCAATGTGTATCTATACTTCTATAATAATATATAAAAAGATAGAGCAGATTTTTATGTGGTGGGTAATGTACAACTTTTGTACATTAAAATGTACCTTACATCTTTTCCTTTGTAAACCACAGTCAAGTAACCATAGCAACACCCTTTAGCTTACGGGGTCCGTTTTTCGAAATCGCTCTTTACAATGGGAAAATGTTATCTACTTCCTATCCCCATTTTACGTGGGGGACATTCAGCGTGGGGGGTCAGGGAGTAGACCCAGTGGGGGACCAATGAGTGGTTAATTGTTTTCTTATTGCTTTCTTACTATTGAAGAAGAATTTCAATAGTAGTTCAATGGCACTCCGTAACTCTTTCATCTCTGAAAAGGCAGAAAATTGATGAACCGCGGGTGAACCGCCCTTCTGATGTCTCTCGCCTGAAAAGAAATAGCCTCTAGCTAGAACGACAAAAGATTATTATTCAGTCCTTTTCAGCAAGCTTCACCCTCCGTTCCCAGAATGTCACCCAATTGTTCTTTGGGGCAAAGCCGTTAGGAAAGTCCCAACGAAGTGGAATTCGAGACTATATCTCTGCCGACATCACACCGTATTTTTCGAGAGTATGTGCTTCGGATATATGCTATCCCACCCCGTAAGGAAAAGGTTTAATATTTTTAAGATTCAAGTAGAGAAGGTATTGATAAATACAAAAAGGATTTTTGAAACTGGCAACGTTAAAGGGTTTATTGAAGAAAACTACATTTGGAACTACGCTTTTTATTGGGCATTTAAGGTGTACAAAAAGATTTACACTTTATTGGCTATCAACTGAAATTTATAGGTATAATATTTTGTTCAACCCGGACAAAGTCGGGACGGGCCGCTAGTGTATATATAAAAAAACAGTTCCGTAACTGACTCACTGACTGACATACAACGCACAGACCAAACCTCTGAACCTAAAGGGCCGACATTTTGCATGGCGATTCTTCGTATGGTGCAGGTGTGCACTAAGAAATATTTTTCAAAAATTCTTCTTACATTTTTTTAAATTAAATTTTTAAGCTGTTTTTGTAACTTTATTTAAGATTGTATTTAAAATAATACTTTGAGGGTTATAAAATTTATATCGCGAGAAAGATCATAAAAATTCCTTTAAAATGAAATCTTTTTCGAATCTTTACCTCTATTTTCTGATTTTTGGTGAATTTTAAAAAATTAATTTTTAGAATTTAATTTATTAAATGTTGACCACGTGATTTCTTTTTTCGGTACTTTAAATAAATGTATCTTAACGTGCATAACAACTACATAATCAAAAAAATATTTTTTTTCTAGCTAATGCGGCAGACGATTGGACATTATTTTGTCTATAAAAATATCCCTTACGATTTTTTTATAAATATAAATATTTTTTTCTACATCAATTGTATATATTGATCGTCGTATTTATTATATATATATATATATATATATATATATATATATATATATATATATATATATATATATATTTGCATTAATTACATACATTGACCGTTGTATTTAATTTGAATGTACTCCGTAGCGAAGTGCGGGTTTTCAGATAGTTTAATATATATCAAACTATAAAGGAAAAAAGCAAGAAAAATTTGGTACTCTATTTGTCTGACATCATCAAGTAAGAATTCAAAAAAACTTTTCATTGAACGACTTAATATGTATAAAACTATCCTCGGAGCGTCGTAAACATTTTAAAAGCTAAGTGACAGGTGGCTTCAAGTATCTGTCTATAATTTGCATAATTTATACGTTCGTGGGGAATAATCACCAGTTCATTTATCCTCCTTACCGTAACACGAACCTAAATTCCAATGAATTGAGTAATTAGCCTTTCATTACCCCGAATTAAGTGAGTATGTCCTTCAGAATATTAAGTGCGCAACAATATATGTAAATTCTCGATACCACCCTACACTAAAAAACTTCGATGACGAGTAGAAAGAAAGGTCATTTCGCCATTAAGAGATTATGTAGCGCGTTGTTGGAAAGCGATTGATCGAAATTTGGGTAAAAAGAGGACCATACTTTTAGAATGAACTTTTTAGCCTCGAATGAAGCAAAGTAAACGTAAAACGCGGTAAAAGACGCGAGTTGAGAATAATCGAGACAGCGAGATTCAAGAGGTAGACAATGAATGAAATTAAGAAAAAATTTTCTTTTATCCACTCTTTAAAAATGTTTTTACGGAAGTTTTATAAAGTGCGATTTTAGAATTTATTTATATACTAGCTGGAAACCCGCACTTCGCTACGGAGTACATTCAAATTAAATACAACGGTCAATGTATGCAATTAATGCCAAACAAAAATAAATATATAAATCTTTATAATAGATACGACGATAACTGTATACAATTGATGTAAAAAAAATATATTTATAAAAAAATCGTAAGGGATATTTTTATAGACAAAATAATGTCCAATCGTCTGACGCATTAGCAAGAAAAAGAAATATTTTTTTGTATATTTAGTTGTTACGCACGTGACGATACATTTAGTTAAAGTACCAGAAAACGAAATCACGTGACCAGCATTTAATAATTTAAATTTTAAAAATTAATCCTTAAAAATTCACCAAAAATCAGAAAAGGGAGGTAAAGATTCAAAAAAGATCTCATTTTAAAGGAATTTTTAGGATCTTTCTCGCGATATAAATTTTATAACCCTCAAATTATTATTTTAAATGCAAACTTAAAAAAAGTTACTAAAACAGCTTAAAAATTTAATTTTAAAAAATCTAAGAAGAATTTTTCAAAAATCTTTCTTAGTGCACTCCTACACTATAAGAAGAATCGCCATACAAAATTTCAGCCCTTTAGGTCTAGCGATTTGGTCTGTGCGTTGTATGTCAGTCAGTCAGTTTCGGAACTGTTTTTTATACATAGACTAGCTGAAAACCCGCGCTTCGCTACGGATTACATTCAAATTAAATACAACGGTCAACGTATGCAATTTTTGCCAAAAAATAAATATATATATTTATAATAAATGCGATGATCAATGTATACAATTGATGTAAAATATATATCTATCTATATATATATATTTATAAAAAAATCGTAAGGGATATGCATTTTTTTTGGATAATATCCAATCGTCTGCTGCATTAGAAAGAGAAAAAAATATTTTTTTTGTCTATTTAGTTGTTACGCACGTGACGATAAATTTATTGAAAGTACCAGAAAAAGAAATCACGTGATCACCATTTAATAAATTAAATTCTAAAAATTAATCTTTAAAAATTCACCAAAAATCAGGAAATGGAAGTAAAAATTCGAAAAAAATTTCATTTTGAAGGAATTTTTATGATCTTTCTCGTGATATAAATTTTATAACCCTCGATGTATTATTTTAAATGCAAACGTAAAAAAAGTTTAAAAAACAGATTAAAAATTTAATTAAAAAAAATCTAAGAAGCATTTTTGAAAAATCTTTCTTAGTGCACCCCTACACTATTAGAAGAATCGCCATGCAAAATTTCAGCCCTTTAGGTCCAGCGGTTTGGTGTGTGCGTTGTATGTCAGTCAGTCAGTCAGTCAATGAATGAATGAATGGAGTCAGTTACGGAACTGTTTTATATATATAGACTAGCTGAAAACCCGCGCTTCGCTACGGAGTACATTCAAATTAAATACAACGGTCAATGTATGCAATTAATGCCAAAAAAAAATTATATATATTTATAATAAATGCGACGATCAATGTATACAATTGATGTAAAAAATATATTTTATAAAAAATCGTAAGGGATATTTATTTTTTTGATAATATCTAATCGTCTGCTGCATTAGGGAGAAAAAAAAATATTTTTTTTGTCTATTTAGTTGTTATGCACGTGACGATAAACTTATTTAAAGTACCAGAAAAAGAAATCACGTGATCAGCATTTAATAAATTAAATTCTAAAAAGTAATCTTTAAAAATTCACCAAAAATCAGGAAATGGAGATAAAAATTCGAAAAAAATTTCATTTTGAAGGACTTTTTATGATCTTTCTCGTGATATAAATTTTATAACCCTCAATGTATTATTTTAAATGCAAACGTAAAAAAAGTTTAAAAAACAGCTTAAAAATTTAATTTTAAAAAATCTAAGAAGAATTTTTGAAAAATCTTTCTTAGTGCACCCCTACACTATTAGAAGAATCGCCATGCAAAATTTCAGCCCTTTAGGTCCAGCGGTTTGGTCTGTGCGTTGTATGTCAGTCAGTCAGTGAATGAATGAATGAATGAATGAATGAGTCAGTTACGGAACTGTTTTATATATATAGATAGATAATAATTAAGTGTTTATCATTGTGAATGAAAACAACCTTAGAATACATTTCATTTTAAAATGTCAGTAATACTACCTCGCTGTCATCCCCGCTCGCTAATCTATCGTTAGATTTTAAATCCTTTAATTTTATAGGTCCTTTCGTACGCTATAAAATCGGAGACTAACATTTGAATATGAATAATTCACTTTTAATGATGATAGTTTTTAATATTATGCAACTGGGGGAAAAGCAATATGGCATTTGGCAGAGTTTAATAAACAAACTCCTTTATGTCTGTTAGGAACAAAAAAGTACCGGTAAGATGGCGAAAATTCATGTATTATGAAAAAAATATCTAAGAAAGCGATTCCTTTCAAAATAATTTTTTCAAGTGCTCTGGTACCTGACGTTTCTCTAGATGAACATTTCTAACAAGTCCGCGTGAAAAGGGTCAACGACGTATCCAATGTGAACTTTTGAACACGCTGGAAATACATATTTGAAGCAAACATACGACACTTTTTAGGTAATGTCGTTATTGCATCCCATATCCCAATGAACTCTTAAGGCTGCTATGTACTAAGAAAAAAAAATCGTATTTCTCTTTTCCTCTTCTTACAGATTCTTGTGGTGGGAGGAGTCCAGTCGAAAGTTCGAGAATTCCACCCCCCTTAGGGTTGACTTTTTGAGGGATCGTAATGGCTCTCTCTCTCTATAGGGGGGTTAAGCGCTGCCCCCAAATTTTTTATTTAAAATATATTTTTGTCTACTATTTACAGGTACATAAATGCCGATAATCCAATAAAATTGGTATTGTCACATAGCCAGAACATTTCTGCAAAGCGCTACAAGATTCATTTTATAAATTTCGTCCACCGAAGGAATTTAGGAGCGTTTAAAACACACTATAACAGATTTCCTCCCGAATAATTTAAAATTTAAAATATTAATTGCATTTTTTTGAAAAATGTACACAAATATAAAATTTCTTTCTCTATGACGGAGTACAATTTTTTCAAAAAAATGTTTGAATCGAAGTCGGCAATCCGTGGACACATTTTCTCCGTAGGTTAACTTTGAGGTGAGCGAATCCAATGGGGTTAGTAGATAGCAACCTCAACCCAATGACTACTCATTTTTATATAGGGTGTAAATTAACATTATATTCGTAATTATATCGTCCAACACGGATGCAGCTTGTGTGTACCTAATTTTCTGCTCAAAATATTTTTTTTATATTTTAAAACGTATTATCTCTTTTGAAAATATATTTTAATTTTCTGAATCCTCTTCTCGAATACACTTGGAGAGAAAATTGTATTTACCCATTTTTAAACGAATCCACTTTTGCTAAAAGGCGGCACTCGTCAGGAGTAACGTGCCGTCGTTATTTGCGACAAAAAGTGTTTCTTTTACGGCCTCGCACCCATATGTATCTGTCTGTACTAATAGCCGACGCATTTTGACAGGCTGCTCGCGAATCCCAAATTAGATTTCATAAATGAAAAATTCCAGCCAGCGCGCACTCCTTATACACTGTCCACATTCTCTTTCTCTTTATACCTCGATCTAATCTATATATATAAAACAGTTCCGTAACTGACTGGCATACAACGCACAGACCAAACCGCTGGACCTAAAGGGCTGACATTTTGCATGGTGATTCTTCTTACGGTGTAGGGGTGCACTCAGAAAGATTTTTGACAAATTCTTCTTAGATTTTTTTAAATTAAATTTTTAAGCTGTTTTAGTAACGTTTTTTAAAGTTTGCATTTAAAATAATAATCCGAGAGTTATAAAATTTATATCGCGAGAAAGATCCTAAAAATTCCTTTAAAATGAAATCTTTCTCGAATCTTTACCTCCCTTTTCTGATTTTTGGTGAATTTTTAAAGATTAAATTTCAGAATTTAATTTATGAAATGCCGATCACGCGATTTCTTTTTCTGGTACTTTAAATAAATTTATCATCGCGTCCATAACAACTAAATAGACAAAAAAAAATTTTTCTTGCTAATGCGGCAGACGATTGGACATTATCCAAAAAAAATATTAAAATACAGTAAAAGATATGTTCCTCAAACTGTACTATATTAACTGTACCATATTCTTTAGTATGTCCTATTAGATTTGATTTGAATATTTTCTTCTACATTATTTTGTCTATAAAAATATCCCTTACGATTTTTATATAAATATATATATATATATATATATATTTTACATCAATTGTATACATTGATCGTCGTATTTATTATAAATATATATATTTATTGTTTTTGGCATTAATTGCATACACTGACCGTTGTATTTAATTTGAACGTACTCCGTAGCGAAGTGCGGGATTTCAGCTAGTCCAGATATAATTATTTATTAAGGATTGCTGAAGAAATTGAATGAATTGATGATCGTTAACTTATTCAGCTGTGACGAAGCTGAGAGAAACGTTGCTTTGGGCGTAAAACGAGAGAGTGAGAGCACAAAGTTGTAGACGAATGCCGAAAACCTACACAGATTTGCACTGAGTGAGATCGACACGAAATATATTTTTGTTTTCCCCGGATAAGCTTACACGAAAGGGACGGGAATATGGCCTCGGTTGCAACACAGTCTAGTCTGGTCGGGGGACGTGCAGTATTATTACTTCAGAATACATCCACACTACCTTTGACTACACTGAAATGACAAATTCGAGCTACCGAAACTCCAATAATATTAATATATATATGTACTATATATCATTTTTTAATTTTATATTAAAATTACAATTCTTAGGTTATATTTTATACAAAAATAGAACTTGTAAATCCATAAATAATTTTTAGATTTTGTTTTTAAATGTACACATTACTAAAAAGGGAAACAAAATCGTTGGATGTTTCGCGCATCATAAAATTAAGAAATATGCATACAGAAACTATTTTTTGGTCAAATTAAATTAATAATATACTCAAGTTTAATGTAAAACCAAAAAATATACAACAAAATATAGTTTAAATTGAAAAATTTATATAAAATTTAAAAAAATTAAAATTCAGCAATTTTTAAAGAAAATTTCAAGTGTATTTTTTTTTTTTTACAAATTTATTTATATTTTTTTGGTTTTAGCATCTAAATAATCTTAAAATACAAATCTGATAAAAATTTTGTGTGTCTATCACACATAGTTTGGGGAGTAACAGTGCGCGTAATCCAAAAATTTACATATTTGTGAAAACTGAAGTTAAAGTTGGAATATACATGGCCATGGGAACAGAGTGAGCTTTACATAAACTCTCATAACTCGAGAAATAATGCTAATTTTTTTTATGCGGTTTTTCCATATTGTTCAGAAATGTCCCAAAAATCAGAATATAGCAAAAACCAAAAATCGATATTTTTTTTTAAGTTTGAAAGGCCATTTTTTTTTAAAACTTTTAAATTGCCGAAATTTTTAGGGAAATTGTTTTTACTCAGGAATTATTTAGACTCAGGAATTTTTAAAGATGTTTTGAATAGTATTTATGTTTTCATTTGGTTAAGTTGTAATGGGGGGTTGCGCTGTAGTAATGTTACAATGACGTAACTTCTAGGATAGAATTGGCTGCTGTTTCGCCATAACCGTCACTTGTGGGATTGGGGTGTGTATGCATCTTTTACTTTGCATTAGGATTATTTGTGTGCTTGCATGTACGGTGCGTTGAGCCCATACTGTAAGTTGTGTTTGTCTTTTCATTTTCTTTTTGACTTATTGCTTCCTTGGGGAACTCGGGGCCTTGGGATGTCGTTTGGGCTTACCTGCATCCTATTCAGAAAGTTCCCCTTGAGGTAACTGATATGGTTAGGCACCCTGATGACGAGACCTGTCGGTTACCTCTATGTTGTTTTATGGTTCAGTTCCGGCACTTATACAGAATCTTGCCGTTGGTGCGTGGATGCCCAGAGTGCTTGATTTCTGTTTGTTTTTTTGTCTATATTTGTATTATTTTTATCTATCTCTGTTGGATTATTTATTTGTTTTTTTCATTATGGGCATATGAAGCTCCTGCGCTATCCTCTATTGAAAATGTTTTCTTTGCAGGATATGTTTTATGTTAAAGTGATTTAGCAGTCTATGCTTGA
The DNA here is from genome assembly GCA_907164885.2 of Dolomedes plantarius. NCBI lineage: Eukaryota > Metazoa > Arthropoda > Arachnida > Araneae > Dolomedidae > Dolomedes > Dolomedes plantarius. The sequence goes on along the minus strand of OU015498.1, from coordinate 3,531,879 downwards.
ATTTTAATTTTTCTTTATTTGAATTGATTATATTTTACAGAATAATTTAAACTAGCAGATCTTTAAGAATGAAAATTGCTATGAACACATACATGTAAAATGACGCTTTGGAATTTTTTTTACCGATGGCCGAATGGCTAGGGCGCTGGCTTTCGATACCAGAATCTATGGGTTCAAATCCCACACTTGGCATAGGCGTTTGTGGCCATTCGGAATCGGCTTTAAGCAGTAGGTACCGGTCTAATGAGCCTTCGTTTAGCCAAAAAGGCTCTCAACCAAACCAACCAACCTTTATTTCCTTCTTATGCACATAAAATGAATAGATAGAAAGGGGAATGATATGCCAGTGAGACTGCTCCATTATATATAATATCAGAAAATTTTGAGATTTATTCTCAGCCGAAGCGATGCATCATTTATGGCACCTTCACGCAAACATTCCCGGTGCAGTTCGGAACAACTAACTCTGCGGAAGACTCAAAAGCTTGGAAGGGGACATGCGAGGGATAAGACGATAACCCTTGTTTCTAAAACTTCTAGCATTTAAAATGAAATATTCAGACGTTTATTCCGTCCCATCATGCATCTTTTAAAAGCCCGGTTTCTGCATTTACTCAAATTTATGTGAGAGAATTCGCAGATGGTGAATCGATACAAAGCACCGTGGTGGCTTGAAGAAACGTCGGAATGCATACCTTTGAAGATAAACGTGATCGCGTATTCACTCGGGACATAAGTTAATCGTTCTGTAATGCAACTGGAAAATTTATGCGTATGGTATAGATAAGCGCTTCTTATATTCGGGGGACAGAATAAACTAGAGATCTGACGCATACGTGTATAAATAAATATGATTGCATACAAAAGTTAACATGACTCAACAAAGACAATAAAGTGGAATTTTGCAGGTAGGGGAAAGGGGGCGTCCATTAATTACGTGAGGCGATTTTTCGACCCCCTCCCCCCCTGGTGAGATGTCGTGAGATTTGGCTCGACCCCCTCCCCCCTCCTAATCTCACGTGAGATTTTTCAAAATTCGTATTTTTAGTGTAAATGCGTTAATCTGTGCTCGATTGCGCTTAATTTATTTAAAAAAACATAATTTGCTTAATTATTTTTATTTGAGACTAGTTAAGACTAGCATTTAAGACTACTAAGAACGTAGTCTAAAATCACAGTGAGAAAATCGAACACTAAAATACTTAAATAGGAACTACTAAAATTCGTAAAAGAATATTCATTCTAATTCAGTCCACGGGGACTCGTGTGGTCTCGAGAGTGACTACTGGAACTATTGTGTAGGATTTAGCCATACCTATTAGTGTAGAAACATGTTTTACTTAATATAACCCAGTTTTATCGCAATTTTACACTGTTTCTTGCGGAAAAAAAAATTACGGGATATTTGCCGAGACCCCCCCCCCTCTCCCCCACGTGAGACTGGGTGAGATTCGGCTCGACTCCCTCCCCCCCCCCCCCTAAAAAGCGTCACGTAATTAATGGACGCCCCCTAATGCGGGGTGAAGTAAATTTATATTATTCAGATTTACTGACATGATTGATATGGAAATACAAGAATATTACCTGAAATGTATAATTTGCAGATTTTATCAAATATTGTATTTTCCATCGCGGAAAGAACTTTGGCTTAGGACATTGAAGCATCCATCTCACGAATTTTGTTGGTGTTTTATTATGGTAACACCCTGTAGGCGAGAGGGGATAGCTCGGGAACTTGCATGCTTATTTGGGATTTCAACCCGAGCACACTCCGCAGAAGTTCAAGATGCCAACCACTTTACGAAGTGCTGAAAGTCAAGATAAAGCCGAGGCGATATCTCGATGCGGATATCTGCTTTGATAATAGCAATATTTAGAAAAAGGAACTTTTTAAGTCGCGTTGAATATGTACAACCTCTTGCTTTGATTGACGAAATAGTTGAAATAACCCTATTTTATCAATCTCAGAGATTTAAAATATTCACTTAATAACTTTAACATGTTCTAAAATTAAATGCATAAGAACACCGAGGATATTTATTTATTTATTTGTTGTGGGAACTTCTTTAAAAAGGAATACGTGGTTTTTTTTACTGTAATTCCGTTTCCTCTACCAACAACTTCATTTTTCAACTTAATTGATATAATCTTGTATTTACATGCATCTATATATCGCAATTTAATCTAAAGTGCTCGAGTTAAACATCTTTCCAAAGTGTTTTCTTAGGTTAGCGCCTGAAGATATTAAAAAAAATTCATTGTCACTTTATAATATCCCCCTACGCTATAATTCTGGGTGTGTGCGAGTTGAAGGGCAATTATTTTGCTTTAAGATGTGATAATGATGTACACCTCATCATAGGTTCCGATTTCTGTTGCACTGGACTATCAGTTATTTTTTTTTAATTATCACTATTGACATGATAGTTTATAATTTTGTTGATTCTGACTTTAGACACCCGTAATACTTTACTTTTTTAATACTTTAGACACCCATATATCCCCCAAAAAGTCATGAAACCTCTCCCCTAATACAAAGAATGCACGTATATATTTTCAGCACGCACCCTCGTGTTGTCTCCACTACGCTATCCGTCTACGTTGAACTTTCACTTGCAAAAGTCACAAACTTTTTCTCAGAACGTTGATCTAGATCAGTGGTTGCCAAACTTTTTCAGCTGGCGACCCACCTTTTCTTATAGGAATACCTGTACGGCCCATCGGTCCATGGTGGAGTAAAAAACCTTATTTGTAGCTATAGGCTTTTATTAACACATCCTGGGTGTTTGGTTGAAATGTGTTTTTCTAGCTTAGAAGGCTTCATGCTATGATTTGCCAATGTTTCAAAGCAAATTACACATTGAGGTAACGGTTCTTCCTCTGTGCCAACAAATGTGAACCCATATTTAATATATTCGGTACTATATTTCCTGAAGAAAGTTTTTGGTTTCTTTTTATTAGCCCGTACTTTAACCTTTTCAGAATTTATTAGGTTAGTATTTGTTTGGGCCATTCTCACCTTCATCAATAGTTACTTGAGAAATTGTCCTCTTACCAAAAGACCCTGTTTTCAACCATCTTCAAAACTTTACTAAACCACAACACAACCACAAAGCGAAAATTCAAACCAAATACCAACACGCTGCACCAAATATGTAACTCACTGCATGATGTCCACAGTAAGACTGACGGAGGTAAGACTGAGTGCTCACGTGGCGTGACCTTCGACAGTGTGGTGGTAGAACGGGAGGGGGAGCGGCGTTGCCAGCTGTGTGACTGTGTGAGTCATCTGGGAGGGATATAGTGGTTCTGTTGTCTGCCCCAGATGCCAGAAATCAAGAACCAAGAAAACAAACAAAACACAATTCGATTTGTTACGATCTTTTCTGATGGTTTATTCGATCATTTCTGATATTTTTAGGATCGAGTCACGACCCACTAGTGTGTCTCGACCCACCGGTTGGGAACCGCTGATCTAGGCATTCCTTTTTCTAAAGTCCAACAGGGATTTCGAGTAACTTATCTCTCTTATACTACCGCTGATAGGCAAAACACTCTTTAAACTGTTTTCCCGTTTTGTTGTAGTTTTATTGCGAAACAGTATTCAAAACTGTATCCATTTTGAAAATCAGCGTTTTACAAATACGAGGGCCATTCTAAAAGTAAAGAACGTTTTGATCTGACGAGCCGAGTAATTCTCCCACCACCCCGGCTGCCGTGAAATTTACTTACCAAATCATTTCCGCCAGTTTGACGCTAACAGCGAGCAGCTACGGTCATTTACTGTTTATTTATGCGATTTTAAAATGTGTGACAAAATTAAGGATCCCGCCAAGTATGAGGTTCGTAGCGTAATACGTTTCCTGAATGCAAAAACACGTTCGCCCTATTGAAATTTACAGACAGATAACTGAAGTTTATGGAAAATGTTATGAATGAAGCCTCAGTTCAAAAATGGTGTATTATTTTTAAATGCCTACTGCCTTCACCGACTACGCCGTGCCATTCAAAACAAACGGCGTGGATTGTTGTCCAGCGGCATCGTGCTTCATGCTGCTTCGTTGACGAAGGAATTTGCTTCAGCAATTTAACTGGGAAGTTTTTGAACATCCCAAATTATAGTCCGGATTTGGCCCCCAGTGATTACTTTCTTTTTTACCAAATTGAAGGATTTTTTTGGGCGGAAACCACTATGGAAATGATGACGAACTGAAAGAGGAAGTTAGTGACTGGTTCAAAATGATGGCGGCAAGTGAGTATGCAGAAGGCATAGGAAAGCCGGTACAGCGCTTTGACAAATGGTTCAATTTGAACGGCAACTACGTAGAAAAATAGGTAAGATATCAAAATGTGTTATAGAATCAGTTTTCTTTCATTATCTTGAATAAAAATGACTAGAGAAACAAACGTTCTTTACTTTTAGAATGACCCTCGTACTTTCTAGACTCACTGTATTTTCTATTTTTAAACAAAAAAGGGAATTACAAAACCATGCGTAGTAACGAGCATTATCTAATTATCGTAAACTAACTTTTATGTCCTGTAATGAAGTGCTTATCAAGTTTTATTTTCATTCGGCTTATTTTAATTTGAAAAGGAACGATCGGTTTTCTATTGGAAAAAGTCTCCTTAAAGTTTTAACCCCTTGGCGATTGCATGTCTACCCTCGACCACCCATACAAATCATATCCTGCATTATATAAAGAGTGTTCGTGCTGTGAAAATTTATGGCATCCGTGTACAACCAAATTGGACCTCAAAGAGTTAATACAATTAATACAAGACCTTTGCCATAAAAGTTTTGTTGAAACAGAATCGCAGGGGAAATCGCGTAAAGACATTTTGATAAATTACAAGTCGCGAAATGAAACTCAAATTTATTTAAACTTGCGTCAAATATGTTAATTTACAGAATGCTGCGGTCACGTTCTGCAGCACCGGTGGTGAACGTTACTTATTATGAGACGTAATGCAACAGGAATTAATATTTCTCGTCATGAAAAGCCACAAGTTACTTAGATGCGGATTAATTCTTAAAGTGTTTCGACATCTTTTCGGCCTGTGTTGTTTTCATTTTTAGGATAGTGGGTATTTTTATTCTTCTCTCTCCAATGCAGTCTTCTACTTTAACAAAAGGAGGCGAAACGAAACTATTTCGAAGAATTTAGGAACAGTGAAAGAAATATCGCGTAATGCAGAAGTTCCCGTGCAAATAATTTTACTGCAGAACGATTGCTTGAAAGACAGCATTTTTGAATAAGATTGTTTCGATGTTTCCTTTTTTGAAATTCCGAGTATTTTCAGAAAGAGATGCTGATAGATGGTTTCATTATATTAAGTGGAGCATGGTTAAGTAGAAACCAGGCTATTATATGCCGACATGGTATTACATGAAATCTTAATTAACAGAAGCCCCAACATTGGTTCCTTTTGTTTCCTTTTAGGAAAGCAGAAGGACTTACATAATTTTATTTCCCAATACCTACTTACATTACTATTACAAATATTCCTATATTTTTACTGTAATTTATCCCGTCTCGTTTTCAGGTACTGTAATATTTAGGATATCAAACACTCGGAAAATATTTACTAGCATTTACATGTAGTAACTAATATTTACATGCTGTAGCATAAGTAATGCCACCAACAATTATTCTTTTTTAGGAATGTTCGTAAAATTTTTGTCAGTTCTCGTTTTTACAATCGAAATTCTTTATTTCAAGAGGCCTGATTGTTAATCATTAACCAGGTTAATGATTAAATAATTAATTTCAGGTTAATCATTAAATGATTATTAATCATTTCCTATCAAACCCAATTTCTGAATCAATACTTAATTCACTGCCAATCGACAGTATTGAAGATTGCGTTTTCAGTTGCTACAAGGACTCTGAAGCATGTTACAACATCGAACTCCCCGCTAGTTCACTTAATATTATTACCGTGTTTTTATTAATTTGCTTTCTTGTGTGTGTGTTTGTCCAGTATAAATCTTGCAATCGATTTGTAACTCACTTCCCGACTCGCTAGACATTTGAAACTTTTAGAATAGCTCAGAACACGATAACAATGCATTTTTTAATACTTTTAGGCAGATTTTTACCATGTTTTTTATTATTTTCAGTTCATTTTGTTTTGTAGACTGGTGCAGCCATCTATCGGCCGGGACGGGAACGAAAAGTTAAACGCAAGTTAACTTCTAATTAACTTCATTTTCTTTCAAGTGGATGGAATAATTCATCAAATTTTTTTTTAAAAAGTATTTATCAATACATGGAATTGTCAAGTTTATAGGATTCAACAGAAAATTTAAAAACATGTTATATAAAAAGTTATTTTTATCTTGTAATTATTTATGATGAGTCTGTTGAGACTACGATAACTTTTGCTTCCCAAGCGCTGATTCGACCGAAGTACAGTTTGGAGAAGACTCCGAATGGCTACAAGCATCCATGCCAACGGTGGGGCTTGAACCCACAGGCACGGCTGACGAATATAATTTTTAATATAATGTCAGAACTTTAAATAGACTCGGGAACCGAACGCCAGTACCCTGTACCCTAACTATTTGGCCATCGTTCGGCTGATATTTATGATGGGGAAACTAAGAAATACAAATGTTAAGGTGAATAAGTAAATGAATTAAGTAATTAACTGAATAAATATTATTCAATTTTTTAAATGTTTCAAATCTTTTCTGCTTCAAATTAATATATATATATGAATCAATGAAAATTTCGGTCAGTGAGTGATACATCAGAAAATTTCCTACGAGCACGTTTATATCAAAACTCCTCAAAAGGAGTCAGTAGATTTTTCGGCATTTCATAGAGTTTTTTCGAGACGAGATGCTTTACAAAACTGCTTATACCAATGCAAGAGACTCGAGAACTTGTTATGTCTTAAGTGAGGTTAGCTCATCTGTTACACAATACAAGTAGGATGGAACCAGCTTTTTTTTATACATACATTTACCATCTACAGATTAAAGAATAGAATATGATGCCGCATCAGAAAACTAATTGAATAACGCCGTTGCGAGTTAATTAAAAGAGTATGAATCTTCCTGAAACTTTATCAATATTAGTCAGTTATTAATAAATGCAATTTATCCTCACACGATATTGCAGGGCCATTCTTTCGAAAATTCAAAGCGTGGCTTCTGTACAACGCATTCCTTGGTTTTTCACTTCAGTTCTTTTCATTTGTTAGAAACATTGTCTTTTGGGACAGTCCTCTACAGGTTAGAGAAGTAATGTGAAAGAGAATACGGCTAGAGTCTGTTCAAAAAATTTCGATGAAGCTTGCAAGTTTCACCCTCTAACAAGTTGCTTTCAAAAACGCGATGGGACCTGCAACACATCGCAAGTAAATTCAGAAATACTTTTCTACCGGGGATTTTTCAATATAACGAAGGACTTATAAGATGGAAAAGAGACTGCAATTTCAATTATTTGAGTTATTCAGAGTTTTCTTATATGTCAACAGAAAATTTCTATTACAGGATGGGGAAACAAGTTCACGTAGATTCTCACGAACAGTGGCAGAGGTCCAGCGATTCTATTAATGGATCTACAGGGAAATATGAAAAATATTTCCTGTCAAATAGTTTTAAAAACTTTGTTTGCTTCTGACTTCAACATCTTATTAGTACGTACTTACAGCTTATAACAGATCAAAGGCACTCATAACAATTTCTTAGTTACGTCTGTTTGAATCTGACCGGCGCGGTGCACGTGGGAAATGACAGCTAGCCTTGAATTCGATTTTACTCCTTTTGTGGCTACGATAACAGTAGATTTTCTGCAGCTTTCAGTTCAAGTCGAACAACTACAACGCTTATAAGAGTCGCCCAAATAAAAGTGGCACTGCCGTTATTACGCCCTCGTTTTAAGATACAGAAGACTACGCATGCCCCTATAGAGGGCGATGAGTGCTGGGAAGGCATGCCATATCGTCAAATTACGACAGATGCTTGTATGATGGCGTAGGAGCAAGGTCAACGGTATAGTTCGTATCATGGATGCCTCCAAACGTTGTCAACGTGCAGTCGAGCAATTTTTAACGGCGGAAAATAGGAGAAATTTATCTTCGCATGCAAAATGTGTATGGCACAGAGTGTATGTCACGCAGATCAGTATTCAGATGGTGTAGCGATTTTCGTAACGGGCACGACCAGGTCAAGCGCATGTGGTTATCACCCAGGAAGCAATTGCAGCTGTGGACAGTCTCGTGAGCAATCACCACTCGCTAGATAGCGGATGGAATGTCTGTGTGCGAAGGAAGTGTTCACACAATTCTGGATGGTTCCACTGCCAACTTCGTAGTTCCTTCACCCAGGGTATCCATCATATCGTGGGCCTATTGAACACATGTTTCAACCTCCAAGGCAATTATGTCTAACCTATATGTTCTTTATGTATTTCTTTTTATTTTGTATTCTAACTTACAGAAATACCATTAAACCATTTGTCACACCGACTGTAGTGCCACTTTCATTTGGGCGACCCAACTTTACTTATATAAAAGCCTAGAGTAGAAAAAGTGTAGGTAACCATTCCGGGACGGACCAAGTCGGGAACATCTTAACATTGCGACGCCATTTTCTAAAATTTTTCTTGAGAAATAATACCACAAAAGTGACATATTTTGAAAGCCCTTGAAAAAATATGAAAATTTCAAGCGAACACCCTAGCTCAAAACCGTTTAGTTTTTGAAATATCTTCAAATTAAAATATCCGTCGAAAAGAATCATTTATTAAATTGAGTCATTCACTCCAATTTCGAATTCAATCTACTCCATGGTTTTTCATATTCCCTTTAAATAACTACATTTTTAATGTTTAATTTTAATGTCAATTAAATTGTGTTTCACGTTTTATTTTTGTTTTATTTTATTGTTGTTTACTGCTGTTTTTTTAATATCGTTTTCGGCTAAGCCTGCTGTGTGGTGAGTCATTCACTTTTGAAACAGTTTTGGTTTAGTTTAGTTTTGTTGTTGACTGCTGTTTAAGTACAGTTTTCAGCATTGCCGATGAAAATGATGAATCACCTCTTGAAACGCTGATCAACATTCCGTCATTTTTGACGGGGGTTATATACTAGTATATTATATAGACAGGATGGATTTTCTCTCGTAACTACAGATATACACTTTAATGTAATGAGGGCAAAGATTATCGCTTGAATCCCAATTATTATGGCTAGTGTCGGGGAATTCCTGCATTTCTATTTATTTTTGGATTATTATTACAGAGAATGAAATAAAAAAAGCAATTCACCTTTACAACAATCTAATATGCTTGCTGCAGGTTTTGTTGTTTCATTTACATCTACGAAAAAACCTTTGCATAAGAAGCCTTACCTCTGGGGTGGCATTCTTTTACCGCAATGAAGGATAATCTACTTAACTTTTCTTGCGCCTGTAAATATCAAAATTCCCCCCTCGTGAATTTTTAAAGAAAGTGTGTATTCCTTTCTCATAATCTCTTCATTAAATGTAAAATTCTTTTGACTCATGTTGCTCGGTAGAAAGGATTTAAAAAGAAAAAAAAAAGAAAGCTGAATATTTTTTTTAACCGAAACTAGCTTCAGGTCAAGTGTAATTTTTTTAAATGTTACCATTTCAAAATAACCGGAGGAAAAAAAAAAAGAGTTTTTGAGTATCTAAATTTGTTTATGTGTTTCAAGAGCTTTTTCGCGAAAAGAATCCTTTTTGTATCACAAATCATGGTATCTAGTTTCATTACGGATATTATAAAATAAAAAGAAACATCTTTATTTAAATTCTTTTTTTTTTAATAGTTCCAAAATATGGTAATGGACATGCCGGGAAACAGAAAATGACTGAATATTAAAAAAAAAGTTATGAGCATAATTATGCACTAATTATACAAAGCCAAACTTTTCATCTTTTTAAAATAAATACATTGAAAAGATAATGTGAATCATCTCGTAAACAATATGCATATTACGTTATTTAATTTTATACACTTGCACATGAAGTGATGGTAATTTTTAAAATCCCAGAGCTTAGTTTACGCAGAAAACATCGAGATATAAAAAGGCAGTTAAAATCCTTTTATTCGGTTTTAATCGCGTTCTTATAAAATTTAGAGCTGCCGTAAAACTATGACTAGACGTATTGGAAATATTGATTTGACGTTTTATGAGTTCACCAGGTTTGATGATATTTTGAATAATATATTTTGCAGGCTCTTTAAAAATCTTTTAAGTTTTTTTGTTTTGATTATGGCCTCTGAAAGTAAAGCTGAGCTTTCTTATATCTTTTGAAAATTTGATGACTGTTGTTTTTATGTATTTAACATGGTCATTTTGTAGAATCGTAAAAATATAGTCATTGATACATATCTTAGCTTTGAGTTTTGAAACTACAGTGGAACCTCGCATAACGAGCATAATTCGTTCTAGAGTCTTACTCGTAGTGCAAAACACTCGTTAAGCGAAACAATTTTTCCCATATAAATTAATGTAAAATACGATAATGCGTTCCATGCCAAAAAATACTCAAAATTTTTAAGACGTCACGTTTATTAATTAAAGAAAATTACTTATACATAAATTCTTAAGGAGCAAAATCATCCACATGTAGTTTATTATTTACGAATTTATGACACATATCTAATTTTTTAACTAAAAAGCTATCTAGAGACATTTGTTTTTCTCGGCGCTTCAAAATTTGCCGAAAATGTGTCACCGCATTGTCATCTAATAAATTTATAGCGTGCACAGCCACCGTCTTAACGGGGTGACGCTTTGTAACTTACGATGCGACAGTTTCCCGTGCTTTCATCGTTTCTTTTATTGCACCAGAAGATTGTTTCTTTGCTGCTTCTTCGTCCTTCTCCACCGACAAACTCTCCTCTACGACTGCTTGCCGTGAGAGACACAGCAATTCTATTGGCTGTTCGGTGGTCAGCTCTTGGCTGTGCTTTTCCACGACCTCCTCAATATCATTGTTATCTTCCAGTCCCATGATATTTGCTCCTCGAACCATCCATGACTACCCTTAAATACTTATTTTTCGGCCGTCGGTGATCCTGGTGACGTGAAGATCCGAGTGACGTGAAGAGGGGACTTCCTTTCACGTCACTCGTTATGCGAAATGTTGCCCGTTAAGCGAGCCATTTTTTTACGATTTATTTTGCTCGTTAAGCGAGGTTCCGCTGTAACTCTATTTATTGAACAAGAGGGAATAAGCGTCTATCCCGTAGATTTTAAGAGGGATTTTTTTTTTTTGGGGGGTGGGGTGGGGTGGGGGTGGGGGGATATAAAGGATTTTTCTGGGTCACCTCTGTGGTTTTTTAAATATTCTACTGAGAAATGATTACCGTTCATGCGGTTGCCGAGAAAACTCGTGTTTCGAATGGCTAAAATTACCCACAGCGTAAGTGTCAGCCAAATTAGAAAAAGAATGCAATAAAATAAAAAGATGCGTTTCTCATTTTACGTTAAAATCCGACCACTCTTGAATTTTTAAATGCAGTTTGCTTCATTATGCTCAGATTTTAGCTACACGCCATGGCGAGTGTTGCTAGATAGGAATCATTAAAGGCTTTTTTCGGCCTCTATTTGACGCTCTTTTTCATATCATTTTAAGTTCATTAAGAGTCTCTGCCTATGAAGATGCTTACGTCTACTTTATTTTCACAGAAATGGTTTTCAAACATAATTAACTTTATTAAAAAATTTATAAATATAAATCTCATTTTTTAATTCAAAACGTTCTGTGTATAAATTACATAGAAAATACACACGTGATTTAAATTCTAAACGTTCAAGAAAAAATTAAATAAATAAAAAAATAAAAAATAAATTAGGACCTCTAAAAGCTTTATGAGAATTTTAAGGAGGAAAATATTCCTCTGTGTGGTTTTCATCCAAATGAAAATACTTCGATTTTAAGGAGACAAGGGACCTTCCACCCTCATTTTTTTACTTTCAGTATTTACTCTTTATACAACATGAGAATAAGTATTACACTTTTTTACTATATTGAAGACTTTTAGAGTTCAGAAATAGGTATTTTATGGAACAATGAAAGTTGTGCTTCAAAAAATTATTCAAAAATGCTTGAAATTTTCAAAATGGTCCATGCGCATTCATTTTCTTCCGATTTCTTCAAAATTGCTCGGGATTTTTAAGTGAAGAGTTTTTCATAAAACTGTTCACAATTCTTTTAAAAGTCAAATTTTTTTTCAAATTTATAGACCATGAAATAAAGTAAAAAAATAAAAAAATAGCAGGCAGGTGAAAAAAAAACTTTTTATGACTTTTGATTCATAAAAAAAATTACAAAAAAAAAATTAAATGCACAGTTATATTTTGTATGTATGGTAAACATACATTAAAAGATTTAAGGTTTTCAAATGACATAGAATGCGCTCGGAGCATTTTGAAAAATGCTACAATTTTTGAAAATTTTTTTGAAACACAGGCATTTTTCTGCTAAAATATCCTTGTTTTGAATTCTAAGGGTCTTCGATGTAATAAAAAAGAATACTTTTTATTCTGATTATGTCCTATACAGTTGAAAATTGAAAATTAAAAAATTCCAGGTTGAAAGTCCATTGTCCCCTTAAAAGAAGCGAATATGAGAACTTCTTGAGATATATGAAACTAATTGATTCACCACAGAAAACATCGAAACTAGTTTTCCCATTCTTTTGTAAAAAGCAAACGTATCGCTATGTCGTACTATTGATCTTCCAAACTGAGTGCTTCGTAAATCATTATAGAAAACTGGAGGACCTGCCTCTTACAATGATCGAAAAATATCCAAGCGTTTGGTTCGGGAATTGGTAAACACAACAGTCATTACCAAAAGTAACCCTATTTGACAAAATTTTAGACCATCAACAACTTCTTCTGAAAGAAACATATCGAGTATTGAAGCTTGTTGCTCAAACTGCTGAGTGGAGTTAACAAATGAACTATTGGATGCAATAAGAATGAAGATTAAAATATCACAATACAAATATTGCCATATCTCTTTGATATAGAGAAAAAACCTTAAGTTACCTTTAGTTTTACGAGACTGTTAAGATTCTAGCTGTGACCTCTAGAAGTGAATCTTTTTTATTTCTCGTTGTTTTGTTTTATGGAATTTTCCTGTCTTCAGTTCATTACTATTATCATAGCCGTATGTTATTCATTTCTCTTTAATATATTACTGATTTCATAGGCCGGATAAAAAACAATCGTCGCCTCCAACAAAAATGAGGCAAAAAATCCTGCACCTTAAATATCTATGGGTATGAATAATAAGCAGTCACTAAATATAACACTCGAAAAATAATCTTTCTTCATTAACGACGGGACAAAGGTATAAGGCTGTTTCTGTGCTTTTAACATTTGCACCGTAAAAGGAATGTATCGGAGTGTTTCTTCAGAGAAAATGACTTCTCACACAGCTTGAAAGGGTAACCATCTTGTAAACTCTTACGACACAACCTCCGAAACGAGCCAAAAGTAAATATGAATTTATCCTCCAAGAACTAAATGGGAAATTTGAGATTGAAATTTATTTGAAAATATCTCTGGGATACAGATTTATTCTGGCCAGACAATTTATTTGGAATCCTTTTGTCGAAAGGCAAGGGATTCTGCTGTTATGGCTACAGTTTCAAAATAAAATGTTTCTACACTATTTCGGGGCGCGGCGGGCAAAATTTTGTAAAATGGCTTTTTAACAGTTTTAAATCAAACAATTTTACCTAGAGCTTTTACTTAGTATACTTCTTTTACTGAGCATCTATATGATTGGAGCTTTAAAAATACGATTTCTGTCATCCGGGTAGAATTGGAAAATTAAGGATCTCAGAATTCCCTGACGGGGGCAACTAAAAATGTAAAAGATCGCGAGAGCCAATAGATGCAAAATGGTTAAGACTTCATTATTTTGGAGAAAAAGTTTCCGTCATAAACAATCTAAACCAATACTTTATTTTAAAGTTTTCATGTACAGATAGCCCTCCTACAGCACGGCAGCTTACAACACGGTTTCGTTCTAACACGATAAGATAAATTGCGGGAACCCTCGTAAAACACTGCAACCTGTAACACGGTTTCGCTCTAACACGATAAAAAAAATTGCGAAAACCTTTGTATAACACTGTACTTCTATAGCACTAGATAGCATGATTTTTGTTTAACACATTTAAAAACTAAATTACTTTAAAATGATGACGGGAAGGAATAGTGAACTATAGTGGCTTTATATGTAAATGGATAAACAAATTATAATTTATTCATTTATAACTCTATAAAATTACAAGAAGGCCTAAGCTTAGCCGAAAATCTCGAATCATTTTTCTTCAATGCAGACCCTATCGCCGAAAGAAGCCGAAACTTCAAAAGGGAGCTGCAAAATTGTCTATCTCCATACCGTGAATCTACAATGACCTCGTAAGAACCAGCAAATAAACCAAAATTACAGATTTTTTTAAGAGGATAGAAGGTGCAAAAAATCTAAATGAAGGAAAAGGTTCCGAAAGTGAATGTGATATCGTTAATCGAAAAAACGTTCTCGTTTGATTGTACTGAGCAGTGACGAGGAAGAAATTTATTAAATGAAGGTCGCATTAAATGAAAATAATATTCTTTTGTTTCTTTTCGTTCTGTGTTATACATACATTTATATTTTTAATAAAAATTAAGTTGCTTATACGTAATTTAAAAAAAAAATGTTTTTAATAAGTTTTCGGAACGTAACCCCCTTTTTTGAACTGTCTCTGGGTCTCCTATAAAACGGTTTCACACAACACGGAATTTTTTAGGAACCTACCTACCTACCTACCGGAGGGTTACCTGTATATTCTTAATAATAAAGCAGCATTAGATGAGTGTATGTTGTAATGCCCGAAGGATTCAGAGTCAAAAATATCGAATCGAGAGCTCGTTAATAGCAGTTTCTGCGTGACACTCCATGTTTTGTAATTCAATTCAGTTTTCGTTACTATTTTAAACTTTTTACCGTGACATCAAATGGGTACCATCGGCTGGAACCCTTACTGTAGTGCGTGGCTTTTATGAGGATGTGACGTAGGTCTGTAGCTGGGAGCCGCATGATACCATAGTGAAGTGGAAATGAATAGCAACAGTTCTTTAACAATGACAAATTGATTTATTTGCATGAAAGCGGATTTAACCTGTCGGCAGAGAACGAGCTTAATTAGCTGAAACTCACGACTTTAGGTGGGGATAAATAATTTGAATATTCGGTCACAGCCACCTCACAACCCACGTGACCTCTCATTGTCAAGTATAATTACATCATCTTTGATACTATTGTACTCCCCTGCCCGGTCAAAAATTCCAGTCTGAGTTACACATAAAACAATAAAACAACAAAAATGCACACACACGCCCTCAAAAGCTAAGCAAACACCTCGAAGGGCTTTAAGCGTGATGCTTTTCATTTTTCAAAATCGACGCTAAGTTAGAACACAAACGATGCGGTTAAGATTCAAATCGCTTTTTGTTCTCGGCCATTTTGGAAAAGGAGTTCCGGAGAACAAAATACAAACTTTGAAAGTAAGTAATCTGTATTAGACCCCCCCCCGTATAATATTAAGTTCTATATAATCACAACAAAAGTAGTTTTCATGCACATTCAAAGTATAACTGCAAACAATATTCAGTTCTGATCCAGTATTGCATACTATTTTCGGGCAACGTTACATAAAATTCCTTAAAAGCATCGTGTTTACAGTAACAATGTTTAGCTTTTTGAATAAGCAATTCCTTTGCATATTACCCGATATATTTTTAACATATAAATGTTAATTCTCCACTACACACCATCATTCGTCTCTTACCGTGATTTTGCACCCGTATAATTCTACTAAACGTAACAAATGGTCTATTTGAACGAAATCCGATTACTTAATTGCGCCCCGACCTATTCGGCTACGAGTCTGCGTAAAACTGTCCGAGTCTCGTAAATAGTGCATAACGTTGTTACGCAGTGAGTGATGATCATGGGGATGCCGTAATAAATATTAATTCATACCGTTCTAACTCGGTTAAGGCTCATCTGCATCACGTCACACATCCTCTGGGGGGATTCCATCACGGACTAGTATTGGTGACGACTTCGAGTTACCGCGCAGTATTGAGAAGTTTGCGAAAGAGATAAATTAGAGGATCGGCAGCTGGAATTATCTTCCCTAAGTAGTTAAGTAAAGTTTCTTGATATTCCTATTTCAGCTTCCAGTAATAAAATATTTAATGACCTGTGTACTTGGCACGTGAAGATTTCTCCTTCTAAGAGCAAATGTGTGTGTATGTGTATACACCGGGTATCCCAAAAATAACAGACGATTTGAAAAATCAACTAAAGAAAAACGGATGGTGATAGAAATGTACGGTTTGCTGCGTTCTGCTTAGGTAACCGGGGAATTTATTCTCACCAATTTTCAAAATTAGTTACAAAGTTCGTCGACAGATGTCGCTGCTTACGTAGAAAAAAGTATAAAACAACGTTTTCAAAGCAAGAAGCATATACAAAGTGGCATGGGTTGGCCTCCCTATTCGCCAGATTTGACGCCATGCGATTTTTTTTCTTTGGGGGTACTTGAAAGACCAGGTGTATCGTCACAGTCCACAAACTGTAGATGAACTGGAACAGTACATTTCTGCTGCTTGTCAGAACATTCAAACTGAAATGTTTGCACGGGCGTCTGCGAATTTTGACCTCAGACTGCGCCACGTTGTTGCTGCAAACGGTGGTTATTTTGAAAACATTGTTTTATAGTTTTTCCCAGTCAGCAGCGCCCTCTGTTGACGAACTTTGTAACTAATTTTGAAAATTGGTGAGAATAAATTCCCTGGTTACCTAAGCAGAACGCAGCAAACCGTACATTTCTATCGCCTTCCGTTTTTCTTTAATTGATTTTTCAAATCGTCTGTTATTTTTGGGACACCCGGTATATATATATACACTATCTACCAATAAGTATTTGGACACCCATGCAAATGACGATATCTGCGGTCATGATATACGTCACGCCCTCCGCGGATAAATTTCGTGTAGGAAATAACATTGGTATGAGTCGCATGGAAGATGCCACGAAGAGCAGAGTCATCTGATGTTGAGAAAGGTGCAACCGTCGGGTATCACAAAAATGGCCTATCCTCAAGGGACTTATCTAGCGAGCTTAATTACCCAAAATCGACAGTGGCCTATGTGATTCAGAAGTGGATGGTGAGCGGTGATTCTCGGAATGTGCCCCGAGTCGGCAGACCCACGAAACTGGGAGATAGACACCGGAGGGTGCTGTCCAGAGAAATGCGGAAGAACCGCACCCGACCGATGGCCCATATACTCCAGGAGTTGCAAAAGGCATCCGGGAGTGCTGTTTCGATGAATACCATCCGTAAGGAAGCACATCTGCTTGGTTTTCAAGGTCGGGCTGCCGCCCATAAGACTTTGATCACAAAGTCCAACCGTGCTGCTAGGTTAATGTGGTGCAAAACACGTCGAAAGTGTACGGTAGATCAGTGGAAAAGGGTTCTCTGGAGCGACGAATCAAGGTTCACCCTCTACCGTTCGGATGGCAGGGTCTGGGTCTGGCGTCTGCCCGGAGAATGCCTCCTGCCAGAATGCATTGTGCCCACAGTAAACTTCGGCGGAGGTGGAATTATGGCCTGGGGGGTGTTTCTCCTGGTATGGACTGGGAACCTTGGTCCCGATTCATGGTAAGGTCAACGCCGACGCCGCCCTCTGCACTCTTTTGGACGACAGCGTACTTCCTACGTTGTGGCAGTTTTACGGGTTGGACCCATGTTACTTACAGGACGACAACGTCAGCTGTCATGTTGCGAGGTCCACCATGGATTGGTATGGTGACAGTGGGGTTCACCGAATGGACTGGCCTGCCCAGAGCCCAGACCTGAATCCTATCGAGAACCTCTGAGACGAGTTGGATCGCAGAATTCAGAGTGCAACAACCGTCCAAAATCGGTGAAGGAACTTTGTTATGTCTTCTCCGAGCCGAGTGGAAGAAAATACCGCTAGCCGTCATACAAGGACTTGTGGAAAGCATGCCCCGGAGGGTTGAGGTTGTAATTGCCTCTCGTGTAAGTTCTGACGAACTACTGACTATGAATAAATTTTGTTTTTATTTTCTATATATATACATATATACACACACCCACACACATACTCGTACTTTAGCCGGAGTTCTTGTGAGGCGGAAGGTTACACCACTAACTGCTACGCAATGAGGGCAGCACATATCTAATAAATACAACCCAGAAAGCAAATTTTTAAACTATAGGGAATAACAAGAATAAAATTGTTCCTTTATTGACACTCGAAACTGAGTACGGGACACCTTTCGGTTCAATCTTTCGTCGCCAAGCTTTCAATTATATTACGCCCCGACTGATTATTTAATAAACCATCGTTAAAAATGGATGTCTCGGGTGAACGAACGACACACAATTTGATTTTTAATGTTTTAAAGTCTCGTCCAGTTTTATAAGTGGTGATATTTTAAATCAATAGTTCTGCATCTGACGTATCCGTTTTAGCCAAGAGTCGTCATGAGAAAGCTACGCACCAGGTATAAATTTAAAAGGATCTATAGATTAATGATTTCATATTTGTAAATGGAAATTCGAATACTGTGATTTTGATAGTAATATGTATAACCTTATACACAAATAGCATTATTTTAAACTGATGGCATATTTCATGTATAGGCTATGACTCCAATTTATTTTCTCTGGTGATAACAAAGTACGAGATGAACGTAGAGTAGTTTTTTAAAGCATTTATAATATGTACTTGAACATTTTCGCTCTCCAAGTACAGTAAATTCCATTATTTGTTATCGTATAAAAAACTACTACGATAAACAACGGCATTGTATAATTGGACAGTGTTATATAACAAGGAAAAAACCAATAAAAATTTAAAAGTTGAGTGAAACAACTGTCCGTGGGTGCCCTATGTTCTGGAAAAAATCATTCTAAGCTAAATATTCCTTTCATGAACCGGAGAACCATCTATCTGCAAGAGAAATGTTCCATTTAATGCCCTGTTAGAACTTAGTAGTTTTTTTTCAGTTTCATGGTAGCGTGGGTTGTTACTTCACACTATGCATATATTCCTTAATCAATAAGGCATGAGACTGAAGTAGTTACCATTACATTATTGTATTGCATGTTCAAGTGAAATGAAGAAAATGCAAGGGAATGTTGGAAGCACCACTGCGTGCTGAATATTAAATTGATTTAATTGATCTTTGGGTTATCTCTTTATGAAAAAAAGCATTCCAAATAAATAAAAATTATAGAGTCTTATTTCTGAAAATGGACTATAAACTGCTACTCAATTCTTCATAAAACTGTAAAAAATGGTAATTATAATCATACATCAATAAGCAAACCTTTGGACAAACGAAATCTTCCGTAAACTAGGTTTTGTTTGACAAAAGGTCCAAAGAAGTCTTTTGGATTTCGTTTCAAAATAAGAGAGTCCGCTTATTGAAAATTCTGCAGTCTTACACTGAGTATTGTCTAACAGAATTTCGGTTCAACAACAGATCCCTTGGATTCGTTGGAAGTGAAAAGAAAGATACAAGGTGCGCCCATAAAGTAACCGGACAATTTTTTATAAATAAGAAAAACATTACTCACCTTCAAATTAATTTAACTCCTTCTAAATAATCGCCAAAGGAGTCTATACAATTTTTCCAACGTTTCTCCGAGTCATCGAAACACTGTTTATAGGCGTTGGAACTAACCGTTCGCAAAATACGCGTAACATTTAATTTAATGTCCGAGACGTTTACAAATCTCTCTGTGTCCATTCATGGTCATCTTCAGCCTCGGAAAAAGGAAAAAAATCAGCTGGCGATAAGTCGGGAGAATAGGGTGGGTGATTTATCGCTGTAATTGAATGCCTAGCAAGATATTGTACAGAAATTGCTGTACAGGGCCTAGCATTATCGTGTAAAATAAAACATTGCCCAGAAACAAACAGTTCCTTCCTAACTCGCCTTATCCCGTTTCTTAGTCGAAAAAGCACCTCCTCGTAAAAATACTGATCAATTGTTTGATTTTCAGGAACAAATTCGCGGTGAATAAGTCCTTTGTAACCAAAAAACGCAATCAGCATCACCTTAGTCTTTGATTTTAAGAACGAATTTTTTCCTCATCCTTTGGAGATGAAGGGCGCCCTGTCTTTGGTTCATCTTCAATGCTTTCACGCCCACATTTAAAGCGGTTGTACCACTCGTACACTCGTGTTCTTGATAACGATGCATCACTATATACTGTTCGAAGCCTCTCTAAAGTTTCGGTAGCAGATTTACCTAATTTGTAACAAAATTTAATGTTACAACGTTGTTCCATTCCGAAGCAAATTTTTTTGTACAATGCCTTTTCAGTAAATGAAAAATTACCACGACGTTTTGCTATGCAAACGACTAAATAACCAGTTTAAACTGGCTTTAACAAGAGTTGAGATGTCACTCTTTCTAGCTAGGTGATTATTCTTTGACCTTTTTTATTTTATTGTTTGATCTTTTAATGTGTCCGGTTACTTTATGGGCGCACCTTGTATATGCTCACAGTCAGTCAAAATTAAACTCGTACACCCAACCATGCAACAAAAACTTTTGTATTCGCTTTATTCAGTATTTTAAATAATCACGCAAGTACGTCATTTTTTAACGAGAGAAATGAAAAAAACATTCCCGAAATAAATTTTTTGAGAAATTCAATAAGAAGTTTCTATTTATTTTTAAGAGGTATGGATTGTAACCAGTACAGCTACTCTTGTTACATTTGTTCAAAATATTTCTGCGTGTTCGGCAAGTAGCCTACTTGTCGAAATACTTTGTTGGGTAGTCTCTAGCAGCAGTTACATCTAACAAGCCATCGTTTATCATTATTGTTCAACTTTTTTATTTACCGATTCACCTTATCTTTATTTTGGAGTTTTCGGACTTTTATACCAGTTTATTACCCCATGCACAGCTGTCAATGACGTGTTGCGTGATAACAACTTCATCAGTTTCACAAAGTCACTTTCCCGCTTAAAAACTAACCAGCTCTTGGCTAGAGATAGCAGTCTTTTTTTTTCAGATCACTTAAAAAAACCAGGCAAAATTTGTTTTCAAAACAGGAAATTAATAATGATTAGCTGACAAAATACCTAAAACTACTTTAAAAGAAACGCAATTGTTTTTGGTTTTTTTTGTCACGTGTTTGAGGCCACTTTTTACCATGTTTTTATTAACTTGCTTTCTTGTTTGTGTGTGTGTTTGTCCCTTACAAATCTTGCAATCGATTTTTAACTAACTTCCCGACTAGCTAGACATTTGAAACTTTTAGAATAGCTCAGAACACGATGACAGCGCACTATTTTAATACTTTTAGACATCTTTATTCCATATTTTAAAATCCATTACGTAAAAATACGAGTAGAGTCTGCAGCCAAAAGTAACTGCGCTACAGGCGCCATCTATTAACGTAATAGTGAACCGCGCATATTACATTTTCATTGCAATGGGATAATTTTTATTTATGTCCACATGCTAGTTGCGATATTTTCTCCGCGAAATTCATTGATTTTTTTTCCCTTCAAATTATAGATTATAATTTATAATTTTGAAATCCATAATTAACTATGGAAGATGCGAGTTCGTTTGCAGCTCATGAAGAAGCTGCACGTAAATTACATTTCTTTTTTTTTTTTAATAGAAAATTTAAAAACATGGTATATAAAAAGTCTTTTTATCTTGTAATTATGTTTATTTTCCTTTACGTATATAAAAGCGGCACAAATGTTTTTAAAAAATTAAGATTTTCGATACACAATATGCTTGAATCAGTTATCTACCTGTAGACGTGTTAAATTTTGTCGCACAAGTTTCACATTCAGAAATTGTATCTGAAAATTTATTTTCAGATACAATGAGGAATTTGCACATGTGGGGAAAATGCTCATTTCTATTTTTTATTAACAGATTGGTTATCAAATTGTTCGAAAACATCAATTAAAACGTATATATAGATATAAATAATAAGAATTTTAAATTTAAAATAAGCGAAAAGTGTTGAAAAATCATGTGACCTCAAAACGCTACGTGATTGGTTCTGACGTCACTATGCACCATGCTTCAATGTTTACATTTGTCTAGCGCGAGATTCTACGTTTCCTCCTCTTAAACTAACATTTTAAAATCATATTTTTTTTCTAATTTGGTTTAATTTTTCTAATTTTAGTTTGTGGCTATTGTTTATTCCCCCTTTTTTTAAAATTATATTCTATCGTCGTCTTTATTCTTAGTTTTATTTCTGTTTTGTTTACCATGGCGTTATTACCCGGTTTTGCAAAAGGGCAATCTGACAACCTGCCTAAAATGGATTCATTTGCAGTGTTTTCCTTTTTGGGAAATAATCCAAGTTTTATGGGAGCAGAAATACGAGGATTTAAAGTTCAGAGGGATGTATATATTTGTTTGCATTTTTTATTCTAGTTATGTAATGTAGATTGTAGAACGCTGACGTGCGTTGTACTTTACACAAACTTTAAAGTTACACATTGTTTATGCGTATTATTAAATTAATATCGTACTCTAAAAGTTTAATACACAGCTTCTATTATTATTCATTCATAGTACATGTTTAATTTTGTAGAATTAATTAGCTCTGCAACATTACAAGTAGTGTCTGTTATAGGATATTTAGTATTTTTAATTGTGTATTAAAAAGTTGACAGAAATTAAAAACACTACCAAATTTACGAATGTGTTCAGTGTTCTGCATTCATATCATAGAAATATGTGTATTTTAAATGGTAAAGGAATTATAATAAATCTGAACTATGCATGATAATTAAACTTTTGACTAATCACATACTAAGTGGTGCAAAGAAACAAATGTTTACTACTCAAAATAATTTTAAACAATCCTCTAACTCCATAATTTTGTGTTTTAAAAACACATTTTTAAATTAATGCTTTAGTACTTAGAAAGTTACTTTTACTTAGATTTGGACGATAAGGCTATGGAGATAATGCTGTAGGATATGTTCAGGTAAAAAGGGATGGAGACATCTGTACAGTCAATGCAAGGGTGACACCAGAACATAATGTCACAAAAAAGACTTACAGTGTGGAACTCAAGTTGAATGAAAAGGAAGAAAATGTCCTTTCCGTCCAATGCAATGATTGTGCAGCATCTTTGGATGAGTTCCTTTATGTATTATATTTAATTTTATCTAAAAGTTTTAATGATAGTGTGTTTGGGGTAGATACAATAGACCATCCATGGTTAGCTTTCCCCGCTTTAAGTAATTTATAAATAATTAGAAATACTTCAGCAGTTATAAAAAAATCTTTTTAATACAATACTTTATACATTTTATGTAAAAAACTAGCACCCAAAACTAGTGTAAAAAGATTAATTAAAAATAAACTTACAAAATAATTAATATATTTTATGCTTTTGTCACATTTTGCACACAAATTATATTTATTTTAAAATTTCATCACCTACCCCCAACCCAGCATCTGGTGAATTCCATTGTAACGGACGAAACATTCACACACAAAATAAATAATAAAAAGATTATGAGATGCATATTAATGCTTCAAAATAGGAGAGTATTATTTTTTCCTGATAAAAACTAAAGATAAACTTGACAGGTTTCAAAATTTATTTCTGGTGTATTTAAGAATGAAAAAAAAAAAATCTTTAATGTAACGGATGCTACATAAAATGGAACATCATTTGTACTATAGCATCATAAGATAAAAAAATCTGTGAATCTATTATGTCAATTTGTTCAAAAATTTTAAAAATAGCATCACAAGACATGCCTGTAATTTATCAGAACCTTGACATAAAAAATCAGTCATTTTTTTCTGTAATAAAAAATATTAAAACTATTTATAACAGATGTTACATATAATACATGATGCTGCAACTGTACCCTTAACTAGGCTATTTATATTCAAAACAGTCACAAACATGCATTTATTTTACTTTTATAGTTTTTTCATTAATATTAAATTTACTCCAATTAAATTCAGTGGCATAATTTACGTAAGTAATAAGGTATAAAAATGATAATTTTACTTGCTAAAAAAACTTACAAATAGATATTTTCCCATTACATCCCCTACAAAACAAACTTAATATAAGGAAAAAGCAATAGTACGTTCTAGTTCTAGAGGTCATAAGCTTTCCAATGATATATAACACTTAATAATTTGTTTAAAATGATTTTCTTTCGTAATGGTTTCATGTTAGGTGGAATTCACCATCTGGAGAATATAACTCATAACAAAACTCGTTGTGTTTACAAATATATTTAAATATTTATTTAAGTGGAAAATGTCAAAACTTGTATTTTAAATTCATATTTGCTGCAATGATTTGGCAAATCATCTGTATCACATTAAAACTTACAATTATAGCTAAATTAAAAAATTATTGAATGAGGATTTTTTTTTCGGTCGCGTTTCATTGCAACTGTCCATGATTTCCTTTTGACATCATCTGTTGGAACACTAAAAAAAAGCTTTCCAGGTGTATTTACCGTTGTGCTTGTGCAGCAAGGTACTAAATAATATTTAAAATTTTCTGTAACACACTTTGACATCTTAAAAATAAAGAAAAAACACTAGATATCAAACTCAAACTACGCAACACAATCCAAACACCGAAGTAAACAAATTCGCCATAGTGCATTGTGACGTCACATGTATCCGCGTAGGAAAAGTAGCGTTTTTGAGACAAAGTAAATAGTGCGCGTTTAAAAACAAATTATGTTAACTTTTAGAGTTCTAAAACTAAAAAAAAAAGATGCTTTCGATCATATTTTTCTATTTTCTATATCATAAATGTAAAATAAAAAAACGTGCAAATTCCTCATTACTGAAAGAACTATTTTCAGAAACTATTTTTATGAGTTTGGATCTCTCTGCAGTGCAAGTCTATTGGTCGAATAGATTCTTATAAAGAACTAAAAACTGTCACACACAAATTCATCAGTCTACTAAAGTCTATTTTATAGATTCGTCGGTATTAGTCTTCCGGCAATCTGAAAAACAGGAAGTTTAGTTTGTATGAACAGAGAAAGAACAATTATCATCCGTATCGTTAAAATAGATTTAGGCTGCTATGTACTAAGAAAAAAAAATCGTATTTCCCTTTTCCTCTTCTTGCAGACTCTTTTGGTGGGAGGAGTCCAGTCGACAGTTCGAGAATTCCACCCCCTTAGGATTGACATTTTGAGGGATTGTAATGGCTCTCTCTCTATAGGGGGGGTTTAGCGCTGCCCCCCCAATTTTTTATTTAAAATATATTTTTGTCGACTATTTACAGGTACATAAATGCCGATAATCCAATAAAATTCGTATTGTCAGATAGCCCGAACTTTTCTGCAAAGCGCTACGGGATTCATTTTATAAATTTCGTCCACCGAAGGAATTGATGAGCGTTTAAAACACACTCTACCAGATTTTTCCCCGAATAATTTAAATTTTAAAATATTAATTGCATTTTTAAAAAAATCCAAAAAATATACAAAAATGTAAAATTTCTTTCTCTATGACGGAGCACAATTTAAAAAAAAAATCTTTGAATGGAAGTCGGCAATCCGTGGACACATTTTCTCCATAGGTTAACATTGAGGTGAGCGAATCCAATCGGGTTAGTACATAGCAGCCTTAACTGGCTAAATATCTTATAAAGATTTTCAAGTAATTATCTAGTAAACGTAGAAAGAATATACTACTGAAGTGAGAAAGAAAATTTAAGTCGAACATCTATCAAATATTTCTTAGCTTATAACGAATGCATAAATTTAAAAAAAAATCTGCGCCTTTAAAATTAAAAGAAAGCTTATCAAAATATCTGATAAAAAGTATTGTTTGCACGAGTGATATAATTCCACTTGCTTCTCTGAAGAAAGTTATAAGTTGGAGTCTTTTCAGTAAATTTGTAAGAATTGACTTATTAAACTCCCACTAAAGACTAGTAAAAGAAGTTCTTTAAGTTTTCCGGAATTATTTATCATAAATGCATTTTTTTAGATTTAATGCTTACTTTTATATTTCCCGTGTTAAACATTTGCCTTTCCGTACGAATCCCGCCTTTAGGGATAAAATTTCTTTTTTGAAAGAAGTTTATATGAACCTTCACATTATTAATACTGAAAAGCGTAGAAATTCGCTCTTTTTAAAATTTTAGAAAGAGAATAAAAGTGCTTTCAGTTACTATTTGTATGCTCTAACTCTTTTAATTAGATATGTAACAAAGGTTAAAGGCTGTGATATTTTGTTTCATACGGTTAGGAGAGTTTATTCTCTTTATTTTGTTTACACAGAATTGTAAAAGACGACGCCGGCTCTGAGAAATGAGTATTTTTAAGTGTATTCTGTGAAAGGTAGTTAAGATAAGAACTTTCATTGCTGTCGCTAAGTCTGAAACATTTTATCTTTTTGGACTTTTTAAAAATATAATAGAACAGCTTACATGATTTGAGAATTATGACTTGAAAAGTACGAAATCTTAGTTTTGCTACACAATTCCGCTACACCTACTTGCATTGCAGGAGGGCGATCTTCATCAGAATCCAGTTACTAAATAAATTTATTTTATTACTAGCTGAAAACCCGTACTTCGCTACGGAGTACATTCAAACTAAATACCCCAACGGTCAATGTATGCAATTAATGCCAAAAAAAATAAATATACATATATATTTATAATAAATACGACGATCAATGTATACAATTGATGTAAAAAACAAAAAAATATATTTATAAAGAAATCGTAAGGGATATTTTTATAGACAAAATAATGTAAAAGAAAATATTCAAATTAAATGTAATAGGACATACTAAAGAATAAAGTACAGTTAATATAATACAGTTTGAGGAACGTAATATCTTTTACTGTATTTTAATATTTTTTTGGATAATGTCCAATCGTCTGCCGCATTAGCGAGAAAAAAAAAATTCGTCTATTTAGTTGTTATGCACGTGACATTAAATTTATTTAAAGTACCAGAAAAAGAAATCGCGTGATCGGCATTTAATAAATTAAATTCTAAAAATTAATCTTTAAAAATTCACCAAAAATCAGGAAATGGAGGTAAAGATTCGAAAAATATTTCATTTTAAAGGAATTTTCATGATTTTTCTCGTGATGGAAATTTTATAACCCTCCAATTATTATTTTAAATTCAAACTTAAAAAAAAGTTACAAAAACAGCTTAAAAAATTTTATTTAAAAAAATCTAAGAAGAATTTTCGAAAAATCTTTCTTAGTGCACCCCTACACTATAAGAAGAATCGCCATGCAAAATGTCAGCCAATTAGGTCCAGCGGTTTGGTCTGTGCGTTGTATGTCAGTCAGTGAGTCAGTTACGGAACTGTTATATATATATATATATATATATATATATATTTATTGGAGTTTTGAAACTCACCACCTCAAACGTAGGCCTATGGAACTGGAAATTATTTTATGTGAAGTTCGCGACTCGCAAAATTCCCTTTTAAACTGATCTCCTGGCATATTTATAGCTTCTTTCTTTGCCTTATGTGAGCTTTTTAACGGCGAGTGAAATATTTGCATTCGCTCATAATCACATCTCTTCACTCCGATTATTTTATGGGAAACGAGACTTGATTCTTGGAAATAAATAAGATATAAAAGGGATAAAGAGAACATAATAAATAAATTTTGGCACGCGTTTTCATTTAATTTACGCCTCTAAAACCTTTCGGAAAACCTGTATAAGGTTGTCACCCATCCATCAAGCCCAAGTGCATTAGTGTTTCGAAGGCGCCGTTTTTAAGGAAGCACAAAATCGCATAATGCTGGGAAGGAAGCATCTGGCAACACAGTAAAATGTTGAAGCAGTTTCCCATTTTTTTGGCGAATTCTACATCCTATCTAGTTCAACTGCATTTAGGGATAAGCGCTTTTCTTTTGTTTCAACTTGTTGGCACTGTTATTGTCTATTTAGTCCACTAATATATTACATTTTATGGCCATTTAAATAACTTATAGTAAAATAAAAACGAAAAAGAAATATTCATACCGATATGGTTCTGTGGTATCTAACTTACAATAATAAGAATAGTGTTCAAACTATTCTTATTATTGTAAGTTAGTTATAAGTAAAGATACTGCCATTTGAAAATAGCCGGCCCTAGGTACAAGAATTTCCCCTAGCATTAATTCGTTGAGAACGTAATGATAAATTCGTTTAGGGGTATGCAAAGGAGACCATTGTTATATAGAGAAAAAGTAACACTATAGTAAGTTTATAGTGCAAAAGTAACTTCGAGAGATGGTTTAAGCTCAGATTCCAACGAATGATTCTTCACAAGGCATTTCCCCTCAACAGCTAGCCCATCCACTGGGCATTCTAAATGAAGATACTAGGATTTCTTTGCGTTTCAGGAGACCTCCAGGTCAACTTAGTCGGTACGGAGTCTGGTACTTAGTCGCTGGTGCGGTCATTTATAAAGTTTTGGTCTGGGAGTTCGCGAAGTGCTCATTTTATTTATTCTTCTTACATTTTGTAGGGGACGTGGGGGGAAAACGGTTGAGACCAAGGGAATTCTTGAAATGAAATTTCATAAAACAAAGATTTTGTTATAGCATGTTTACAGTGTCATGAATATATAATGTTGTGTTCCTCTGTTTCGCCAAAGGTAATTTCAGATGTAATTTGGAAAGAAAATAATCTCTCCTGCCAGTACCTCTATAATAGTTGCTTATGAGTAATAGAGAATAACTTTTCAGGCATTAAAGACAGAGGTATAATTTGACCTTATGAATTCATGATCTCGGAAGCGTTATTTAATCTATCAACTATAAAAGGATTTATTTTTAAACAGTGCAATGAATAGAAATATCCTAAATATTTCATTAAAATATCATCAGGCATTTATAATATATATCTATGTGTGTTTATGTCTGTCTGTGTGCGTGTGTATGGATATAAATGACTTCCATATCTTACTTTAATATACCTGTGCATTTAAAAACCAACTTTTACCAGCAGAATACAAGAAAATAGTAGAAAAACTAATGAATTTAATAGTTTGTCTGCCACAAGATGCGCATAAAATGCAAACATTATACCAAACTTTTGATGGTTTTTCATATGCATCGACACTCGAAATTAACTCCTCCACATATTAAAATAAATTTAAAAACTTGAAGTAAAAGTTCTGTAACCAGCAGAAAACCGAACACCGAAATACGGTAGGATAATTCCAGTTTAGATCTCTCGTAAAAATGCCGTATACTTACTATCGGCGGAATTTTCAATCAGGATGATTAAAATTCTGACATTATTTACAAGATGAATCCGCCATCTTGAAGTTTTGAGAGAACCATTTAATTTTACTAACATCATTTCAAAAGCGCGGGAAATGGAAATTTATCGTCCCCTAGGGTAAGAGAGCTTTCATTACTAACTAGGATACCATAGATTAATGCGCGAAAGAATCGCTTTTAAGTTAATAATGACGAACCGCTCTTAAATACTGGGGACTTTACGACGGTTAGTTACGAGAAACACGTTCAAACTAAAAAGCTATAGGAGAGTTAAGTACTCGTCAATGTACTTAATTTATACTATAAAATCTAACCCGATATCATACCCGAAGAAGCTGAAATTTGAACTCTAACGACAGAATATGAAATCGAAAATGTTCCGTTCGTGTATTAAGGCTGCTATGTACTAACCCCATTGGATTCTCTCACCTCAATGTATTTCCAACCTATGGAGAAAATGTGTCCACGGATTGCCGACTTGGATTCAAAGATTTTTTTTTTAAATTGTGCTCCGTCATAGAGAAAGATATTTTACATTTGTGTACATTTTTCACTTTTTTTTTAAAAATACAATTAATATTTTAAAATTTAAATTATTCGGGGAAAATCTGGTATAGTGCGTTTTAATTTAAAATGTCACCGAACATGCGCAGAGAGCAATTTTGTTTAATTGTAAATTATCGCCAATTAAACAGCGCGAAATAAACAATTTCCACGAGGTTTAATCTTATTTTTCTCAAACATAATTATCATAAAAATAAAAATGGCAGAGAGAGATCTAGAGAGACTCCTCGGAATAAACGTGTTTATGATTAAAACATGTCACTGAGCATGCGCAGAAACGGTGAGTTTCTAAAGACAGATTTAAACGTGCCACTGAGAATGCGCAGAAATCAATTTGTAATTGTAAATTGTCGATAATTAATAGATATTGCGGCTACGAAAACCAAATTTGACACATCTACAGATTACAATCTTTCGTATAAGACCAAAATGAAGTAAATGGATGCAGTAGTTTTCTTTCGCGGACTGCCCAAAAAGTCGGCTTAGCAACTTAAATATATAGATTAGCATGCTTCGTAGAACGGCAAATTCTTTTCAACTAAAACGTTTAAATATCCGAGAGGGGCGTCTGGGGCCAAGTTAACGTGTGACTTTACAGGGTTTTCGGGACACAATTTTATCCTTTTTTTTATCTAATCGCATTTTATAAAGATTATATTTTTAATATCAGACATGTCTTCATATAAAGAGAACTATGCATATAAAAAAATACCTGAACAATTTGGAATTTTGTTTTCAAAAAAGTCAAAACTTCAAAGCAAACTTTTTTTTTTACACGTCAGCTCCATTATCATAATTTATTCCCTTTAATACATAGTACAGAATTCAAAATATTTTGTCTTCAGGATTTGTAAAAAAATCATTTGTTTAATTTTTAATTATAGGAAGGGCAAAAAAATATCATTTTTCCGAATAATTTTCCATTCGTGAAAAATATTTTAGGAATTTCTTTTTTAAATTAAAAGCCCCCCAAGACGTTTTAATAAAGATTATTGAAGAATTGAAAAAGAAGAATAAAAGAACAAAATTTCATAGACACTGCTTGAGAGAAAAAATTATATTCTTTAAAAGACGGCAAATTAGTAAAAATTCCTTTCCAAGGTAGACGACGTGAGAAATCTACAGATAATGCACAGCCTAAAACATTTTCAAGTAAACATTGTAGAAACGTGCAGTTTCCTTTATTTTAATGTAATAACGCTATAGTACAGTTAAGATAAGAAAAGTATGGATACGTCATACACGTAGGCCGGTAAATCCTTCCGTTTTGTAGTAGAGGTTGAGGGAAGGTACGAGCCCATCTGATGCCCCTCCTTGGGGTGGTTACTCAAAAATGTGCTTGCACCGGGCATAAGTCGGACTCCTACCCTCGAGGTGCCTGAGGCCGGGTGCAAAAAACCGGAGCCGCATCTCTTCGTTTGCAGTCTGCTATGAACCTGGTCTGGAATGTGGTCTCGCCAGGGGGCTTAAAAAGCAATACAAGCAACAAACTGGGCATTGTTACCATGATTTTATTAACTTCTTTGTTTGTGTGTGTGTGTGTGTTTGTCCCTTACAAATCTTGCAATCGATTGTTAGCTAACTTCCCGACTCGCTAGACATTTGAAACTTTTAGAATAGCTCAGAACACGATGACAATGCATTCTTTTGATATTTAAGCAGTATTGAAATCATTTTCAGTTAATTTTGATTCGTAGACTGGTGCAGCCATCTATCGGCCGGGACGGGAACGAAAAGTGAAACGCAAGTTAACTTCCAATTGACTTGATTTTCTTTCAAGTGGATGGGATAATTGATCATAAAAATTTTAAAAAAGTATTTATTAATACATAGAATTGTCAAGTTTATATGATTGAGCAGAAAATTTAAAAACACGGTATATAAAAAGTTCTTTTTATCTTATAATTATTTATTTGAGAATTTCTTGGCCTGTAGACATGCCCATACTTAAACAACAGGTGCAGTCTCAATTGGAGAGTTGATTTTTTCGAATAATACACTGCTGGCCACCCAAATTGCAACACCAAGAAAGACAAGAGATATCACAACAAAATTTATTTTGTAGATAACATGTTGGCCAAGTATCAAATGATTAAATTTATAGACTTTTGTGAAGTGTGGTTCCTGCCAAAATCAGTAGCCAGAGTAGCCGCCATTGTTGGAGATCACCGCTGCCACACGCCTCGGCATTGATTCAAAGAGACTTTGGATGAGTTCTTGGGGTACAGCAGACCAAGCAGCTTCCACACGTTGCCAAAGTTGATCTGCTGTGGCAGCTGGGGATGGAATCTGAGTCACTCGTAGAGCAACCATGGACCACATGTTTTCTATCGGCGAAAGATCCAGAGAGCGAGGCGGCCAGGGAAGCAATTCAATCTGGCGATTGACGAAGAATCGTTGGACAATGCGTGCCACGTGTGGTCGCGCATTATCCTGTTGAAATATGGCTGTGGGCAAGCCCTGAAGGTAAGGAAGGACAACTGGCTCCAACAACCTCGGAGATGTAGTTAAAGTACCGGCTGTTTAAAGTACCGGCAATGCGTACTAGAGGTGTGCGAGAGTGATATCCAATACCGCCCCATACCGTAATACCCGGTGCAGGACCAGTGTGGCGGTGCATAACGCAGCTGTTCAGCATCCTCTCTTCACGGTGTCTCCAGACTCGAATGCGACCATCGTGGTGTTGCAGACAGAAGCGTGACTCGTCAGTAAAGACAATTTCGCTCCATTCTGCCGTCCACATCCTTCTGTCATCGCACCATTGGCGGCGGAGACGTCTGTGGTTCTGCGTCAAGGGTAGACAAAGCAATGGACGTCTTGCGGACAGACCACTCTGCTGTAAACGGCGTCGAATGGTACGCGCAGACACTGGATGATGCGTTACAGACTGCATGTGCTGTGCTATGGTTCGTGATGTGACTGAGCGATCCGCCACTGCCATGCGCACAATTTGCCTGTCATCACGTGAAGTGGTGCGCTGAGGTGGATGCGATCGAACACGCCGGTCCGTCGTACCCTCCTGCATCCAACGATCACATATCCGCATTACAGTTGTTTGGTTTCGTCCAACACGACTACCGATTTCCCTGAAAGATAATCCACAATCTCGGTAGGCCACTATCCTTCCTCTGATACTTGATCAAAAGATGATCGCTGTTTTCGACGAGGCATAATTGATCGTTTTTTTTTGAAAAAACCACAAGAAAAACACAATTGCCGAGCTTGAAATCGTCAAAATCTCCAAGCCTTAAATAGCGCTTTGAAGTGGCGCCACAGGCGCGCGTGTTGTGCGTCTGCGCTGAAATTCTAATCATTTGCATATCTCACCTCCGCTAATGCACGTTGTAAATTTCATGTTATTTGCATGTTTCCTTCAGGGTGTTGCATTTACAGTGGCCAGCAGTGTAAATGCAGTGATTCGCCATTCTACTAAATAAATATACCGTGAAAGGGGTTTTCTCCAAATTATCGCGAGCATTTCTTCCTCAAACAGTCACGGGGTTTCATTTTTTTTTTCAGTATGGGATGACCCCGCTGCTGATGGCGGTATGGTTCGGCTACAAAGACGCGGTCCAGCTGCTGGTGGAGGCCGGAGCCAACTGCACGGCCGTCAACAGAGTAAGTGATACACTTTGCGCTTTCACTTTCTCGCCATTTTTCACTCGTTCGAACGTCGCGCCATGAATTATTCATGATCCGTGAATCGATGAGCTGTTGCCCTCATAACTGATTTAACACCCAAAAAATTATGCGTTACAGCCAAGCTATTTTGTTTCACCAAGAACAGAATGGGAGAAGAGGAAGCGATTTGAAATTTACATCTAGTTACACGAGATATTTTTTGGGGTTCGGGTCGTTTATACATTTATACACATTTTTATTCTTAGAATTTCTCAATCCTTTAAGGGGACAGTGGACTTTCAAAATTATGAAATTTGTCCAAAAATTTCATTTTTTTCGAATTGTGAAACTACGGACGAGTAGGATTGTGTAGCAAAAAGAATTTTTAATTTCTGCGATTACTTTCCTAGTTATAGGCATTTGTATTTAATTTAGATATTACGTGGTTACTAATAGCAATAACTTTAAATGTGTTTTTCTCAAAATAAAAAAATTTTCGTGTCATACGAATATTCAAACTGCTCCGGGCGCATTTCTAATGATCGTATTGCTTTGAAATTTAAGTTTTATATACTTAACACTATATCAAATAAATCTTATTGAAAAAAAAATTATGCTTCGTGACTCAGAATTTTTAAATTTTGTACTCGAAAAGATAATTTATAGGTATTTTGCGTCATAAAAAGGGTGTTTTCACTATTATTATTTTTTTCTCTTCATATTTTTAATGAATGCTTAAAATAAGCAATAAGTTTCATTTTTAGTTCTATAAGGTATCCTGTCAATAAAAGTTACCGTATTATATGCAAAAGAAATGCGCATGGGACATTTGTAATTAGGCCAATTATTGATATAATTAATAATTCATAATTCATAAATTATCAATATTTCATCTTTAAATTTTAACCACTTTTACGTATCTATAGTACTAATCATATATTCAAATTTCAAGCAAATCCATTCAAAACAAAAAAAAGTTAGGTTTGAAGGTCCACTGCCCCCTTAAGGGGTTATTAAAATGTAGCTGAACATTGAGAAATCAAATATATAATTACTTTTTAATCATTAAATAAATAATTTCATTTTTTCACAGAATATAGAGAAATATTTTCCTTCTTGAGTCAGTTACGAAAAAATAGATGTGTGCATGTATGCAAGTATGTCACGTAGTTTTCCTACTCGAACTATTTTGCTCGGATCATGATCCCTTTGAATAACTCACATTGTTTGGTTTGATTTAGATGTAAAACTCTGAACAATCATTCCCAGACATATCTGCTGTTATATTACAAAGGTTTTATATTCAAATAACTCGTGTAAACTGCAAGGTTTAGTTTTGTAACTTTTGCAATTACAAATGATCTTTCGAGACTTCCAGAAGGTAAATATTCCGAGCGCCTCCCAACAAGCTACTATAAACACAATTCATTGTAGAAAGATTAATTGAATAAGACCAACCATACATTTACCTGAAAACTACGTTTTTCAAATTTATAAATATCTTATAATGTGCGTTAGGCTTTTAGGATTTATAATAAAAAGGGCTTTTCCCTTTTCTCTGGAAATGTCGTGTTAGTTTTATAAGTTAGAGGTAAAACTGAACTAAATGAATAAAATGTTTTAAATGTTATATGTATTCAATACTTCGACGTGACTGCTAAACCTGCACATTATGCAAGGACTAGAAAAAATGCATGCGGGGGGCCACGTGCACATTAACTTTCCTTCCCTTCGAAAAAACCATTTTCACTCTTTATTCTGCATCGAATGAAATTCACCGAAAATGGTAGGTTTTCAAAAGGTACGTGAAAAACTTCGTAATGCTTATAGATCGATTTAAGTACAAAACAAATTATAAATAATAAACATCACAGCTTTACATGGCAGCTGACAATATTTTTGGTACGTATCTAAAATTATTTGGTCAAAATCGGGATATTTCCAGAAAATGTATATGATATAGTATTGATTACGATAATTCTGTTTGATGTGAGAGATAATTTTTTGTAGCAAGGACAGACTGTTCTTCACTGCGCAGCACAGAACAATCAGGAAGAGATCATAAGCTTCCTTTTGGAAACAGTCGAAAACCTCTGGATCAATGCTGTGGATAAGGTAAGTGCTTCTTTTTTGCTAATAGAAATGAATAGAAATAATTCGAGCGTGCTCTTACGATGTGAGTTTCATTCCGTCTTGTCTGTGGTAATGTACTGAGGAGAATAATTATTTTGCTTAGATCTGTCTAGTGCATTGTACGATAAGTTTATATTTAGAAAGTAACGTTAGTAATGACGCAGTTGTAATTCACATACTTCGAATTGTTTTCGTCCTTTTTGCTCCAAATGCAATACTGCATAAGCCTCTCCTGACCCTATTCTAAACTGCCTGGGGCTTGCCAAGGAGAATATTTATAGAGACCCTTTGCTTGTTTCCGATTTCATTGTAACTTTTGGCCTCTTGTACCTGGTCTAGCCACCGAGCTAGAGCGGGTGGAATAAGTCACACACGATTTTCGCCCTTATCCTAGAATATAACGATAACGACAGTGTTGATCTTGATTGAAAAAATTTAAACTTAATATTTATAGTTGGTATTGAACACAAACAAATGAAAAAGCAGTACTCTGACGGAATAATCTAAAATTGGTGAAAGTCAGTAAGTAAGAAATGCAATAAAACATTATTAGAAAATGAACGTCATGGAAAAGTTGAACGTACTTCTCAGAAAAGCACTTATCATCCGAACATACGTAGCTGCTGGAAGAGAAAACTTCTTCATGGATGTCTCTACCAAGTCCTGTAAATAACTTAAATCGAGGTCGAGTCATTTTAATTTAAAAGTGTTACTCCTTACCTGGGTTGAGAAGATATTCACTGTCGGGAAGTATCCGACCAGAAGTAATTCCGACTTGCAGTTTCAATTGCAATTACGCTTGCGAACATATTACAATTTGCAATTACAGCTTACATTATATACTTACAATTTTACATTTAAGGTGCAATTTCAAATACTCTTACTATTACATTTATCATTGCATTAATACCATATTACGATTTACAATTTCAATTTACATTATATACTAACAATTTTACATTTTTGAAGCAATTTCAATTTCCATTTCAATTACCACTACATTATGGATACATTGCAATTTTGAATTACGATTTACATTGTACACTCATAAATTGCATGATTGCTCATTAATACAAATTGCGGTTACAAAAACCAAATTTGACACATCTACAGATTAAAATCTTTCGTTTAAGACCAGAATGAAGTAAATGGATACAGTCGTTTACTCTCACGGAATGCCCAAAAAATCGGCTTAGCAACTGAAATATATAGATTTCTGACTGTGTTTGTATAAATAGTTAAATTTTAAATATCTTTGTTTGCCAAGTACCGACTACCTAAAAATAGATTAATATTTCATTTAAAATTGTGATTTGTAAGTGCAATTACAAATTGATGCATACGATTAGAATATTAATTCAAATTTGCATTTATATTCCTGCCCCGTGCTCTCTGAGTGGCCGTATTACCCAAAATATTGCCGGCAGTTCCAGTGAGGAATCACGTGACCAATAATCATGACAGTATTTAATGTGTAACCATTCCGTACATGCGAGCTGAGCAAAACGGGTAACCGCAACAAAAGTAATATCTCAATCCTCTTTCGAGAGTCATAAAATCCAAAGCGAAAAAGAAAAATTGCATTAGAATATGCATAACTAACATTCAAGCCTCACATGAATGCTAGAATGTCATTTTATGTGTCTGTCGACAGGGTGGCCTAACTCCCGTCCATGTGTCAGCAGCCAATAACTGCATGTCGATTGTCGAGAAACTGGTGCAAGCAGGGGCCGACATTGCCATCAAAGACAAGGTAAAAATATGCATCCTAATTCTAAGTGATTTTCATGTTGTTGTGTATCATGTTAAAGTACATCATTTTAGTAATGGCCCAGTTGGCAAGAGCATCTGAACGTCCCTGGTTCGCTGCAAATCTACCGCCATGTTCACTCGTGGTGGCCGGGGCACGTAAAATAGGACGTGGCTGCAATGTCCTCCAAGTTCTCAAATTTACCTCTGGAGGTGCGGGGTCGAGTGTTCCGGTCTCGTCACTTGACTCGGTTAAAAATGACGGCCAAGTCGTGGCGCTCATTCAAAACAGGAGCCGCATCTTCGGGACTTGATCCGATGTCTACTGTCGGTCAAGGGGCATAAGCAACAGTAACAACACATTACACCAAAATTGGAATTTTCATGGATAACATCCTATTCAAACACACCGAGTAAGGTCAGTTAAATGAATAGATATTTAGTAATGAATTGAGTGCCCATTGAATATTAGATCGAGTCCATAAAGGCTATTTGGCAGAATGGTTTTGGAACAGCATCACAAGGGTCGGAGTCCTACTTACGGTGCGAGTCCAACGAGTAACGAATTGAAATTATGAGTTGCCTTTCATCCATGTTTATGACAAAATCCTTAACTAACCAAATTAAAAGATCTGCAGGAATTCGTTTCTCTCGGTGTTTAACAAGCAATGAATATTCTCCGTTGTATCCTTAGTTTCTACAATATCAGAAGTTTCTTTTTGTGTGTGTGTGATTCAGTAGAATGGTGTAAAAATGCCTACAGCGTTGTCAAGTTGAAATCTTATTCCCACAGTGATGCAAAAGTTAAGTATTCGGTGATTCAGTATAGAGAATAGAGTTCGCTAACAATAAAACCATTTATTTCAACTTTTAATAATTTCACCACTATCTCAAATCTGCCGTATATCGTTACGAAATCCACTGCCCACCACCATCTCACCTCTTTTGTCCCAAAACATCTACCGAATTCGAGCCAAAAATCCTTCACTCCGCCCACCAAAGTACCTTCGCTATGTAGCGATTTTCATGACTTTGAATTCGAATTGAGAAGAGAGTTACTCCACACATATGTTAGATATGTAATATCGCCGTAGCGTTATTGGAAGGGGAAGTTATCATCTATATATGAGAAGTTATTGCAGTTTACAAATCATGCAACTCAGATAAAACACGGGTATCACGGCCCCTACTGGTTGCTCTTGCTCAGTTTTTTCTTTTAATCGAGAAATTTACCAAGAAAGTCCACATATATACACAGGGTTCCCACCTGTATCCGTCACAACCCCCTTAACTTCTAAACGGTGACAGCTTAGGCCATAAAGTTCATGTCTAGGGATAGTAAAAAGGCTATGCCCTACTCGATGAGACAACGTACAACGCCATCTATCGGCAAATTTTGGAATGAGCGTTTTTATCTTTAAAACGGTACGAGATACGGAAAAAAAGTCAACTACAAAGTTATTCAGCATCATCGATTTAGTAAGAAAAGACACCTTGCGCAAATTAATACTCAAAACAGAATGTAAAAAATGAACATTTATTTGGTCGTGATTTTCAACACTGTGGCGTCAGGAAACGCGAGCGAAGCTCGAAAAGACCACCTCACGGACTAAATAATCCAGTCCAGAGTGCAAATCTGTATAGTGGCTAATGGAGAGCATTTTCAGCAACATAAATAAAGAATCCTGAAGATAGGGAAGTGTCTCAGTTTCTTTCTTCCACTCTTTATGACATGACAATTTGGGAAATCGTGACCAAACAAATGTTCATTTTCTACATTCTGTTTTAAGTATTAATGTGCGCAAGATGTCTTTTCTTACTAAATCGATAACGCTGAACAGCTTTGTGGTTGACTTTTTGTCCGACATTTTGACAATGGCTAACACAAAACAACAAAATAATACAAAAGCAAAACCTCAAATACAACAATTTCTAACAATTAAACGAAACCAAACTAACGAAAACAGAATGGCAAAGTCAAGAAAATAACTAACGACAATCAAAACAAATGTCACAATACAACAAAAACTTTAAATTTCTCACACAAAACGAGGACTCGAACACACTTCGAAGACAAACCGATGAGCACAAAAATGTCCAATTACGATAGTCCCGATTTTCCACAAAGTCCACATTAACGAAACGAATTTTTAACGTGGAACGACAACGAATGTATAGTTGACTACGAATTTTCCCGGCCGATGCACCAGTGTCGAATTTATGACGAACTACTACAAATGGACGACTACGAAGATTTGGCTTTTTGGTTTATTGTAACAGTTAACAATTGTAAAACATATATAGAAAGAAGTGCTTCCCCAGATAGGGATTCCAACATGACCCTTTTTTACGAGGGCGAGGAGCGAAAACTTCTCCCTCTTTACTGGCGTCGCAGTGCCCCCCTCGATACAGTTTTCTACAACTATACCTAGACACCAATTTTATAGCCTAAGCTGTCACCGTTTAGAAATTAAGAGGGGGGGTGTAACGGATATAGGTAGAAACCCTGTATATACCATAATATCGAAAAATTCCCTAAAGCAACCATTAATGCTTGAATACCTTTAACAGTTTCTCTTTAATGGTCTAACGAATATGCTCAGATGTAGCCAATTTGACTTAAGTCATCTTCAAATGATTTGCAGTCGTTATTTTTCCGAATTATGGAAAAAGAAATACATCTTGCAATATTTTCTATTAGAGTGATTTTGTCTTTTGCTGCATTCGTGTGCGGAAAGATTTGCTGTTAATGGTGTTACTTTTCATTTGTAGTGTGGCCGCAATGCCGTGCACTGTGTGGCTGTGAGGGATCACCAACGCGTACTCGTGCGATTGCTCAGGGTCGGAGTAGAAGTGAACGAGAAGGACGAGGTAAGATATCACTTGGCTCTTGTTAAGCAGTGTTCCAACAAGAATCTCTTCTCTAAAGATCAAGCCTTTCCTCTGATAAACAGGAGACATTTAAATATTTCAAATTATCGTAAACTAGCTCAAAAGGGATAATGAAAGACGAAGGTAATCAACTGGCTTTTTTGGCAGTGCTTAACATGTTTTAATTATACAAAACTCATATCGGGTGCAAATCAAACTCTTGACCGCGAAACACTTTCCCCGCGGTTAGTTTTTTAAATCCGTAGCATGAAATGCCTTTATTAAATTAAGATAAGACTTGTATTTTGAATTTGAATAAAATATATTGAAACTGTCAATATTAAGTAAAGAAAATAAAACAGACCTCTTACTTTGTACTCTGAGAATATTATTAAAAATTTCATTTTTCTTCTGACAGCTACTTTATGACAGGGTCGCATTTATAAATATCGACATTTGCGAAACCGTGCACTTCTTATCGGTGCAATTTATAATGACTTTAATTTTTATTATGCAAATTTTATTTGACGAAAAAATTTATAATTTTCAATGTAAGTGGTTTGGAGGAGGGATAAAGAAGGCTGCAGTAAGGCGAAATAGTTTCAGAAATCTATCAGGCATTGACATTTTTCAGTTTAATCCTCGTCTACTTTCCCGACGTAATACTTGCAAAATCTCTCGCAATGTTTCATTCCGAGATGGAAAGTCGCAAATATTTTATTCTTTTTAGTTCATATCTTTTTTGACCCTCTTGACTAGAACCTCCAAATCGGGAACTCAGTTATACACTTCAAATAAGTATAAAACACGAAGGTTTTAGAACAAAATTCTGAATGTCTCCTTTGACACAGTCTGACAGTCCATTGTGAACCCTAGGTAACTGAAATACTAGTAACATTTCTTTTTTTGTTAACTCTAATACAAGTCAGGATGCATGGACATATTACTTTAATGTTAACTTTATTTATACGAAACAAAAAATTTCACAACAAAACGAAAATTTTCACACTTTTTATCCAAAACAATTCATTTTTTCATTTTTATCTATAATTTTCATTACATTAAAACTACATAATAGGGAATAATAAATATTTCAAGATAATCATGTACTAAAAGAAACATGACAAAAATTATCTACTATAAAAGACTCTAAAAAGTTTATCTTCAAAATGATCCTTATATTAATATATAAGGAACTCAATTCCTTGAAAGGAAAGTAATCCTAAGTGAGATATTTTTCTTTTTAAAGAGTTATGTTTTTGAGTCTCAAAGCTTCAGTTGTGAAAAATATTAGAAAAGATCAAAAAAAGAACACATTCAATTCCTCAAATCAAATTTCTGTCGATTTATAGATCCCATAAATCAATCGAAACTTCAATTCGATCCTACATTGTTTAGTTGTATTTGTCGAAATGCCGTTTATAATCGAATGTATTTGTTTTTTTTTTAGGAGGGAAAGACAGCGTTGCATTTAGCAGCCGAAAACGGTCACCAGAAGTCGGTGGAAATTTTACTGGAACACAATTGTGATCCCGGGGCAGAGGATACAGTGGGTATTGTTCAATTTCGGTCAATCTTTATTTTTTATCTCATGCTCTTTGAAAACAAAAGCTAAGAGTAGGCTGATTATAGCAAAAGTATTTACATTTCTGTTGTTTGGCCGCCTCAGCAGATCGCAATCAATCAAAGGCTCAAAATGCGTCTTTGCATTCAAGTCACGCCCGAATGGAGTTTGCAAACACAAAACATGCGCGTGCTCTAGTTGAATATTCTATTTTATTTGCACAGCACTGTATACGGTTATTCTTTATTCATTAGAATCGGTTTTATCCTGGCGCAGTTTCATTAGTCTGTAACCTTTGTAACTAAAGTTACATTTTACTAAAGAAAGCTTAACTCGTTTAACCTTTTCATTAAAGCTAATCTCTTTTCTTTTAACTATTTACCGAAAGATATGTTCTGCTGAATGTAAATTAGTTGTCTCATTGCTTTTCATACTTACATTTCTATGAATAACAAATTTAAAAAAAATCGAATTTAATAAGATTGGTCTGAAAGCACAACTTGCGAAAGGAAGGTTTAAATTGTAAAGGCAGAAATGAAAAAAAGATAAAATTTTGCATTGATTTTCTTAATAGTCCAAAGACGTTGAAAATGGGTTTAGCGTTCTTAGAGGGCCTATGTTCGAATCCTGATATTGATGAATTTAAGCTGTATGGATCAGCTACTAGTTGTCCCCAAAATAACAGCCAAAAAAGTATACTTGAGGTGGACTGAAGTGATATGTCCTCAGCCACATTAAAAAAAAAATTTTGTTTTAAATTAATAATATGACATAGCTTTTAAATGAAGCTCAGATAGGTATGTACATTAGATGAAATGTTTTTCTTTATTACGCCTAGTACCTCTGAGAATTTTTTAAATTATGTTATTTATAGATAATCTAGGTTAAAAATATTAAAGTTCTAATTAGAGTGTGAGAGTAATTTAAATGATCTTTTCATATATTCGAAGAAGCTGTTAGCAAAATGAAGAAGGGAAGTTGACAATCCTTCCTGAATCATATGTTAAAAGAACCAGAGACATTTTTCTGTAACTTATTGAGTTACAAAGAAAAGGAAAACCAAGATACAAATAAGGTTTATAGACATCTCCCTCTCTCCTCGAATAATGTTAAAATGCAAATGCCTCGAATAATGTTAATATTAAAGTTATTTTTACATCAAATTCACGTTTAAATTATTAGGTTAAGCCCAAACGCATGTTTCCAAAATGGTTCAAAACTAAGGTGGTCAGTTATAATTTTTATATTCAAGGACTAAGCTTTCAAATTATTTAAAATTAATTAAGGAATTCAGGCGATATTAAGCATATATATTAAAAACTTGAGAAAAAAATATGAACAATAGCAGAATGAACTCAACATATATTTTAAAAACACGCCATGTCATTCATTATTTCGTGAAATAAAGAATTAGCGTCTGAAAACTATATTTAATATTCATGGAAATCTTTTATTCCTATATAAAAAATTACTTGCCGAGAACAAAAGGCATTATTACATTTTTCTCTGCGCATGTCTTTCCGACGAACGTGCTATTGGATGTCCTCATAAAAGAAATTAGACCACAGTGGTTGCAGTAAAAGTATTTCGAAAGTGTGAAAAGAACATCGAACATAAGTTGCCAGAGATTAGTGGCAGTCCTAGAAACTTACTTGTACGGGTCAGCTGACGTTTCAGTGTGCAATATCTGGCCAATCAATACTTTATGGGGCAATTTGAAATGGTATCTAACGTAATAATGTGTTATATGCTCAGATGTGTGGCGATGTATATCACTGCAAAGGTGGACAGATGACGACTGCTTTAGAAGTACGTTGGTTTAATGAGCCAGAGTTATTTTCTACATTACAATTTTGTGTCGGTAACAATCGGTTATGAATTCAGTTCTACAAATTCCAGGAAGTTGTATGCTGTGCAAGTGATTTGAATACTTGGCAGAAGCCTAACTTGTATTGTAAACTACTTATTAACATAGCGTATCCAGGGCCGAATTTAGATGAAAAGAGGCCCTAGGCTATTCCACTTATGAAGCCCTTTCACCTCTCATTTTTAAATTTGTGAATTACGTGAGAGATAATAAAATACATCATTACTGTGATATATATATCAATATATTAAATGAAACATGTTGTTATTGGTACTAACCTATA
This sequence comes from Dolomedes plantarius, assembly GCA_907164885.2. Taxonomy (NCBI): domain Eukaryota; kingdom Metazoa; phylum Arthropoda; class Arachnida; order Araneae; family Dolomedidae; genus Dolomedes; species Dolomedes plantarius. The sequence continues at coordinate 3,487,878 of OU015498.1, read as the reverse complement.
TATATTCAATACATCGAAGATTAAACCAAATTCAATTCAGAAAAATTTATTTCATAATAATTCGCATTTAAAGTTTAAGTATGAATTATTATGAATTTTAAGGCTTAAACTAAACCAAAAATGGAACTTTATTCAGTGTTTTAGTGTTCACTGTTTTTAGAATAGTGTAATTTTAATTTTGCTAACAATTTGAATGTTCGCCCCTCTTGATCTTGAGGCCGTAGGCTGAAGCCTAGCCTATAAGAAAATCCGGCCCTGAGCGTATCCCATATGTCCTTTTTCCATACGAAGATGAGGACTTCCAATATGATAATGCTGTATGTCGAGTTGTCATGCGCAGCTCAAATGATTTAATGAACATGGCTATAACACCCGGTAACAACAATGCTGGTTTTCTACATTTTTTGTAGGCGTGGATAGAATCCTAAATTAATCCGTCTATATTTAAGATGGACTAACACACGCAAGAATTTTCAAATGATGATTAAGCAATTAACTTTTCGTTTGTATAATAATTCAGTCTGTTTTTTTTCTTTCTGTCTTTGTGTATATTCAAAGTAGAAGTCGAGAACAGCCCTTCACATAGCAGCCTCCTTGGGCTACTGTGATGTTGTCGAGACTCTACTCAACTTTGGAGCCTGCCTTAATGTGAAAGAAAAAGTTAGTACACATTTTTGTTTTATTGTTCGAATTTCTTTATTCATAGCGCATAGAAAAATATCTAACTTGAACCACCATTATATAAATAAATAAATACACACACACACACAAACAAACAAACAAACAAACAAACAAACAAACAAACACAAACACACACACACACACACACACACACACACACACACACACACACACACACACACACACACATATATATATATATATATATATATATATATATATATATATATATATATATATACATATATACAGGATGGTCATAAAAATACTTTGCCGATATATGGACCTCTAGCGGCCGTTCCGTTCAACCGATCCAGAGGAGATTTCAGATATAGTTATTCAGAGGTGTGAACTCGAGATTCTGTGAACGGAAACTAAGTGGCGCTCACGGTTACGGTTATTGGTACAGAAACTTGAAATTTTCGGATAGCAACGGCCACTTTTCCCCGTCGCAAAATGCTCAGCGCATGCGAAAACCCCAAAGAGCGTTGGAACGATAAGTGTATCACAAAAAAGCGGACGCGTTATGCACGCACAAAAAACAACTCTGCGAACGGCCAACAAAAACACGATCGGGGCGCACGGAGGAAATTTGCATATGACACTAATCACTGATAAAAACACAGATCGACAAAAGAAAACTTTTTTTTGGATTACACATTTTCCACTTAAGTGCCATCACAGGTCGTTCGCAGAGCTGTTTTTTGTGCGTGCACAACGAGTCCATTTTTTTCTTATACACGTACCGTTCCAACGCTCTTTAGGATTTTCGCATGTGCAATGGGAAAAAGTGGGCGTTGCTATTCGAAAAATTAAAATTTCTGTATCTATTACCGTAGCCATAAGCGCCACTTGGTTGGCGTTCACAGAATCCTGAGCTCATACCTCTGAATAACTATATCTGAAATCTCATCTCGATCGGTTGAACTGCTAGAGGTCCATATATCGTTTTTTTTATGACCATCCTGTATATATATATATATGTAATGATAATAATTGGGTGTAGTCGTACATATAATTTGGCCGTTGAAATCCTCAGTTTTGTAGTCATGGCGAATAGAGAAAATAGAAAGCTGTCGCGACCGGTTGCTGGGGAGAACTCATAAAGATAAAATGCAGTCGAGGAACAGAGGCAAGGAGTCCAGAGTGAAAAACGTACTTCCATCGTCTTTAACTTATTTTATTCTTCGATCACTCACTGACAGCTTACAACATTGGTCGTGCCTTACACCTAGGCACACAAAACACATCGCGCGGCCCCGCCCGTACAAATTTGACAGGAGCGAAACTACATGTTTTCTACATGCCTTGAGCAAACAGACAAAAGACTACAGAAAGCGCGCAATTCTCTCCCGAGTACGGATCTATGAAACTTCTAATTTGTCAGAAACTAACACGTGATTAAGTCGCGTCATATGGGGTGATGGCTTTCGAATGTTCGACCCGGTTCGATCTTATATAACTGTTATCCGCGCGTGGCTTTAGGGGAAAAACTAATAGATTGATATTGGTTGAACATAGGTCGCAATCCAAGGTTAAGGGACGGTATTCTGTTGCAATAAGGTAAACGAATTTGGAAAAAGCATGTTAGGAGTATTTAAAAGGATTAAAATTTGTCTCATATATATATATATATATATATATATATATATATATATATAAACACACACACACACACACACATATATATATATATATATATATACACAAATACCTGTACCATGAAACAAAAAGGGCCAATGTCAAATGTCAGAGAACATCAGTTCCAGTAAACAAATCTTACTAACGTCTTGTGTATAAATATTTTTCCACGTTCTATTTTTCAATTTTAGTCAGTTTTTTGCCTACATTCTACTATTTTATTTATTTCGATTTCTTTTTCATATGTCACTCAAATTTCAAAGTTTTGGACATTGGCCCTTTTTGTTCCAAGGTACAGATTATATATATATATATATATATATATATATATATATATATATATATATATATATATATATATATATATATATATATATATATATATATATATGTGTGTGTGTGTGTGTGTGTGTGTGTGTGTGTCGGACTTGGTCTTCACGCCCATATTTTAAACTTGTCCGTACTCCTTTTTATCCAATATGGCAGTCGATGGTGGTCCGATGGCTAGGAATTATGTAGAATCTTACCAGTAGTTGTAGAGATCTCACTTTTCAATAGAATGACGACAAATCCAATATTATTTACCAATATTTACTATATCCTTTCAAAACTCACACCTCCGTAATTAAATTCATTCCCATCCCTATCCAAAACGCGTGCCCGCCAAGCGCGGCACGTCTTTCCTAGTCGGTAATCACATTGTCTCTGACGTTTCAACTCTTTGTCTCAACCTTCTAGTACTACTGCGCATGCACCCAGGGTGGTCTGACGTTTGCATCCAAGATGAGGCTCGGGCGGAGCTTTAGCTGACAATCAAATCCAACCCTATTATTTATTATCCCCGCTGGGCTTCTTTTCCAATACTTCGTAAATTAGTACTCTAGCAAACCCCCCCTTTAAGGTTTCTTACAGTTCATCCCCCATAATAAATCCTTACACACACACACACACATATATATATATATATATATAGCAGTATAAATATATATATATATATATATATATATATACTGCTGGCCATTAAAATTGAAACACCATGGAGGAAAGCACGTACCAAAACTTTTTTCTGTTGTACGTATACACCATAGTAGGAAGAAAACATGATTAAATTTGTAGGCAATTTTCGTTTATACAGGGTCTGAAATCAGTTTACACAGCTGCCGCTTCTGACAGCTAAAAAGGCTCTAACCCGGTTAGGCATCGAGTCGAACTGGGCTTGGATGACACATACGGGCAAGTCATTCCATGCTGCTTCAAGTTTCCGCCACACTTGCTCAATCGTAGTGGCTGGAGAGCGGTGGCAGCCCAGTCTCTCAGCAACCCATGACCAGATGTTTTCAATGGATGAGAGATCTGGAAAAGTGCTGGCCAGGGCAACAGTCGAACACCCTGTATCGAGTAAGGTCAGGACACGACGGGCGGTCTTTCGTTATCTTGTGGAAAGATGACGTCTCCGAGGCCTCGAAGATAGGTCACAGCCACCGGCCTTTAGATCTGAGAAATGCAACGCTGGCTGTTCAGATTACCATTGACGCGAACAAGAGGCGTTTTTGCCGTATTCCCAATGGCTGCCCATACTATCACAACAGGTGCAGGGCCCGTATGACAATATCGAACGCAAGCAGGCCACGTGCGTTCTCCTCGGTGCCTGAATCCTGTTTAATGGTCGACGTGCAGATAGTCCGTGCTGCTCCAGACGTGGTCGCACTGTCAATATGGATTCTTGTAGTCTGCAAACAAGCCTATTTCCTGATTGAAGAGGTCCATGATGTGGCTGTACGATCCTGCAAGGCCGACCTGACATCATGTCTGTCCTCTCGGTCGTTAGTGGCGGGAGGCCTTTGAGATCCTGCATGGCGTTCAGTACGACCCTCCTGAACTCATCGATTCCATATTCGCATGAAGAGTCGTTGGATTCCGACCAATGCGAGTAGCAATATTGCGGAACGATAAACCGCTCTCTCGATAGGCCACGATCTTGCCGCAATCGAATTACGACACTTGCTGGTAGCCGTTTCTCCTTCTTATACGAGACATAACACGATCTTCTCTCAAACAACCATTATTCAAATGCGATTTCCGAATGAGAAACCCGCTGCGTAACTCTCCTTTTATACAGAGTTTGAGAGGCCGTTTCTCCCTCCTGCGTTATTCGATTGGGCTTAAATGCTAATCATTTGCATATCCCAGCATCTTCTTCCTTTCATGCGAATTTGATGTTTGTATCATCCCTCCTTCATGTTGATTCAATTTTAATGGCCAACAATGTATATATATATATATGTGTGTGTGTGTGTCAGTAAACTCTTTTATTTCTTTTATAAAAACCAGTTCACTTTAAATTACTTTAAGTATCCATTTTATTTCCTCGCTTTCAAATTTAACTTACTGCCGTAGTTTAATACTATGGGAAAATCTGCGATATTTTAAAACTATGGATAGTGAAAGCAAACAACCCCAGTTTATGGACTTAAAGTAATATGTCAATATCTGAAATAGGGCAAGCATTTTCCATGTGATCTGTATTACATATTAGGTCATGTGGAGCATATACATGAAATGATACAACTTTGAAAGAAAAAATATTAGACGATGAAAAAAGTATAGCGTTGCATTAAAAAAGGAGAAAAAATTGCGAAGGCATGGACATAAATTTCAGCAATAGAATCCCATTGTGTGTTTTTAAAAGTAATTTTAGTGGTTGTTATTTTAGATCTCAAGTGTCTCATAAGTTTTGTACCTGTTACAGCATGGGAACACACCGCTTCACCTGGCTGTTCTCGGCAACCACCCGGAGATGGTCGAACTTCTGATGAAGAAGGGCATTTCAGTCAACACGACCAATGCCGTATGTGTGAGCATTTTATCAACTATTACATACTTAAGGAGATGCTGCATTGCTCGGTCGATTCTTGAATTTTTAAGATAACTTTAAGAATACAGATTGAGAAAAATTGTAATATAAGATAAGTGGAAACCTGTATGCAGACTGTTTTTTTTTATTGAAATTCTTTCAAAAATTAAATTTTTTATTCTTTAGCAAAAATATTTGACGCTCATGTAAATGAAATTTTTAGATGTAGAATAGTTTTTAGATTTAGAATAAACGTTAGAATATATATGTGTTTAGAATAAAATTTTTAGATTTAGAATAGTCAGAATAAAAAAAAGGGCTCGAGGTACTCTTCGGCTTTCGGTGCTAAGGGTGCTCGGATCGAATCACGACAACCGCCTCATCCATGTCTAGTTCGGGTACGGGCACAATAAATCCCTAGACCAGAAAATCCCTCTTTGTGGTCAGAGAGGGTGGGAGAGGGTACGATCCTCCCACATGCTGCCCCCAATTGTGCTCGGTCAAAATTGCGGTGGCACCTGGCTCAGTCGGACTCCGACCCTTGTGTTGGAGCCGCACTCCTCAGCCCGCTATCCTATATGGACCTGGTCTGGAATAAATTCTGTCCAGGGGTCATTAGAAACAGCAACAAGAATAAAAATATGTTATTGATGTTTTGTTGTATTTTATGCAGAAATAGTATTAAAAAATTTTAAAGCGGAAATTTGTTATCTGGAAACAACATCAACATTGACCTTATATAAACTTCTCGAAGAATGCCTTTTGACTTTTTTATTAAAGCTTTAGGAAACTTTAGATTACTGAATGTAATTCAAAAGCTATACGTTTACCATCTCTTAAGGCAAAAGAAATATCTAAGTTGTAAGCGATGGAGGAAAGATTGTCAAAGTCGTGATATTAACGCATAGCCGTATATAGTAGAAAAATGAAATACATAGACCTTTTATCTATTTCACAGTACGTTTAAGGCTTAAATTTATCAAAAGCAATGAGAGTAGGGGGAAAAAAATGAAAAATTAGAAAAGGAGATGAAGTAAAAAATGAGTCATCAAATGAAGTAAATCAGCACTTTCTCGTTCAACGACGATAAAATTGGGTAAAGAAAGTCGGAATGAAATGGATTTAAAACATTAAAAGTTTTGTTTAAATTTCATACTTAGCAAAATGACACACGTGATAATGATTTGCTTTGAATTTTCACATTCTGAACTGAATAACGACACGACAATCACGTCTTCATTTTCACGAAAAGTGTACAATTATACTTTTTTTAAATCGCTTATTTTAAATTAATGTTAAATGGAATGGTGCATTCAACTATACCTTTTAAAACACAAATAAATAATATAAATTGACGATTAAATTTTAATTTCATCTCTGATTTATATTGCGTATTTACATTTTTAATTCATACTCTTTCCATGAATCGTATTGTACTGCTACTTTTTCCGAGACATCTCCTACATTATTATTTACTAGTGGGTACCCGTCAAAACATGACGGCTAGATAGTAAATTAATGCACTAATACACAAATTATACTCAACACATAGTTGCCATATGTTGAAAATCATAAACAAATTAATGTTTAAGCGGCCTCGTGCTTAGTGAGTATCTAGAAACAGATTTAAACATGTCACCGAGCATGCAAAGTTTTAATTGTGAATTATCGCTCATTAAACAATTTCCGTCAGGTTTAATCTTATATTTCACAAACATAATTATCATAAAAATAAAAATGGCAGTGAGAGACTCCTCGGCATTGAAACATGTCACTGAGCATGCGCAGAAACAGTGAGCTTCTAAAGCCAGATTGAAACATGCCACTGAGCATGCGCAGAAATCAAATTTTAATTGTAAATTATAGCCCATTAATAAAAATTGCTCTTACAAAAACCAAATTTGACACATCTACAGATTACAATCTTTCGTTTAAGACCAAAATGAAGTCAATGGATGCAGTAGTTATCTCTCACGGACTGCCCAAAAAGTCGGCTTAGCAACTTAAATATATAGATGACAGTCTCTGGTAATTTCCGCTCAAGATTACAGCTCGAAAATTAAAATGCAATGACAAACTAGTCGACCAACTCATCTCCTAACCTAATTTACTGTGCTAATGCCGCGAATTTTCCCATGCAATGTATTTCAGTCTACATTTTTCAATTTTTTTCCAATTTATAAGCAAATTTGAAATACCAAAATACCCTGGATTACAGCGAGATCATTAGAGTCGACAATTTGAAGCGATAGACGCTCCAAAAGGCATAGTCCTTTTTTGTTATTGAAATTGATCGTGGTTTCGTTTGAACAAAGTAGGTTCAAAACTAAAATAAGCAACTGGTGAAAAAATGAAAGCCAGAGAGTACCTGAAAATTTCATAAATATAAATGAAATTTTCGATGAGAGAGAGAGTATTGTGCTCGGTCTTCGTGCGTGTAGTGGCGGGGTTTTATGTACATTATTGACTGCTGTAAGATGGTTTTCTCACAGGATTTTATTCGTTCTCATCTTCACGCTTTATTTACAGTGTAACAACAACAGAGTATTTATCGATAAATGTACGGAGTCATGCAAAGATGAGCAATTCCTTCCGTGTGTGTGTGTGTATGTATGTATATATATATATATATATATATATATATATATATATATATATATATATATATATATATATATATATATATATATATATGTATGTGTATATATATATATATATATGTATGTGTGTATATATATATACATATATATATATATATATATATGTATGTATATATATATATGTATGTGTATATATATATATATATATGTGTGTGTGTGTGTATGTATGTATGTATATATACACACCTATAAATCCGTGCGACCAGTAACAGATAACTGAATATGTTTCCCCGCAGAGGCAACAGACGGCTCTCCATCTGGCCGCAGAGCACGGCTACTCAGAAGTGACTGAAGTGCTCTTATCTTGTGGAGCAGACATCTCCGTGCCAGAGAAGGTGAGCCTTCGATTCTTTGCTCATTTTGGGGAAGAATAATTCCTTTTTAATACCCGAGATTGGAGTAATGGGAAAGTGTCTGGCAGGATTAACCGAAATAATTGTTGAGGGAGAGATCGATAAAAAGGTGTATGGTAAGCCTCGATTTCATTCGGAAATGCATGTGAAAAGAGTCCTTAGAACTAGAAACAAAACGGGAATTTTAAGAGTTTCGCTGTCGAGACATCATAGAATAATTACAAGATAAAAACACTTTTTATATACCATGTTTTTAAATGTTCTATTAAAAAAAAAGAAATGTAATTTACATGCAGCTTCTACATGAGCTGCAAACGAATTTGCATCTTCCATAGTTAATTATGGATTTCAAAATTATAATCTATAATTTGATGGGGAAAAAATCAATGAATTTCGCAGAGAAAATATCGCAAATAGCATGTGGGCATAAATAAAAATTATCCCATTGTCATGAAAATGTAATATGCTTGGTTCAATATTACGTTAATAGATGGCGTCTGTAGCACAGTTACTTTTGGCTCCAGACGCTACTCGTATTTTTACTTAATGGATTTTAAAATATGAAATAAAGATGGCTAAAGGTATTTAAAAAATGCATTGTCAACGAGTTCTGAGCTATTCTAAAAGTTTCAAATGTCTAGCGAGTCGGAAAGTTATTTAAAAATCGCTTTCCCCCTGACAAACACACCCACAAACACACAAACACACACACAAACAAGAAAGCAAGTTAATAAAAACATGGTAAAAAACAGAACGACTCGGTTCTGCTTTTCGTCGCTTTAGATGGGACCATGATGCCTCCTGTCGAAAATGATTGAGACGCACTTACTTGAGGCACGCGTTATTTTTGGGAATGCTTAGATTAACCGAACAGAACAGAACTTCAGATGTCGTGGTCACAAGAACAAAAATAGAATACATTTTTTTCGGAGTGATACATTTCGCAGATTTTGGAAGTACTTTGTGTAAAAAAAATTGAAAACATTTTAGGAAAGAAATATTCTTGTAAAAATAAAACGACTATGCTTGAAACAGATTGTGATATTCTTTTCGATATACGAGAAGAATATTTGTAATTCTTACTCAAGACGAGACAATATTACGCCTCGGATCAGCTTTTCATACTGAGAGATCGTTTTGGAAGGTACTAGACAGCAATGACCCCTTATACTGAATGACGTGGCGGTAATAAAACATCTAGATTTGAAAATAGGCATTGAGGCTAGTTATTATACTTTTTTTGAAACAATTGAACAGCAAAAATGATTCGTGTCTATTTCTCTCGATTTCTCTTCAAAATTGTATCCTCCATTTGGAATTTTAAATGTTTTGCCACCTCCGCAGAAATTATGGCATATTTTATAAGGCATGTTTATCGAGTTTTTGTAATGGGTGTTCTGCTAAATTCTTAAAAATAACATTAGAAATAATTGCATCTACAAAAATAACAAAAAGAAATTTTCATCGACTAGGATGTGTTTATTTAAACGCACGTAATTATTGTACGTAACACAATGGTAATTTTTATCTTACGTACGTAGTATTACATTACATTGCGTTATTTATAGCATACGCAATATTTACCTAAATAATACAGTACTGTGCAAATTAATCGGGACAAGCTTCATTTTTCCTAAAATTCGTCCTTTCCCAGTGATTTCCTGCCTGAAACCGGTTTTAACTGCATTTTGTTACGAAGGGAGGTTGGCCTTGACTAGTCTAAACTGTTGACCAAGTGACCATCACACGTAGGACATTTTCTCATCAGTTGCGTACGACGAAGGTTCATTGAAATAGGGAGATGAGCGAGAACACCAGTCCAGAAACAATTATTATCACATGCAATTATTGGACTATTATTGGAGACCAGACTAGCCTGGACATCTCAGATCTTCTTGACCGGCTTTCATCTGGACACACTATTCATTTTCAGTGGATCCCTTCCCATGTTGGGATTGAAAGGGCCGACTTTTTAGCCAGGACTGCTGCTGAGGAGTACGTGAGCCCTTGCGAAGCTCTTACTTTCAGAGAGATTTACTCCTTTAAGAAGATAGAACTAAGCCATCTTTGAAGAACTCCTCCATGGTGCTTTGGAAGAAGTCCGGGTGGGTCTTTCCAGCTCAAGCCCAGAAAATATCAAAAGGCCTTCTCGCGCTTCATGAGTGGTCATTTGAAAGCACTCACTTTTCGGCAGGGTCAGAAGATCTTCCCGGAGTGCCACTGGTGCTCAGACGACATGGCCTCCCCTGCCCATCTTTTGGCTCGTTTGGGTTTTACAAAAGACGAGGTCCTTCTGGACCCTCTACTGTTTTTAGACTTTTTGGTTTCATGGAGATTGTCTAGCCTTGCTAGACAATCTGGGATTAGTAAAAAAAAAAGAGAGAAAACGTTTGTATTGGGCCAGGAAATATCAATCCTGGACTGCACAAGACTGGAATAAGGTTGTATTCAGCGACGAAACGCATTTTTTGTGCAAGGGTTTTGATCAACATTTATAAGGCGAAGCGCATCAGGTAACAAGTCGAACAGTTAAGCACCCTCAAAAGCAGATGTTTTGTGGCAATTTTACATCTGGAAGACCTGGCAGCTCAGTACCAGTTGAAGGAATGATGAATTCCAAAAAAATACTTTTCAATACTAGAAGACAAAACTGTGACTTTTATGCAAACGTTCGCTGGCGGTGTTACTGTGTTTCAACAAGATCTTGCTCCATGACATAATTCTAAGCTAATAAAGAAATTTTTCCAAGAAAAAAAATTTAACAGTTTTGGATTCGCCTGGTTATTCTCCAGATGTAAATCCCATCGCAAATTTGTGGAGCATTGTGAAGAGGCGTGTGAGTAAGATGCTCAAATGATTGAGAATGTGGCGAAAGTTTGGTTTCGTGATGACGACGTCAAAAATTCATGTTCTAATTGAGTGAAATCCGTGCCAAAACGTGTACAGGATATCATTAAAGCTACAGGAAGACATATTTGCTATTCGATTGCTATACCATGCATGTAAGTGAGCTTATACTAATTAAACAACATGTGTGAAAATTTTTGTGTTTGTCCCAATTAATTTTCACAGTACTGTACATAATATAATATTATTCTAATTTGTGCTGCCGTTGGGAGTAAAGACAGCTGTTTTGTTTCAAAATTTAAAAAATTGACCGATGAATAGCTTACAAATTTATTTCACCTTCGTAATAAAACATAACTTTCTAAAGTATATCAGACTACCATCAGTTGAAATGAAGCAAGTTTTAAGAATTCTTTGGCACAATGTTATTACATTTCTCCTTTCCGCAACAAAAATCAATAGTTAACTATCGGAATTTTTAATAATGTATTTTTTTAAATTTCTTTTTAATATTCACAATGTTCAAAGTTTTATTTGGGTCAATATAAAATTTACTAGAATAACATTATGGAATTTAATACACACTGCATGTAATAGTAGTTTTCAGATTCGACCGACAGTAAAATATTTCTTTTTCTGTGTATTCTTAATGAAATCCCCTGAATGGGATATGAACTCATTTTCTTTTGAGTACCTTGAATAACTCATTTTAAATATTATTCATACTGCATTCATTATTGCCATTTTGAAAGTGTTTCTTCCTCTTGGTATTGTTAAAAATTTGAATTCTTTTTATTTTCAGGGTGGCAGAAAAGCGCTCTATATAGCGGCCAGAGGGAGCTACACGGCTATAGTCGATATGCTAATCAGGGTAGAGAGAGATCAAACCAGGAAGGTTTGTTCAAATATTTGATGACACTCTTTGATTTGAACAGGGCGCCTTTCAACGTCCTTCCTATATTAAATATTTGGTATATTTATTATTCATATTATTTAAAGTCGCCACTCACAAAGTCAACGTTTCACACGCTGTCTGAAATCAATCTTGTATGCTATACTTGTACTGATATTGTGTCTTTCTTCGAATAAAAGAGCTGTTCCCCATCGGTTTTAAGCTGCGATTCCCATGATATGACTCCAACGTTTCCAAACCAAACTGATCCAAACAAAGCAAAATCTGTTACGCAGTGGTTTCGAGTTTATGAAGCACTAGCTGAAAACCCGCGCTTCGCTACGGAGTACATTCAAATTAAATACAACGGTCAATGTATGCAATTAATGCCAAAAATTAAATATATATATTTATAATAAATACGACGATCAATATATACAATTGATGTAGAAAAAATATATATATTTATAAAAAAATCGTAAGGGAAATTTTTATAGACAAAATAATGTCCAATCGTATGCCGCATTAGCAAGAAAAAAAAAAATTTTTTTTGTCTATGTAGTTGTTATGCATGTGACGATAAATTTATTTAAAGTACCAGAAAAAGAAATCACGTGATCAGCACTTAATAAATTAAATTCTAAAAATGAATCTTTAAAAATTCACCAAAAATCAGGAAATAGAATCGAAAAAGATTTCATTTTAAAGGAATTTTTAGGATCTTTCTCGCGATATAAATTTTGTAACCCTCAAATTATTCTTTTGAATGCAAACAAAAGAAAAAGTTACTAAAACAGCTTAAAAATTTAATTTTAAAAAATCTAAGAAGAATTTTTTTTAAATCTCTCTTAGTGCACCCCTACACCATAAGAAGAATCGCCCTGCAAAATGTCATCCCTTTAGGTCCAGCGGTTTGGTCTGTGCGTTGTATGTCAGTCAGTCAGTTACGGAACTGTTTTATATGTGAGGCGTTGAAAGGCAAAGTGGTGTAAGTCACATTTTCAACTTTTTTCATTTGAGGGCAAATAAATAATCTCCATGTTCAAATTATAGTGGAATTGTAAAAAGTTATTATTTGCAGTATTGTAATAATTGTTATGAATTATAATTTGTTCAATTTATGGTGGAATTTTTTGTAGTTTTTGCAGTTAAACTCTTTTGACTTACACCACTTTGCCTTTCACCGCCTCATATATATATATTGCATTTTGATTGGCTTACGCTGAGCCCAGGTTTCAAACCTACGGAGCACCTATCGCAGAATAGGACGTCTGGAACTACAAAGCAACTGTTGGGATATTACTGACAGAATGGAAGTGCACTGATATTGCTGGGGACCTAGATGCATGACTTTCGAGCTCAATTCATGCCTTAAACAAGACATTAGCGTATCTCATTTGATGCCATTTTTTTTTTCGATTAATATTCATATTATTAACTCACGGAAAGTTGCAATCGTTTGCTAAAGTGCCTGTTTCGACAAAATAGGCTCCAGAGAGATTTTATGCCACTTTAGTTTATAAAAATTGAGTTGGTATCTCTGTTAAAGCATACAATAATCGTTTGAGATAGTTTAGTAATTTTTATTGAATCGGAGAATGCCCAAATTTGGCAGTCTTGGAGAATATGAAATCAATGCGTTTCGGAGTCCATTCATCTGACCCACTGTGATGTAGAGAGACAAGTTTTCGGGTGAATTGAATTTAATTTGTCCGAACTCTGTTTGACAACATGATAAATGAATTAATAAAAACACACTAAGATAACAATCATAGCATATATCCCTATTATTATCAGGGCCTTTTTAATGGCTATTTTTCTTGCGACTAAAATGTTAGACCTTAATATGGATTCATAAATTCGGAGATTTAGCTAATGGATAGGTTCGTATGAAAGAAATAGCACTAATAATGTATTAATTAGGTAAAACGCACACATACATTGCCGTGAATGTGTAAAATAGATGAGCCACAAAGCCGTTTAATTGGACAGAATTAAAATCTTATTAAAGAACTTTGAAGGAGAGCCAATGCTTTTATCTTATCACACGTTAGTAGATTATTCAACGCTTAGTATATTTTGCTACATCTCGCAGGCAATTAAATACCGGAAAGGAAATACGATGAGTGATAACGACACAATTAAGCTTTTCCTACTTTCCCCGTAGAGGACATAAATTAAATTGAGATGGTGAAAACACAGAATCGTTTTCAAAAGATCTTCGAAAATATTTCAAATTTAACAAGTATTTGAGCTCAAAATGTTGATTTCATAGTCACAACTTTCTCTCGTGAAATCATTAAGTCATGAACATGAAATAGACCTTACTTCGGTTTCATAATGAATAAAGAAGACGAATGTCCTAAGGTATTTGTGTATTAATTATTAGTAATTATATTCGATATTAAATACTGTAGTACTTGAAATTCATATATTTCTAATTACATTCTAGTATTAATATTTTAACTTACATAAAAGACAGAAAAGATACTATATATGTATATCATTGTTTCAAATGAATTTCAACTTTGTTATCATTCATTTTAAACAATTCTATGAATGAAAGAGTTTAAAATCCATAATACATTTTTAAGTATAATTTTCCTCTCTTGAAGATTATCAATACTTCATTTGCATTATTTCACGCATTGAAACTCTTGTGCTTTCTTTCGTTTTTTAAAATTTTGTTCTCTTTTCAAAATTAATTTTTATATTTATTTGAATATAAATGATATTCGCATGCTTTTCAGTAGTAACTAACCAATAATTTTCAACATTATAATTTGAATTCTCCTCCTTAGCATGAGTTTTCTCTCCTAAATGAATTAGGAGAGGATTTGTAATCCTTTATGCAGGTAGATAGCATTTTTCAGCTGAAAATTACCAAGAGACCACCGTCATTTAAATTGCTTTTTTTTTTGTCGTAGAAATGCATCAAACGATGCCACTGAAAATAAAAAAAGTTAAATTTACTTTCTTCTGAAGTACATTTTTTCACACGAATATTTTGTTTAATTACAATCACAAATGAATTTTCCTTAATTTGATTGGAAAATAATATATGCATGCATAATTTCATTTAAAGCAGGAAACTGACTGATTTTTTTTATTATTTCATATATATATATATATATATATATATATCCAATATTAAAATTCAAGCTGTTTGTTGCAGCATATTAAAAGTTAAATATAGGTTAGGTGTCCATATTTAACTGCTAATATTATACCAATAACTACTAATTCTTTGTTAACATGACATTAGAGGGATTATTTTGTAAAATATAAGCTTTCCTGGGGTAAACTTTATATGAATTTAAAGAATTTTAAAGAAAGTAAATTTAACTTTTTTTATTTTCAGTGGCATCGTTTGATGCATTTCTACGACAAAAAAAAAAGCAATTTAAATGACGGTGGTCTCTTGGTAATTTTCAGCTGAAAAATGCTATCTACCTGCATAAAGGATTACAAATCCTCTCCTAATTCATTTAGGATGAATTCATTAATGTAGACATATTTTCCCGGATAAAATTTACTGCGGATTGTATAATTTATGATTTTTCAAAACTTTTGTATTTAAAATAGTAGTTTTTAGAATGAATATATATATATATAGAAATAAATATATATATATCGCCAAACAACTGAATTACCTGAATGAATTGTACTGACAACATATGCCTGACTTGTCGTGAATTGCCCATGCTAAGTAAATCCCACTGTAATACCATGTGGGGAAAATTTTGAGCTGCACTGATTAATATGATATCAGTACAATTCAGTCAGGTAATTCAGTTGTTTGGCGAATGAGAATCACAGATGTTTCCGAAAAGACCTACCGACACGGAGCATACTTTAAATTGCATTTTTCCTAATTGATATGATTCACTCGGTATAAATTACATAGATACAGGCTATCAGACCCAGAGAAAGTCGTAACTGCGTACCATTATTGGATGAAAGTGAACTCAATAGTCGCTTTTTCTTTTTATGAAGGGAAAGTTATTTATGAATATACAAGAATACTGCACTGTTTTTACGAGAAGTTTCAAACCAATTAATATAAATTTTCAATCAATAGGGAAGGTGAAATCATTTTGAAACGATTTTAAGATAGTCGGTACATAGATAAGGGAGGGAAATAATCTGGGTGTTTTTAAAACATTTTCAGAATGCGGCAGCGATCGGCTTGTCAATTAATTCAGAATATTCAGTGTGCAAAGAAAACAAATCTACATATACATAAAACAGTTCTGTAACTGACTGACTGACTGACATACAACGCACAGACCAAACTGATGGACCTAAAGGGCTGACATTTCGCATGGCGATTCTTCTTATAGTGTAGGGGTGCACTAAGAAAGATTTTTGGAAAATTCTTCATAGATTTTTTTAATTAAATTTTTAAACTGTTTTAGTAAATATTTTTAAGTTTGCATTTAAAATAATAATTTGAGGGTTATGAAATTTATATCACGAGAAAGATCCTAAAAATTCCTTTAAGATGAAATCTTTTTCGAAACTTTACCTCCCTTTTCTGATTTTTGGTGAATTTTTAAAGATTCATTTTTAGAATTTAATTTATTAAATGCCAATCACGTTATTTGTTTTTCTGATACTTTAAATAAATTTATCGTCCGTGCATAACAACGAAATAGACAAAAAAATGTTTTTTTTTTCTTGCTAATGCGGCAGACGATTGGACATTATCAAAAAAAAAATATTAAAATACGGTAAAAGATATGTTCCTCAAACTGTACTATATTGTTTAGCATGTCCTATTAGATTTAATTTGAATATTTTCTTCTACATTATTTTGTTTATAAAAATATCCCTTACGATTTTTTTATAAATATATATATATTTTTTCTACATCAATTGTATATATTGATCGTCGCGTTTATTATAAATATATACATTTATTTTTTTTGTCATTAATTGCATCCATTGACCGTTGTATTTAATTTGAATGTGCTCCGTAGCGAAGTGCGGGTTTTCAGCTAGTCATTCAATAAAACAACTTTTACAATCTAATTTTAAGTCTTTTTACTGATTTTCTTTTGCTAATTTTCCTTTGCATGCCTGTCAGTGAATGAAAGTATTTTGTTTGTTTAGCCTCTCGTGGACAACAGTCCCGACATTCCAGACCCTCCAGCCAGTCCGGACTGCGTGCGCCTAGCAGAGCAGCATGCAGAGTCCCAGCAGCAATCTATGAGAGATTTGTTATGGACCCTCGCTAAGAATTACCTCGAGCCCAACGACTGGAAAAGACTAGCGAGACATTGGGGATTCACTGAAGAGCACATACAAGCCATCGAGCATCAGTATACGGGTAAATCCATTCCTCTTTGGGATATTTCAATTCATTGAGAGGGTCCTATTTTTTTTATCGAATGAGTTACTTGAGCTTACCGCTCACCTGATTGTCTATTTGCATACTAAACCGATACATTAAAATGAAAACACAAATGTTTTTTAAAACGTTGCTTAGACTCTTATAAATTAGATTTCCCTTTCATTTTAAAAAAATATATGTGTCGATGATTCTTGTTAATATTAAATTTCAAGAACGTTTAAATTCAAGGAGATTATTATTGGTAAAAAAAAAAACTGTTTAAAAATTACGTTAAAAATATCAGCATTATTAAAGCTTTTGAGAAACAAAAACTAATTTGTTTGGATGCATTTAACTTAAACTGAGAAAAAAAACTAGAAAAAGATCTTGCGGCTAGATTACTCTAGATCAGCGGTTCTCAACTTTTCAGCCCCCCCCCCACTACCACCACCCAAACGTATGTAAAATAAAATGAACACCCCCCCCCCCCTCACACACACATCAAAACTTTATAACAGTAATAATGAAAACTGCATAAACGACTATTTCAAACTATTAAGCTGCCTTGCTAGCAACCTTACGCGATCCGCCCAAGGTTCGCAGCCCCTAGGTTGAGAAACGCTGCTCTAGACTTTTTCGATTCCAGAGTGATAGGCGAAAAGAAAAATTAATGATGAAGACCAAATATTTCTATTAGTAATCACCATAGAAATCTTTGGAAGCAGCATAATGATATACTGAAAGTGACTTCATTTGATCTGATCAACATTACCAGCAACAAATTCATGTAATCCGAGTACCCACATTTATTGCACGACTAGGTTATACCATGTGTTCCAGTCTGATCGTCTCCGGACTTTTCCTTCTTCGATTATATTAACTTTTTTTTCATTTTTAATCATAAACTGTTCCCAATGTAATTCTACTGACAGCTGCTGTAGTGAATTGTAGCGCAAGATTTCTATAAATAGATCACTTCCTGTATAGCGCGCATGCGCAACGATTTTCAACACTTCGAAAAGGTGCTTCTTACTGTAAAGAGCTAAATTCTATATTCATTAAATGTTATTCTTATTATTAATTCTGTTGACTTTCGTTTTTTTCTGTCGTTTTGATTTAGAAACTTTTAACCACTGACCCACATGTTGACTACTTCCATTTGGTGCGACATGAATGATTTTTTCTTCCCTGACCGCATAATAACACATCACATTGCAACCCTCTTATTAGAGAGGGATTTGTACAGTCGAGTGGGTATATTTCGTGGAAAAATGTTGCGTGGGGAAATGAGACAAATTTTCATGCTCAGGAATCAATGAAAGAAAATTTCGATGGATATAACTATTACGTTTATTTCCCAATTAGAAAAACAATAAAATAAACTATCAATGAAAAAGACTCGGAGATGAGTAGACAAATATTACAGAGAATACCTTAATCTTGCATTTTAGAGTATCAAATGAAACTTTTCCAGAGAGGCTTTAACAGAAATACGAGAAACTATAATTGAGCTATGGTTATGGAGTATTTTGGAAATCTTAGTGCATTGTAATTTTTTTAATACACTAGGATTAAATTTTGAAATGCTATGAAAGTTAAAGTTCTACAAATTCTGAAAAAAAAGACAACAAAAAAAACAGAATTTTTTTTTTATTTTTTTATTAAATTCATGGCAAAATCCACCAGTTTTTGCTCGTGTAGTAGAGCCTTGCAAAAAAATTTTATTACACAAGGGTATTTTGAACTTTAGTAGTAGCAAGTAAAAAAAGAAAAAAAAAGTGCATTTTATGTTTGGCTGCCCCTCAGAAATGACCGTAGCTGTTCTTCCCGCAGGAAAATCGAGCTATAAAGAACATGGTTTTCGCATGTTGCTGATCTGGCTGCAGGGGGTGCCTTCCAGTAAACATCCGCTGAAAGAGCTTTTCGAAGCCCTCACTGCCATAAACAAGAGGGATGTAGCAGGTAAGCACTCGTAAAGTTGGGCTTGTCTTTTTATTTCAGTCCCTGCATAGGGATTTTTATTTATTTTATATTCATACATTTAAGCTAAATAAAGCCAGGAGGAACGAAAGTTACTTTTTGAAAGATCAGGCCTGCACAACTCGAAAGGGGACGAGGGCCATATTACTTTATGGAAAGCTCCTGCGGGCGGCAAGAAAATAGGATAGATGGGAAAGTGAATATTTTATCTAACGAAAATTAAATTACTGATTATTTTAAAAATTAAATAAATACAAGGTGCGCCCATAAAGTAACCGGACAATTGTTTATAAATAGGAAAAATATGACTCACCTTCAAATAAATTCATCTCCTTCAAAATAATCGCCAAAGGAGTCTATACAATTTTTACGACGTTTCTTCAAGTCATAGAAACACTGTTTCCAGGCGTTGGAACTAACCGTTCGCAAAATACGCGTAACATTTCATTTAATATCCGTGATGTTTTCAAATCGCTGTCCTTTCATTGATTTTGCGGTTTTTTTTTATTACAAAGGACTTATTCACCACGAATTTGTTCCTTAAAATCAAACAATTAATCAGTATTTTTACAAGGAGGTGCTTTTTCGATGAAGAAACGGAATAAGGCGAGTTAGGAAGAAACTGTTTGATTCTGGCTATGTTTCTTTTACACGATAATGCTAGACCCCGTACAGCAATTTCTGTACAGCAATATCTTGCTAAAGCATTCAATTACAGTGCTAAATCACCCACCCTATTCTCTCGACTTATCGCCAGCTGATTTTTTCCTTTTTCCGAAGCTTAAGATGGCCACGAAAGGACAGAGATTTGAAAACGTCTCGGATATTAAATCAAATGTTACGCGTATTTTGCGAACGTTTATTTCCAACGCCTATAAACAGTGTTTCGATGGCTTGAAGAAACGTTGGAAAAATTGTATAGACTCCTTTGGCGATTATTTTGAAGGAGATAAATTTATTTGAAGGTGAGTCATATTTTTCTTATTTATAAAAAAATTGTCCGGTTACTTTATGGGCGCACCTTGTATTTATATTCATTGCTTATAATATTCCTTTCGTAATATTATATATCTAAAAATAATACAGTGATTTCCGCTTATAAGAATCACTTTTGTTATTACTGTTTTTGATTCTTATAAGCGGTTGATTCTTATAGCCGAAATTTAGGTTTTTAGACGAGCACACACACACCTATATATGAGATAATTTACCATAAAATACTATTTAATTTACTTTAATTATCTTTTATTAAAATTATTCTTTATAATTATAACTTAATTTTTAGACCTATAAGTAGATACACATGATTATAATAAGAGAAGAAAAAATCCAATATTTGTTACAACATACCTGCTTAACAGTTTAACATTTCAACTACAGGAAGGTTGCAAGAAAAAGTTTTCTATGGTAGTTTGACGTAAGGAAGTTTTCAGGAGGCTGTTTATACCTCTTTCAATACCAATAGTCTCAGACGAAGATTCACCTTCTAGCTTACGTTTCAGGGTTTGATAGCGTGCTGATGTCACGTTTGCCTAAATGATAGTGGACACTTTGCCGAAGATTCATGTGTTTCAGGGTCCAGAAAGCCGCAACCAGGATGTGGCAGGTGGGAAAAAGGAGTCCCTGTCTTTGTTTGTCAGTGGAGAAAAGTGAAATCGGACTCGGACGGGTTAGATGCCCCTGAGTCAAGCTAAAAGGGCAGTGTTTAGCTAAAGTGTTTAAGGAGAAACCATTATGTTATGTCTAACAAAGAAAGGGATGCATTTTATGACTGTATTCCATCCCATCTTATCACTCTTTCTTTAAAAGCAATAAAGAAAGAACTTCGTGCCTTTTCAGGGTTTAAGTCGCTTTTTTGGAAAAATGAAAGGAAAGCGAAAAGTGTAAGCTGATTCTTAAAACCGGTGAGTTGATTCTTTAAAGCGAAAATTTTAACATGTAAATAATACATTTGTTTTTGTTTTTGCGATATTGATTCTTATAAACGATTGATTCTTATAACCACTGATCACTATAAGCGGTGGTTACTGTATACCGTATTTTTTTAATTTAATATTATGAGTCTATAAGGCTTCGCGGGCCACCTGTGATTCCGACTTTAGGGGTGCCCAATTGTACGAGGGTCATTCTAAAAGTAAAGAACGTTTGTTTCTCTAGTCATTTTTATTCAAGATAATGAAAGAAAACTTATTGTACAACACATTTTGATATCTTACCTATTTTTTTACATAGTTGCCGTTCAAATTGAACCATTTGTCAAAGCGCTGTACCAGCTTTCCTATGCCTTCTGCATACTCACTTGCCGCCAAGTTTTTGAACCAGTCACTAACTTCGTCTTTCAGTCCGTCATCATTTCCATTGTGGTTTCCGCCGAAATAATCCTTCAATTTGGAAAAAAAGAAAGTAATCACTGGGGGCCGAGTCCGGGCTATGAGGTGGGATGTTCAAAAACTTCCCAGTTAAATTGCTGACGCAAATTCCTTCGTCAACGCAGCAGCATGCGGACGAGCGAAGAAACACAATGCCGCTGGGAAACAATCCACGGCGTTTGTTTTGAATGGCACGGTGTAGTCGGTGAAGGCAGTAGGCATTTAAAAATAATGCACCATTTTTTGAACTGAGGCTTCATTCATAACATTTTCCATAAACTTCAGTTATCTGTCTGTAAATTTCAATAGGGCGAACGTGTTTTTGCATTCAGGAAGCGTATTACGCTACGAACCTCACACTTGGCGGGATCCTTAATTTTGTCACACATTTTAAAATCGCATAAATAAACGGTAAATGACCGCAGCTGCTCGCTGTTAGCGCAAACTGGCGGGAAAGATTTGGTAATTTGAAGTAAATTTCACGGCAGCGGGTGGTGGTGGGAGAATTACGCGGCTGGTCAAATCAAAACGTTCTTTACTTTTAGAATGACCCTCGTATAATCTAAAATTGGATCCGTACAGCCAAGGACCTGCCAAGGGCATACGACAACGAGCTTGCGAACTATGCTCTCGTCTATCTTCTCACAAACAATAATCGAGCAGATTAACTTAAACTGTACGTTACGGCGATCTGACACTTTTCAGCGTTGAAAACCCTTTTTCTGACTTCCGGTTCCTTCATAACCCGAAGTTCCATAGTAAATTTTTTTAAAGCTTATTTAATAAAACGCATGTTTAGACCTTGGCTACCTCCCTCATCTTCTGCTCTTCTGTGTCAAAGTAAAGTACAACGCAGAATCTCTTACAAAAAATGAGGCTTGAATTTTTTTTTAAATTCAGATTGAAATTCCATCATCCCGGGTATTAAAAATCGTCTAACAGTTTATTCTAATTTTTGTTTCACTATATATGTAATTTAAGATAGTTTTTCCTCTTTTAAGGCAAAACTTGGTTATCGCATCTTAAGTTCCTTCGAGCAGAAAATTTGGGTCCCCTTATCTGCAGTGAAAAAGAAAATGACATGTTAATTTGCATAAAACTCATTACATTTCTTTTGAAATGCAACTGAAGACCATCCCTCCCTGCTCCACTTTCTCGAGCAGATTCTCGTTGTGTTTGATGTCTTACAAATGTTTTGGGCGATGTTATTCAAAAGTGTCATAACCGTCCTATGAGAAAAAATATTTTTTTCGTTATTTAAACCAGATAATTTTACACTTGAAAAATATATAGCGAACCTTCTCAGGCATTATACACGAAAGTAAACTCTTTTCCTTGCTCGTTCTCGAAGAAACATCTTTTTTTAGAAGAGTGCAAGATTTTTTTTTGGCTTAATTTTTAAAATATTTTTTGACAGTATGCTTAAAGATTTTAATATATATAAGCGTCCTCACAAGTTTAAAATGTAGAGTATTTCTTTCTCTTTTGACTTTTTCGGTGAATTTATTCAAAAGGGACATTATAAACAAATGAATATAATTTTTTAATATTTTCTCATGATTCATTCAGATCTAAAGAGTTATCTTCAAAAAATTTATGACGAAGAGCATTGGTTGAGTTCAGATTAGTGTGTCATTAGTTTGTTACTGGTGTCCAAAATCCCAGATGCCAAATCTTTTTTGTCTCATCCATCCAGCCCTCGAATTTCAGTGGCGTATCCTCAATATAAAGAAGGAAAATTAGGATATCCTTCATTCTTCCTCCCTCTGTATCACTGTATTGCACGTCTGCAACATGAACAACTCGGCAATGTCATTTCAACATCCAGTTCTCAATCAGCATTTGTTGCAGATATGCAATATCATTTTTGGTCAATATTTTTTTTATTTTATTTTGACTTTTATAGAATTTAAAGGACATACCCTTATTTTCGAATTATTTCTCAAATCGGAGATGTTGCGATACAAAGGGTTATATATATATATATATATATATATATACAGTGGACGCTCGTTAATTCGAACTCAAAGGTTCTCAGAAAAAAGTTCGAATTATCCGAAGTTCGAATTATCCGATGTTAAGAGAAAATATATAACTTTAAATGTGTATCACTGAAGAAGAAAATCTCCTAGTATGTATAACCCCAGAAAATATATTATACTATGTTATCTAAAGTTAAACATATTAAAAAGCAATACAGACTTACCTTAATCATAAAATGAAGCAGAAGATATGCAGTATAAAGTAAATATTTATTAAAAATATGAATTACACTTTGGGGAAAAACTGTAAAATGGATGTTTGGTTCTGTTTATGATGCCTACATTGTTCAGCCAGCTAATCGATTTGAAGTCAACATTTCAATTCATTTTCAGAGGAAGGTTACTTCTGAATAAATGCTTTCAGAGTTTTAATAGAGTCCATTATGGCCGCATTAAAAATATCTTTCGGCAGGTAAGTAGAGAAAAGCCCTGGCAGTTTCCTACCGAAATTAGTGCATACGTCTTCGTTTACATCAGAGCTTTGTCCACATACAGTTTGATAAGAAATATTGTGCCTCGACTTAAATCGAGAAAGCCATCCATCACTGCATTTAAAATCTTCAATACCCATTCGACTTGCCAATTCATCAGCTTTCGTCAGCACTAGGGGTCCATTTATCGGAAAATTTCGAGATCTAACATCCTGGAACCATAGGAGTAGAGCTTTTTATAGAACTTCTTGGGACGCATTTCCAATGCGTTTCCTTCCTCTAGCAAATTTTGATTTTTCCCATGGATCTAAAATTGACTCCTTGTTTTTCAAATTAGTTGACAAGGCATTTTTTTTAATTCCATAGTCAGCTGCTAACTTTGTTTTACATTCGCCATTCTCTACTTTCTTTAAAATTTCTTCCTTTGTCAATAAAGTTAGGGTTTTGTACTTTCCACGCGTAGACATCCTGAATTTTTACACGTTCACACCACACAATGAGGAAGAAAAACTAGACCACATTAATTTGTCTGCACTGCAGTTATAACTGACGCAGCTCCCTAGAATCTGTAGTAAAGGCTAGTTTTTCTGAAATTCTAAGAAAATCGATCCAAATAAAGGAAAATTGCTTTTTCCGTTTAGCACTAATAAGAAGGACAATAGCTACTAACGTTTAGCTGACATGCAATAGTCTAGGAATACAGGCATGTGTCTCTTTACACTGAAAAGAAATTTTGACACACAAAATAATAAATACAGTGTGTATTTTCTCCATTAAACGAGGAAAAATATTTTTTTTTTGTCAAATTTTTAGTTCGAATTAACCGAAGTGATAAAAATTTAGTTCGAATTAATGAGATATTTTTAACATTAACTCCAATACAAGTTTTTTGCGGCCTTTGGATTAGTTCGAATTAACCGAAAGTTCGAATTAACAGAGTTCGAATTAACAGAGTTCGAATTGACGAGCGTCCACTGTATATATATATATATATATATATATATATATATATATATATATATATATATATATATATATATATATATATATATATGTATGTGATATTTAAGCTGTAAAATGTTTAATCTGTAATTAAAAATATGTATGCAATTGCACAAGGAAAATAAAAGCATAGTGTGTTTTTGTTTCATAATTATTCACCAAACCCTACAGTAAAATTTCACAAAACACCAAAGAAACCGTCAAAACTTTATGGATTTTAGAGCTTTAAAAAAAATAAATTTATAAATAAAATCCAGAATAGTACTAGGTTACCACGCAAGTTGGATACTGTGGTTTTCAAAAATGGGAAAAGAAACGTTTTTTCCTTCAGCTAAACGTTGGAAGGAGGTAAACTCAAGCCGACAGCCAAAATATTAGTTATGTGTGTGTGTGGAGGGGGGGGGGGGGTTACTGATGAGTAAATATAGTTATTGCAGTTTTCTTAAATGCCAGAAACTCCCTTTTTTGGTATCAAGAGAAAAAAAATTTGTTCTTTCATTTCATCGAATAATAAGCGCCAGAAAAGTGAAATACAGTTGGTCCGTAGCGACCCGGAGAAAAACCGGCGCCTTGTATTATACAAAGTGCTCAATACATGGGCGAAAAAGGAACAACGTTAGAACAGTGGCTGATGGATACAACCATCCGTCACTTGTTTATAACCCCAATTGATTGTTTATGGATTTAAAATTGACTGTTTAATGGATCTCAATTTATTGATTATGGATTGTTTATGACCCCAATTATGAAATATCTTACCTTAAATCCCAAAATTTAACTCATTAATCCAAATGAATAGGTCGATCGTATGGGCAGAAACACCGACCAAAATTAATGTTTGAAAAGAAAATGATAACGTTGTTGTTCTTCATAGTGACAGCGCAACCCATTAGTTTCAATTAAAGCTTTTTTTTCACTTAATTTCATCATTACAAATGATTAAAGAACATGGATAAGGTAACCATTGTTTATGTTCACAACTTTCCTTAGTTAATTTTTCATATCAGTTTTCTCCTCAAGAAAAATACTGGCGAATTAATGAGATTTCTAAAAAAGTAGAAAATAATTCCTTGCGAAGTACCGCAACTTCATCTGCAATGTGATTCAGCTGGATTGTCATGCAGAAAATAGAAGGAAGAGATAGCTAGATCTAATAAATAAAACTTAAGAAAGTTTTAAAATAGTAAAATTACTAAAGAAGTAGTTCAGCATCTAATTGAGGTTTATGAGAGTGGTATGCTCACTAATATTTTTGCCCATCTCATCTTACGTATGTGCAAATTTGAACTTCCATAAGGTAAACTATAGCTGAAATGTTAAAAAGGGATATAGATTTGTTTCACTGTCTGTTTTATTTCCTTGTTACTAAAGCTCATTAACTTGGATGTTAGTTCCTTTGAATTTTTTTTATTTATTTATTTTTTTTTTTTTTTTTTTGGGGGGGGGTGCGTTATGCAAATGCATTTTTTTTAATTCATCGCAAGTTTAAATTAAACTTATTAGACATACAATCTCGATTGTCGCTTGTTTTACCTGAAATGTAGAACCTGAATGTCATATAGAAGCATCGACACCTTGCTGACTTTGTCTATTCGCTTGAGAGCATGCATTTGTGCACATTCAGCTTGTGAAGGTGTAAAAATCACTACAACTGCAATTGCTCTTTTATTTCGAAATTAATTATTTCATTAATTGCATTTTGAAAATAATATACTAAGAGATAGCCAATGCGTCTGAATCCTAAAAACAGAGAGATTAAGATCCTTGAAGTAGGCTGGAGAACAAATGCCTTTTATAGCTTGGAACCTCGCATAATGAGCATAATTCGTTCTAGAGTCTTACTCGTAGTGCAAAACACTCGTTAAGCGAAACAATTTTTCCCATATAAATTAATGTAAAATATGATAATGCGTTCCATGCCAAAAAATACTCAACATTTTTTAGATGCAACGTTTATTATTTGAAGAAAATTACTGATACATAAATTCCTAAGGAGCAAAATCATCCGTATGTAGTTCATTATTTACGAATTTATGACACATATCTCATTTTTTTACTAGAAAGCTATGTAGCGACATTTGTTTTTCTCGGCGCTTCAAAATTTGCCGAAAATGTGTCACCGCATTGTCATCGAATAAATTTATAGCGCGCATAGTCACCGTCTTAACGGGGTGACGCTTTGTAACTTACGATGCAACAGCTTCCCATGCTTTCATCATTTCTTTCATTGCGCCAGAAGATTGTTTCTTTGCTGTTTCTTCGTCCTTCTCCAGTGACAAACTCTCCTCTACAACTGTTTGCCGTGAAAGACGCTGCAATTCTATTGGCTGTTCGGTGGTCAGCTCTTGGTCGTGCTCTTCCACGAGCTCCTCAACATCATTGTTATCCTCCAGTCCCATGATATTTGCTTCTCGAACCATCCCTTAAATACTTATTTTTCGGCCGTCGATGATCCCGGTGACGTGAAGATCCGAGTGACGTGAAGAGGGGACTTCCTTCCAAGTCAATCGTTAAGCGAGCCATATTTTTTACGATTTATTTTGCTCGTTATGCGAGGTGCTCGTTAAGCGAGGTTCCACTGTATAATGATTTCTACTATACCAGAATTAATTAGGTTTATGTATATGAAGTTAAGCTGTCAGTCATGTCCGTTACACTCGCTTACAAAACTTTCTTTCCAGAATGAATTGTATCTAATTGAAACAGTGTGAGAGAAATTAGCATATTATTTTGTGTTTTTAACTTGGAGACTGTGTTCTTTTTTTTTTTTTTCAGAGAAGATCCGTCGCAAAGCCGAGGAACCTCCGCAGCATCGTCGAAGCTGTCGTGCCAACCGGTTCTGTGCCTTCTGCTCGGTCATGTGACACCGAACCCTATCCCTTTGATCCTGTTCGAGAAAAAAGCCAAACGGTGCCTTAATTTCCTCTTGACATCTCGGTGCTGATCAGAGTAGCAGTACGACTGGCACACGCGTTCCTCCTCGGCAACGACAGGTGGCCTGACGATGCGACCAAGGATTCAGAACTTGCCAGCAAATCAAAGTGGTTGACTCCATGCAAGAAAAAAAGTGAGAACTTCCAGAACGTGATACAACTTGTGAGATATTAGAGATCCTGTTTTCAAGAAGATCTGTTTATAACGTTGCATCCTCGTTGACAGGGGAATATTCACAGATGCCCCATTCTATTACACATTTCTGCGAGAATACATAAACAAATTTAAGACGCCGACCCCGTCTGTTCTCTTCGGCATGCTATATCCCTAATCACAGTTCCGAATATTTGAAGAGAAGCTAATTATCGCGATAATACCATTCTCTATCAATGATTCAGAGAGTGAACTAAAAATATTTCTTTAAAAAGTATGAAGTGAACAATTATTGATACGGTTACTTTTCGGTGTAATAAAATAGATTTAAGGGCATAAAAATTAACGAAAAACGTATTGACAAAGAAAAAGATTTACCTCCCTTACGTCGTCAAAAAAGTTTCGAATCCTCATGATATAGTGCTTCCATATTATATGCATACAATTAGATTCGAGAGTTTTTTTGCCAGAAAGCAGGAGATGCAACTCAGTTTTAAGCAATGAAGTGCAGTATCTTACAGGTATGAGTCAGTTTTTTCCTGAAAGTGTAGTTACGAAATTCAAATTTGACTAACACAATGCCGTGAGGCACCAGGGCGAAACCTGGCGTTAATGTTCGAAATATTTTTGTCTGATCTGGCAATACTTGTATTTTACATAACAACCTAATCAGACATATTAATAATTATTTAGCTCTCTAAGAATATATACATATGGATTAAGACGTATCGAGTATCAATGGCACAAATATAAATAAAAGTTTTAATATTATTGGCTACAACCTTTTTAATTTGTTACATTGAAAAACGGTTCTTTACGTCATTATAATCTACGAGTTTCTAATATATTAATCCACAAGTCATGATGTATTAGTTTACTTGAAGATTCACTGGTATATTTTAAATCCAGTTCCTATTCATATTATTTGACAATGAATTCTAACAATACTTGTAAGGGGAAGCTATGTTGATGGCTCAATGTTATGAAAGTAAAAGTATCTTAATTCAATCAAAAATGTGGTGAGTAAATTCAAAAGGTTATCACAAATCTGATGGCATTTAATTAAATTTAATGAGGCACTGTGAAAATTTTACTTAAATTAAGAGTTTAAATGGTATGTATATAAAATTTATTTTATTTGAATTCCTTGAGTACATGATAGAAGATAATTCACTCCATGCATCAAGTTCTTTTGGGAACTTCTGAGGGGAGGGGAGGATTATTTTTACATAACATGATGATACCTGTAGTATCTATTCTCCAATCAATATGATAGTGACTTTTTGTATTTATAACTTAAAGCGGATGTATTCGGTGGTGAAAATAATCCTTTACTTTTAAGTTGTGTTTGCATTTTCAAGCCCCTCCCCTCTTTAATTATTAAACTTTACCCTCTATAATGCATTTAAAAAAACATTCTGGAAAGGAAATAATTCGAAGGGAATGATGAGTCAGTCTTTTTGAGTTTGGACAATATTTTCCGAATTTTAATTATAAGGATTTTTGAATGTGTATATCTATTTGCATAAACAATTCTTTTTAAGATGTGTGTCTACCTTTATTTTCACTTTGAATGAAATATTTGGGACTGTAAATTCCCCTTCAACTCAAAACTTCAAAATTTTGATAATGACGAAAAATCTTGATGTGTTCATTATTCTAAATCTGTAGTTTTGAAGCAATTTTAATGTATTTACACGTTGCTCTTTATGTTTTGTCTTCCTTTTTCCCCCTAGTGTCATAAATAAATAATGTAAATTTTTAAAATGTATTTGAAAAATAAATTTATATTCTAAATTTAGTTTATAATTATCAAAAAAAATTCCCTTTATTTTTTTCATAATGGAAGAAAAGTTATTAGGATAGATATTAAACAAAAAATAGTCGCGTAAAATGTTAATGCCGCGAAACCTCAGAATAAAATTTTATTTTAAATCCGGAATATGAAAGTTTTTGGTGAAATGCTAACTGAACTGACCCCTGGAAAAGAACTTCCTCAAGACTTAGAATTATTACAAGTAAGAGAATAAGCTGGTTGAAGTTCTAACTTGTAAATTCCCAAGAAACTTTCTTAGAATTCATGCTTTAATTTTTTTCCAGCCATTGTTTGCAATGTATGAATTGTGTGTTTTTGTATGCTTTAATTTGAATTTAAATTTAGTTTGAAGATCTTTTTAAAGAACTGAATACTTTATTGAAAAAGAAGTTATACGATACAAAATATAAGTATAAATATATTTATACTTAAATCCCCTTAATATTCAAATTTCGTTTCCCGTTTATCATATTGTACAACACTTCTCAAAAAAATCTATTGGCTTCTAACTTGTATAATCAATATCTCTATAATTCTGTATAATTATCATTTTATAACTTTTCTGGAGAGTTTTATACTATAGCCCTCTTACACTCCATTCAAACTCAGAAAAACTCCTTGAAATAATTTTTTCCTCATAAAGAGATTCCATACATTTTTCAGACATTGCACACACCGTTTTATTCATAATATTAAGTATTTCTTTCCTTTTGAGCTCTTCAATAAATAAATAAAAGAGTCTTTATGTAGCGCTAATCAATGGTTCTGAATCACTTCGGCGCAATTATACATTTTCGTTATTCGGTCACGTACCTCCGATCGAAGAAACATATCCCACACCCCCAGAAAAAATGATTCTGTGTTTAAATTTAAAATTGGCATATACAGTCGGACCTCTACTTAACGAAGTCGCTAAATTCCGAAAAAAAGTTCGTTATATGGAAAATTCGTTAAATAGAGATTCACCTTTTAAAATACTTTAAACTACACAAAACAGGTTTTAAATTCATAAACACTAAATATTACTAATAAAAGTAATTGATCCCACCTTTATTTTGTAAATTAACGTTTATTTGTTTTATATACCTTACCCATCAAACAGAAATCTGCAAGGAAAACAAGAATAAAACAAAACATTTTCCGGGAATACACTGTATTTTCAATTAAAAAAAATTATATTAAAATTAATGAATTTTAATGACATTATCGCATTTATTATACCGAGTCATTTTAAGCATACATTACCCCATGCGTCCTTAAATTTAATTACTGAAAAAGTCTGTTAATTTTGTCTTGAGTTTTTTGTTTGAAAGAGTGTTTTCTCTCGTAATACGTCTCTCATCTTTGCAATGCACCAAAAACCCCTTCAGGCGTATTTTTTTCAAACTGCAACCCGCGTCGGAATGTGTTATAAGAAAGTTAATGTGTTAAATGTGTTAAAAGAAAGAATAAGTTTGAAATGTTCTGAAATATTTTGAGAAATATCGAGAAAAAAAAATATTGGATCGCAAGAAAAAGTTCGTTAAATAGAGAATGCACTTCGCTATTTGGAGGTTATTTTACGGAGAAATTCGCAAAATGTTCTTGGTTCCAAGGAAAAGTTCGCAAAATAGAGAAATTCGAAAATAGAGGTTCGTTAAATAGAGGTCCGACTGTATTTTTAAAAAAACCTAAATTCGCGAGTTTACTTACACATTTCAATATCCTAACTTATTCTGCCACTTTGATTAAAAAAAAAAAAAAGAAAATAAGCTCACTGATGTAAATAAATTGAACAATCACAGGTTTTTTATTCCCGCTAACGTAAACCAATGAATTTACAGAAGTTCGCTTAAATTTTGCGTTTTACAGGTAGAGGATTTGTACCACTTTCAGGGATTAAAAGGGAAACAGTATAAAACGTGCATTAGTTTACACGGATAAAACAAATTTAAAATATATTTTATACTTGGTTATGCATATAAAAAATATAATATTCGTACTGTAATACTTCTTTTATTAAAAAAGCCCTTTTTTGTTCTATCTGCAGCCTTTATTTATGTGAAAATATGTTTACAAGTATACTTTAATTGCCTATATTTATATATATATGCTAGTATATATGTGTGTGTGTGCATGTAAGTAATCGTCTATCATGAACATCATAAATAATGATAATACAAAGGACTAGTTTAATCATAATTCTGCACCTTTCCAAGACCCTGCCAAATACGGTGGGAATGATTAAAACATTTAAACCTTTCTTTTACTATAGACAGAGATATAGCAACGAGGACTAAAAGCTCGAATTTGATCTCCCCTAATTTAAAAAGCCTGCAAATCTTCCTAGCTTACACATAATACAAAAGCCCAAAACACAGATAAAAATTGCTTTCTTTTCTTTTTTTTTTCTTCTTTCAGCTGTCGTCAAAATTTGCAGAAAAAATCCGTCGAATCTTAAAACTAATTTTTTAAAAGAAATTTTACATCATCCTCAACAGATGGCAGCACAGTTATTGATTCCTTCCCTTCTTTTGATTTTTTTTTTCTCTTTGGAATGCTTTTTCTTGCTTTATTTCAGAGCGAAATCTTTTCATCTACATTAGCGTATGTTAATATACTGGATATAGGAATGACGAATAAGCTTTTTTGCTATCTATTTTAGTAGTTAGTACTGTCTTCAATTTATTAGAGAGAATTTAATTTTATAGCAGTTAGGACTAAACAGTTATATTTTACATTAAAACTAAATCGCGTATTTTTCAGGACTATTTTGGAGTAAGAGAAATCTAATTAATCGAATAATTTCGTTATATTTTGGGGGGAGCCCTTTTTTCAAGAGATTACTTTGAATTTTGAAGTACGGCACAAGTGTTTCGGAATTTTCTTTTGCATAAAATCTAATAAATTAATTTTTTTGGGCCCCTCCGGCAGTAAGGGGCCTTGGGCAAAGTGCCCCAGTTGCCCCATCTCTCTGGGCGGCCCTGCTTAAATTAAGAATATTTGCAACCCTGTAGCTTGTTGTGCGAAGAAAAAATGAAGGATTGCCAAAACTTATAAGTTTTTCATAAAACTTCTAGAAAAAACTACTTATATCTGACTTACAACTATAAGTTTTAAATCATATTTGTATTTTGAATAAACTGCAAGAACTTTGTTCACCGTCAGTTATTGAACAATTCCACCATCATAAATCCGTATTGAGGATGCTTAGGTATTCGTTTTATCTTTAAAATTGGGAATTATAACGATGATGCATTCTATAGACGGGGATATAGCTCTTTACCGTTCTATACAGAAATTACGGAATATAATTTTATGAATGTACATATAAATAATAGCTGTTTAAAATTGAAACCTTTTGAGGGCAATGTTACAATAAATTACACATGCATATATATGCCAAATTAAATCATTTAAAATGAAACAATGACTTTAATGTGTATTCCACGTTTACAAATTATCTTTTAAATTTCGATATATACACTCTTAAATATGAAATAATTGCTTTTTATCGTACTATTTTAACACTGTATACTTCTTAGTACGGTTTAAATATGTTTTCTAACTACACTGAGAGAATTTCAGTACAGATATAATATTTCTTGAATATTAGATTTGAATAATACCCTTCCGAGTACACAAACTTTCGACTTTTAAAAATAAAGTCATGAATAGGCTTATATTAAAATTCTTAATATAGAACTTCTATTGTGTAAAGAAAAAATAAAATCCAAAACATACTAACAACGATAATTAAAATGAAATAGACATTTCAGTTATGAATATAGTGTGGGGAAGACATCATTAATTCTGTAACATGAAACATGTTCCTCTATATTGAATTTAGACATTTGCAGGGAAACTTTAGATATTTTTTATTTAAAGATTTTAGATTATGAGCTCGCACTCAAAGTAAACGGAAAATACTCGAGCAAATATTAGATTAGAAAATGTGAAAATATTACACTAGATAACATGAAATAATAGTAATACGGCAAGATCGGATTTTCTTATGAGGAAATGTCATAATACACGTATTTTAAAACGGGAAAATGCAATGTTTTTTACTTCAGAAGATTCCATGTGTTTTTAAATATCTTAAGTTTTTTCCTCTGTGAGTGTATTATAAATATCCCAATGGAAGACTCCAGAAAGGAAAACGCCCGGAAGGCACAAATTAGGGGGAAAAAAGTTGGTTACAACCTTGAATGAGTTCTTGAGATGGGGGAGGAAAAACTATATAGATATTTTGTATTGTTTAATTGAAAGATAGATTGTAAAAGTATCTTCATAAAGCTTTATCCAATAAAAAATGTCGAAGATTGTCGCGACCAATATTCAAGTGTGAAATGGTTTTGTAGTACGTGATACATATTTTGATGTCTGATCTTTATTCCCACAAATAACCAATGTTAACTGTCCAAAAAAATTTAATTTTTGATCTTTATGTTTATTGCTATAAATTGTATAAAATGTCTTTTTTTAATATTTTTATATTTCTTGCAAATTTCAGACGCTTGTTCAGTTCTTAATTTCTGATACTCATCTCATCATACAGTGTAGGCATTTTTCATTCATGCAAATGATGACAATAAGATTGCTTTGAAATATCTTTAATGCAGAATGTGTTATACATCTGTCACGAAATTAACAATACAACTATGCTCAAGCAATAACTGAAATGCCGTACTTAGACACAAAAGATGTTTAATTTTGCAAAAATTTGTTTTACAATTCTTTAACGGTTTTTTTTAAATAGTATTAAAAATAATTTTACAATAAAATGGTGTCTAACAGTAGTTGGTATACTCGAAAATTTAACGAAATTTTTATGTTATATAAAGAAAATCTAAAAGTGACTAAATAATGAAAAGTATGCAAGTTTTAATTTTTTTTAAC
This sequence comes from Dolomedes plantarius, assembly GCA_907164885.2. Taxonomy (NCBI): domain Eukaryota; kingdom Metazoa; phylum Arthropoda; class Arachnida; order Araneae; family Dolomedidae; genus Dolomedes; species Dolomedes plantarius. The sequence goes on along the minus strand of OU015498.1, from coordinate 3,453,007 downwards.
TTTTAAATCGAGAATATTAGTTTACCTTCTAGTAAAGGCATGCATTCATTCAGTATTCGCTAAACAAAATAAAGACGTTAGTCAGAAATATTTAAAACCAGAGTAATAGAATTTCTTGCTAGTAAAACTGAACTTAGAAATAAAATATTGTTAAAGGTATTAAAAATATCAAATTTAGGAGGGTTTTATAGACTCTAATCTAAATTCTAAATATTTTTAACGATGTAAATTGGTCAGCATTCAAGATATTTCAGTATAGTCTTTTTAATTATAAATGAGCTAACTTTTTCTGATAATACCATGGGAAAAGTGTAGAAAAGCTAGAACTACATAAACATTTTCTGAAAGCTTCTGAAAATTGTAAGAAAGATATGGTGTAATGTTTCAAAGTACCGAAGTAAAAGTATAAACTTCAAACTCTTGTTTCAGTATGAGATTGTGGTTAGTATTTAGTTTTTGACTGTGGTTCTCGAGATACTATTGCTATTTCTTAATGTGTCGTGTCAGTGTCAAACTTATGTGAGATGTACATAGTATTCATTTCTTTTTATATAATACTTATAAAAATTTAGATCAAGGGTACCTGAGTTACAGCAGAGCTGTATGTATTCTCTGGAGCAAACCAAAGTTACCATTAATCTATTCAACTTAAACTGAACGCAAATACATAAGCAATTTTAGTCACTGAATTTTCTATTCCCGTTAAACGGAGTAAGAAACTGCAAAATCCAATTTCTTCTTATACAATATAGCTTAATGATTTTATTCCTAGTGTGGCACAATTTTATCTGTAAGATTTGGTACCCTTGATTTAGATAGTTGTATATTATATTTAATAACAATGGTATGTTATTCAATATTTACAAAAATTTGCCTAGCTTGACTTACATGAACGTATTGCATCGTACCTATATAGAAGTAACAGAAAACTTTTTAATAACGAGATAGATTAGATACACGGCCGTAATTTGACAAGATAAAATTTTCTCACGATAGAAAATATTCGGTCACTTAGGAAAAGTTACAATGAAAAACAAAAATAGCACAAGCACTGATTAAACAAATATATGATGTTTTCCACAGGTCTCGATTATAAACGAAAAGACAGGTAACGAAATATCTATAAATCGGTTGCTTTTAAACAATGTTCTTAAATATTAGACTAGCCTTTATTGTTTCTTCCATTTAACTGGTTTTCTGAAAATAATTTTAATACTTGCAACTCATCCGTGCATAAATTTTTACACTAAAATAACTTTATTAGGATGTTTTTAGAAATGTCAGATCCCATGAAAATCGGTTCCTAAGTTTTTTACCATATTTCTATCTCTTCTTTCATTTCCTTTAACGAAATATAAATCGTTAAACTCAGTTAAAAATCAGGCAGCTATAGTCAATAAATAATATTCATTTTTATTCAAGTGAAACAAACTTTAATGATCGATTCAAAATAAACTTATTCCCATACTCACATATTTACTTATCCTTCCTTAAAACATGATCTCTTTGAACACCTTTCGCTATCAAACAGGTTCAAAGAAGTTTAAATACAATTATGATAGTAACATTCCCATAAAACTCACTTGTGGTTCCATTAAAATCCCTTATTAAGGTAATCGAAATAGAGCTCACCAAGATATTGTAAGGTGCTATAGAGTAAGAGGTTATTCGTTTAATGCTATATTCAGAACCAAGAATTCTAATCTATCTTTATTCTTTTGATCCAGAAGAAATTTAACTTATATGTATCCCAAACAAACGGCTTTATAACTAAAATAAGCAACATAGCTCATAAAAAAATATTGCTGGGCTCTCGAACTGATATGTATTTTCCAAGGTATATTAGGATTCAAAACAGGCATTTTTGGATTTTCAAAGAAAAGCTCAAGTCAGTGCTTGAATATAGAAAATCTGAGCTAACATAAACGTAATGGCCTTTTTACCTTTTCTTATTTTCATCTCATCCAATTCCTTTCATTTCTAACTTTTATGTTTTATAAGCGGTCCGTGCATTTATTTTCAGAATTTAGGAACTTACAGATTTTTTAAAGAGATGCATAGATCAAAACTTACAAGTCAGGAAAGTGATTTCAACAATTACCGTATTTTGACGAAAGGAAAGAAATTTTATATTAACTTGTATGTTTCTAAGCAGATTCGGTAAGCGAGTCTGCTGTTTGAATAAATTTTATAGGCAGTTGTTCTACGAGTTAAAAGAAGTTAGTATTTTATGAAATTGCGTCATAAAATGAGCATGAGATGCAAATATCTTATCATGAATTCCAAATATTTAATTGAAAAATATTTTATAGTACTCCTTGTTTCAATGATAATATATATTGTGGATAAATCAAATGTGCTTTACGCAGTGACAGACAATATGTTCTTCAGGCAATTTTCTTGTCCTTTAGCCTATATTTTAGCCATCTAAATGTCTGATATTCTTCTCATGCGTAGAACAATTCCTCCTCTAAAGTGTGAACTTTGGAGTCAGACACAAGGTGCTTGTCTGCGAAACATAAGACTTGGGCTTTCCACGTAATTCCGGGATCAGATTGACTGAGTCCCATTTCGGTTAAAATTTTTGAATTTTATCAGTTTCAAAATAAATTAATTTATTATTGAGTTAGGATGGACTCAAAATTGTTAACTCCCCTAAGAAAAACACTCTTTTAATTTTATGATTTTTGTGGCTTAAAAATTATTTAATTTTGAAAAAAAGGTAAAAAAATAAACATAATCGTAGAGTCTACGTTCTTAACACTGATATGTTCCTTTCCGTTGTGAATTCTACTGAAGATCTAGAATGAGCCTATATAGTTAATTGTTGAGAATGTTTCATTCGATTGAAAAAAAAAATAGCTGTGATTCATCAGAAATTAGAGTTACTGAAAAAAGAAACTTTGTCAACGTTTTATAGAGTGGAGTTTATACAGAATAGAATAAGAAATATAACTTCTAGCCTTATGGTATAAGCTACTTAGATGTATATCTCCTTTTTGTACAGTTCTTTGTGAATGTTCTATACTTCAGCTACTAATAATGTGAAAAACGTTGTATGTCGAATTCCATAGCCTAACAGACATCCTGTGATCTTCAGAATTAGTTTATTTAAAATTTGACGCTCCAATAAAAAGTAGTATACCTCCAATTTAGTTTTGCAACCAAAAATCACTCGGAAAATCATTCAGAATTACTCAATCAGATCTGTACACATGTTTTTATAGACGCGTTTCGAAAGTGAAATCCATGTAGTTTTATCCTTTCATATTTTGATATCGTAAAACACTTTTTCATAATTTTTTTAAATCTCATACTTTAAAGTAAAGTAATGTGTGTGTATATATATATATATATATATATATATATTCTTTTCCTTATTCAGATAGGTACCACCTTTAGTGTTCATAAAATTTATTTATTATATCCCTATTCTTTTAAAAATGACTTCATTATCTTCATACCCATGATTGCTTTAAGAAAGGGATGAATTATTTTTTTTTTTTTAAATTGATTTCGTTGTCTATTTGTTTTGGTTTTTCCGACTGATACTAAATTTTTGCGCTTCACATAAACCAAGTATTCATTGAAAGCTCATAGTAATGTAGAACAATTAAATCCCACAACAGAAATTTCCACCTAAACAGTCCACATTAGTACAAATCAAAAAGTGGCTCAATGATGCATAATGGCTCAATTTATTTACGCATAGAGAAAAGGAATATACAAATTCAGTTGGAAAACCTCTTGAAACCTCTATGCGAAATTATTACTCTTTACGATGGACGATTCCTTTGGGTGAAACGTTCGTCAAGTAGTTTTGTTTCAGCATATGACAGTTTCATGAAAAACAATTCTCTTCCAATATCTTAGATATTAGCTCAACGATGAAAGAAAAGTATAAAATTTTATAGATAAAAGCTAACTTAATGCCCAAAAATTTTTAATTTCTTTGGATAGCAAATAGAATTTTCCTCCAACGAAAGTGATAGAAACGAAAATTAAAACCTCTAACTGTTAAGTGGGAGCATTGTAAAATACACACGCAGACGAACACATAATATACTTATAACATAAGATTTCAACTTTGAATTGGCATTCTTAACTTTTAAACATATAGAAACTCTATGTATGAAGTCAATCTTAACTGGATCCAAATAGTATTAAAATTTTGAAGAAAAAATCGTGTATTTTTTTAACAAAACTCTCCGTTTCAAAGCAGCGTTATACTGATATTTTATAAATAATTTAAATTAATTCTAAATAAGATTTATGACTCGTTTATTCCTTCATCCCCAAGCAGAAGTTAGGTCGTTTCGAAGAGAGTAACTTTTTTTTCTTTTTCACATCAATGCGGCAGGCGATTTTCGACATTATCCTAACGTCGGACAGAACTTTCAGAAGGACTCTAGTGAGGCTCTGGATTTCGACGCCACCTCTATTTTTTCCCCTCGCTTTCTCTGATGACGCTATACCGAGTTCAAAAGCTTATCTCAAGAAAACTGTTCCGAGTTCAAAGTGTCTTTCTCTCTACCCTTTCGATTTACGGACAAAGCAGAAACGAAAGTCATCGTATTTTAATATACATATGCTGTTAAAACATATTTCTTATGAGTGAGTAAATAAAGTTTGTTTACTTCTTTCGAGTAAGTGTCTTTTCTTTCGCAGTCATTTTGTTAAATTTTTTAGCAACGAAAACATTTGATTATTATCAATCAATATTCAATGAGTAGCTTTGAAGATATTAGTCTTTATGTATTCAAAAAAAAGTTTTGCAAGAGCAACAATATTAGATGAAGAATATATTAATATTTATATTGAAAATTTATTCAAGTCCAAACACATTTTATCTTTGTATAGCCATCTGAGAGTAAACAGTTATACAGTTTTCAAAACATACATTTCCACTTCTGTAGCAAATCCTGAAATGTTTATGAACTTTTTATACCCATATAACCCTGATTTTAAAGACGTGTGAGCAACACATCTTTAAAATCAGGGTTATTTTATTTTTTAAGTTAATATATAGTCCATTTAATTTTAAAAATAGTAATTCTGCAATTTTTTCTCCAAAAAAGATTATTAACAAACACAATCATAATTCTCTTTTAAAAAAAAGATAGAAATAATGTCTTAAAGAAACATTTATAAATGTACAAATGCACTTACTTTTTTTGACAATTCTTTCCCCAAACTTAAATACTTTATAATGTTCTTAAATTTGAAATAAAACATTTGGAATAAAGCATCAAATTCGCAATTAATTAAATCTTATTGCCAACTGTACCGATATTCTGTAAAATCTGAAGTGAAATTTCGTACCCGCAGACGATTTCTCATATTCATTCAAAACATGGATAAAACAAAATATACGTATATTCACTGCTCTCGATTTAACGCCTCGAATAAGCCATTTGGGGAATAAATTTCTGTGACGTAAAGAACAGAGTGCATTTAGCCATTTCTCATTCTCGTATCTAGTTTTTGATCACTTTTTAAAAATTATAAACAAGAATTTATTGTCTTTGATGCTTCGATAAGGATAAAATGTTTTAAAGGAGTTTTAGCGATAGCCCATTTTTTTAAAATAAAGTTCTTGCAAAACACGTGTTCTCAGCTTTAAAAAAAACATCTTGAATAAATCGTAGCTGGTTATATCGATTATTTTAAAAATCAGAATTTATTCTCTTCTACAGTACTTCTAGAATATTGGTGTACTTCAGAAAGATTTATGTGTCTCACAAAAATGATTCCAGCTTTTGAAACAATTCGCGAAAACTATCCAAATGGTACGGCAAAATTATAAAACTCTTATCTTTTTAATACGTTTATTTTACTTTGATGGTACCATGACGTATAGATGAAGAGGAGTAGTCCTGCCACAGCTTTGCAGTGGGAGAAATGAAGCCAACTTAGCACAAATGATTTGGATGACACAATGAGGCGTCATTCAATAAGGCGAAACGTCACAACGTCACTAGCTACGTCAGTTTTCGGTCTACTATAGATCACGTGATTATCGGGTGGCTGAAAACAGAAGCCGTTACTATGCGTTTGCATGTGTTTTTGGACGATACCTTCATGTTGAGTTAAATAATTTAAGTTTATTTATAAAATTCCTCATATTAGTTGTATGTAACAGGTATTTTAACACTTTTTTTCAATATTTCGCAAGGTTTAAGAGAATATAATCATTCTTTCGTTGAGAATGATTATTATTATGTTGAGATATGTATAGATATCAGGATAAGTTACTTCAGGCCAGCGTCTCCAGGGCCCGACTTAGCCTAATTGGGACCCGGGGCAAAAACTTCTTTGGGGGCCCCCCTCTGCTTCACTACTTCAGTAATGAAGAACTTAATACTTATTACTAAACATTCTATTAGATTTGGGGGGGCCCGGGGCAACTGCCCCGTATGCCCCTGCCTTAGTCAGGCTCTGAGCGTCTCGTATCGTAACTCCAGTCTTCCTCTGTTAATAAATACGGGTCACGTACCGAATAAACCTTTCCGGGCTGTACCTGAATGTTTAATTTAGTGATATATCTTTGTTTAGATACCGTATCTAAAGACTTTGCGTCATCTGAGAGCATTTTATTCAACGAGCTGTAAGAACGCTCATTGAACGCCATGTTAAATTATGCAATGTTTTGCCACTCCTCGCCAAACAAGAAGTAAAATCTGCAAGAGTTGAGATGTGATATGCTGCAAGACACTGCTCTATATATATACGGCAGCTAATATACATATTTTTCATTTTTTTCAAAGTCTCTTGGTCAAAGTCTCTTGGATATTTATGAAAACAACAAACAGACAATTTCATAATCTCAATTTCTTATCGATAAAAACTGCTAGTAAAAAATAAAGTCGAGAAATCGGGATGCCACAATGTGAGTGTTATTAACCTCAGCTTTAAGCGTTTAGCGCCCTCTTTCTTGTATCTGAACTCCGTGGATGTTTATTTATTTATTTTTTTCAAATACACTTTGTAAATTTAAATATAAGTTTTGTTTAAAGAAAGTAAAATGATGCAGTGAAAGTTTTTGAGCAACATCAGAAATCCAATTGAAACTGGCCCTGAATTTCCAACCTTTTGCATAACTTGTACAAAGTATAAACGTGCCAATATTCGTCAACAGTGAGTTAGGGCCTGTTCACATAGCGTTGCGTTAAGGAAAAGATGACGTGGAGACAAAAATAAACCAATCATAGGCCTCCAAACGATTAGCAATGAAATTTTTAACGCCTATGATTGGTTTATTTTCGTCTCAACGTCATCTTTCCCTTAACGCTACGCAACGGACTCCTATGTGAACAGGCCCTAACTCTATCAGAGTCCATTATTTTATTTTATTTTTTTTTTTGTCAGTTGTCAGAGTGTAAATTTAAGGTAAAATTCCAAAGTTTAGATCAGAAGTAAAACATAGACTAATGATATGAATATATTTATCCTCTGTAGTAGATAATTTTGTGAGTTTATGAGGATACACAATATATTGGTACATAATATTATGATATTTTAATATTCTATGCAATTGGAAATCTTTAGGAAAAAGGTAACCAGCAAATCCATTTTAAATTCTACGCTGTAGAAGATTCTAAACACATTAGTATAAAAATTGGATGCTGGCTGTTGTCTAATTACCTTGAAATGATTAAAAGGGCTGCCGAAATTTCCAGGCTAATGGCCATGCAAATACAAATTGGAATCAAGGATTCTAAAGCTGTTCTTTAAAATAACGTTCAATCAAAATGCAGAATGAGGAATGGAATTAAATTGTGGCATTGCAGAATGAAAGAGAATTCAAATTCATTCCAAGGAAATTGAATCTTGTTTAAAAATAATCTACGAAATATTTCAATATATACCGAGGAATTCAAGTGATACGTTTATGGATTTCAACTCCATTAAAGAATTCTTTCAGAATACACCATTTAAAGAACAGCCCATCCTAGACGCTCACTTGGAAGAAACATCCAAAACAAGCGTAATGTAGTGTAATTAATACGTTAGTTTTACATTAATTACAAATACCACATGAACTGTATACCTGTACTATAGGGCAGAGGTGGGGAACCTTTTTACCATTAGAGGCCACATGTAAATTAGATAGAAATAAAGGAGGCCGCATAAGTTGATATACCTATAACATGTCTTTATGTTTCGTTCACACGATACGGTTTCGGTTTTATAATCGTTTCGGTGTCAACCGAAAGCTGTGTTCACACGATTCGGTTTTTCTTACACCGCATGCGGTTTTCCCGTCCTTTGCAATCATTGAATTGTAGTTCACTTTGCAGGATGGACGTAAATACCTTTCTTGTAATATACTGGTATCGTCGTCGTCGAAACAACATTAAAATAATTTATAGAACGTATTGGGTACATCCTATTTTGAGGGACAGATATTGTCTGGGATCTTTTCAAACGCTTATGACTGAATTAAGAAGAGATTCATCGAAATTTTTCAACTACTTCCGAATGACGATACATACATTTATTGAGTTAAAACTTTGAATTTTTTGTAATGATTAACCATATAATTTGTAAACAAAATATCATCATAAAACTTCTCATAAAGTTTTTAAAAAATTTTAAAATTTTAAATTTAAAAGAAAGTGGGGTAATTTAAAATCGTTATAACTCGAAATATTATTTGTCGCATTTCAATTTTTTTTCATTTAATTAAACAGGAATATGTTTTAATTTCGATTCGACGTTTTTTAAAATATTAATTTTTGAAAAAATTAAATATATTTAGAGAATTTTTTTAAAAAAATTATGTAACTTATTTTAAAAAATCATATTTTCCAAAAGTAAATATATTTTTCAAATTTGTTGAATCAAAATTAAAGTAAAATAAAAGACATGTTCCAAGTTTGAACCATTTATCTTTAACGGTTTTTGACTTATAACAATTTAAAGAAGAGAAATGGTGAAAAAACCCATCATGTAGAAAACGTATTTACAGGTTTAAACAAAGATTGGCTGCTATTAGAATGGTGCAAATAATAATAATAATAATATTAATAATAATAATAATAATAATAATAATATCTCCTGTTCTAATTAAGATATAAACATGATTTAAACGTCATTTAAAGTAAAACATTCTTATGTTTTGGTCCCAAATGGTCGGTCTTTCTTCAACCAAAGAAATTAAAATTTCTGTGTCGATTTTCTCCTTTCGTAAGAAAAAAAAATCCACTGCAAAAAAACTGTAAAAAGCAACTGAAAAAAAAATCACTTCAAACAATCACTTCAGTAGCTAGATCGGCACTGGTGTACGTTTCCTTCAAAATAACCGAATCGTGTGTATACTCCCCCTCTCTATTCTATACACCCATGGCATCCGGTTTCGGTAGACAAAATCGAACGACATCTGCTACCGATTCGGCTGTTCTACCGTTTGCGGTTTTCGACCGCAACGTGTGAACAGACAAAACAAAATACACTGTGACGTTGTCTCCATTACTACACGAAAATTGTAATTATATAAGTCTGTGATGCTCGTTCCTACCCCTCAACATGAACATGTCATCTGTCGGCGAAATGTTAAACTGAGCGGTCTCATAAACTCTAGGATAAGAGGCCATAAATTTTGTGTAATATGCGGTTCTGGCGTTATAAAAGGCATAAATCCCAGAGTGGTTCGAGGGCTCTCCAGAATTTTGACACTATAGCGACATGTGGAATCCCATAAACTTTGGACACTTACGAGCACTTAAAACGCCGGAGAACGCTTTTGAATTCGCCGACCGTATAAAAGAAGACCCCCAATACTCCACGAGAGAGAGATCTGTTTTCAGTGCCAGAGAGGACGCAGCTCTCCTGGTCTTTCGGCCTGATAGGCCGAGTGGTCTGTGAACCCGAAGCCGTCCTGACATATCTAACTGTAAATTCTAACTCGCTGTACATACTTTCTTTTTGTAGTTGTAGTGTTTAAGGTAGCGTAGTAAAGTAATTGAAGTGAAACGCTTGTCTTATTATTGACTACGTTACAACACTGTTTACTGCAAACGAAACGACAAAACCGAGACCATCAAACTGTATCGTGTGAACGAAAACTGGAGCATTACGACCCCATTTCCCGCATTCAAAGTACTAACAAATTCAGAACATGCCGTTACGTCTAAAGATCCCCTCTTCGATTTTGCCATTACTAAAAGGACATGTTTATCTGGAAATGAAAACCCACATTATTTCGATCCGAAGTTTTCAATCACCCGCATTTTAACGTGGAAAGGCCGCAAGTACATTTAATTGATCGGCTCACAAAAGTTAATCTTTCCCATACTTAATAAATGGGCGTTTCACCTTTGAGGTCTAGCGATTATTTTTCTACCCCTTTTACTAAACCACTCTAAACACTAGTTTTAACCCTTCAGCGGGCGCGCCCGTGTATAAAGTGCAACATTTTCGTCATTTTGAATGGTTTGTTTTTACAAGTGAGGTTCCAATGTTCTCAGCAGTTTCTATTTATAGCTACACCCTTTTCTAATGCAGGTCTGATTTTCTGACCCCTGTATTCCTTTCCATTCCATTGGTAGTCGTGATTTAAGCGTGGTAAACCAACAATTATAATGGATCGCAATACGAAAAAATCATGAGTTGATGTCGCAGCTATGACACTGCATCCCGCATATCACGAAGACGGACAATCTCGTTGTTTTTAGGTTTTTGGACATAATAGGAATCCATTCGCGAGTTGTCCTCAAATGCATTAAACCGGGCAGTTTTGAAATAAGGCTAATGTATCTGCTTTCTTTGGACTTTAATTATAAATATATCTCAATATTATCGACATTTTATATCTTACCATAAAACGCAGAAAATATTATTTTCAATTGGATAAAAAAAGTGTATTACAAAAGGAATAATCACGGTTGAAAGAGACGTTGCACTTTATGCAACGCGCGCCTCCTGGTGTTCAAAAAAAATTGGAGCGCCCGCTGAAGGGTTAAGCCCAAAGAGTAAAGATAAAGCCCTGTTCGCATCGAATGCGGGGCGTTCCGTTGGCTCCGAAATTGTTGACATGACTTGTGATTGGTTTGACGTATCACGTGACCAATGAATGGAGATTTTTGACTAGTTGAAATTTTTAACGCTGACGCTACGAAACGCCCCCATATTCAGCGTGAACAGGCCGTCAGTCTCTGCGAACTTGTTACGAGTCTCTCCTTGGGGAAGCTTAACTCCTTTGCATTTTGAGGTATTATTTCTACAGAATTCAGTACTTGTCAAACTTTCGTCGCTCCGGAAAGAAATTCGAAAAGGAGCGCGTTCCGTAATTTATCGAAAGAAAAAGCAATTTCTTAATTTATCAAAAGAAATTTGATTTTTCTTCTGCCTCCATTATTCAGAAATGTCGCTCGCCTGCCGATCTTGATTTCTGGGAAGCTCATCACATTTTTAAAAATTCGGGTTCTTTGGTTAATGATTTGTCAAGCATCCCTGTTGTTCCTCAATTGTGGAAAGGGTTTATTTAGCCGTGTTGGCTTTTTTTCACTTTTCTTTCCCTCTTTTCGTCAATAGATGGCGCTGTTTGCCCTATTTCTGTCTCTTCGCGCTTCGGTTGCTCGATACGTGCGGGTACTTAAGTGCATGCACACGTGTTATAGTCGCTTAGATTTTGACTTTTTAGAGCTGTCACTAAGTTCCTTGCACTAATGAAGAAGCTCCTTTGTACCTTCGAAACGGCGGTATGCAAAATTGCATCTTACTGCTATTTGTGCTGGTTTGTTTTCCTGGTTGGTTTTCCTGTTTATTACTTTTCCTGTTATTTACAAATTATTCCGTCTATCCTGACGTCAGTTTGGGGTGGTTACTGTTTGAAGACGTCGGGCAAATTATTTTACTTTAACGTTAAAAGCGAATGAAGCCATATCGACAAAATAGCGCGCGTGTAATTGGATGACATCGGTTCTAAGCAGAGAGGGTTAAATATGAGACTCACTTCAAATTATATACAGCGATTTCCGTTTATAAGAATCCCGTTTGTTATTACTGTTTTTGATTCTTATAAGCGGTTGATTCTTATAGCCGAAATTTAGGTTTTTGGACAGGCACACACACACACACCTATAGATACATACATTAGATAATTTACCATAAAATACTCTTTAATTTACGTTAATTACTATCTTTTATTAAAATTTTTTTTTTATAATTTTAAAAATACAACTTAATTTTTAGACCTATAAATAGAGACGCATTATTATAGTAAGAGAAGAAAAAAATCCACTATTTGTTACAACATACCTGCTTAACAGTTTTAACATTTCAACTACAGGAAGGGAGCAAGAAAAAATTTTCTATGGCAGTTTGACGTAATGAAGTTTACACGATGCTGTTTGTACCTCTTTCAATACCAATAGTCTCAGACGAAGATTCACCTTCTAGCTTACGTTTCACGATTTGATAACGTGCTGAATCTAATAATGTCACGTTTTCCTAAGTGATAGTGGACACTTCGCCGAAGATTTATGTGTTTCAGGATCCAGGATGTGGGATGTGGGAAAAAAAGAGTCCCTATTTTCGTTTGTCAGAGGAGAAAAGTGAAATTGAACCCGGAGGGGTAAAGATGCCCCCGGGTCAAGCTAATAGGACGGTGTTGTGCTAAAGCGTTTAAGGGGAAACCATTATGTTATCTCTAACAAAGAAAGGGATGAATTTTACGACTATATTCCATCCCATCTTATCAATCTTTCTTTTAAAAAAAATAAGAAAGAACTTTGCGCCTTTTGAGGGTTACAGTAGAGTGTAAGATTTTAGACGATCAGTAGATTGTTGAAATGGTTTTGAAAGAACCTCAGACGAGAGTGAAGGTGAAGCAGACGGTGACAGCGAGCAGAGGGTATCCCACTCGGACGCCGCGGCTGCATTGCTAGGCTACGTAGAGCAACACTCCCCCGCGACCGGAGCGGACACCATTTTTCTGACGGGTTGGCGTAATTTGGCTTCGAGGGAGAGGTATTCTTCTCTTCGATAATTAGTTCAGTACATTGTCTAACTTTCATTTTTCTTGTGATTTTCAGAAACATACTTTATACTACTTAGTATCACTGTGGTTTTATTTTAACCTTTGTTCTTTTGACTTTTGGTTTCGGATTAAGTGGACTTTCGGATTACCGAAGTTCGGATTATCGGGACTCTACTGTTTCAGTGAAACTTCTCTATGGCGGCCACTCATGGTTTCGAAAGAAAGGCGCCGCGGGAAAGATATTTCTTTCATAACATTGGCTTTATGGAGTCTCGTTTCCGGTCCCCGTTTAGAGGGGTGGCCAGATAGAGAAGTTTCAATGTGTATATAACTCTCATTGGAAAATCACAAATCGTTTCCGGTTGCGCCATCGGCCGTTGCTTGCTAATTTTAATGGACGATAACGCGAGGCCACATAGAGCTCTTCTGGTCGACGAATTTCTAGAGAGTGAGGATATTCGCCGGATGGATTGGCCAGCCAGATCTCCAGACCTTAACCCTATAGAGTATGTCCGGGACGCTCTGGGGAGGGAAATTGCAACTCGCAATCCCCCTCCGAGAACCATCCAGGGAATGAAAACAGCGTTGCTGAACGAGTGGGACCAATTGCCACAGGAAATGATAAACTGCCTTATTTCAAGTATGAAATCACGCTGCGAGACCTGTATATCTGTAAGAGGGGACCATACCCCCTATTAACCCATTTATTAACCCATTTTTTTGTTTATTCTGCAACCGCTGTTTCATACCTTCCGACTCCAACGAGTGTTACGCACGATCATGCGTGTGTATTACAAATATTGAATGGTTATTTGTTTTGTGTTGTATCAATGTGTGTACATATCAAATTTCATTAAAATCGGTACAGTAGTTCTAGAGATAAACGACCAAGTCTGCAAATTCTCTTAATTTCTTACACCAGTGTATGATTATTTACACACTTTCTTTATGAAGGATACCTTGTTCTGGAAGTAATGCAATAACTGCCTGCTCATCTTTAGGAAAATTCCATATTTTAAAATCCATTGCGTAAAAATACTGTCCGATTTTCTGACGGACTCTTAAATTCATTACAATTTAAAGTATGCGTATTTAATTACGGCATTCCATGAAGTCTCGTTATCTCCATGACCAAGAAAATAATCGTCATCATATTGTCTCGTGATCCTTGAATCTCGAGATTTGTATATTTTAATATTGTAATTTGCCAATCATTAGTGTCATCAAATCGCGTTACTTTTCTCACGCTGCGGCGATTTTTAAAAATGCGCCAAATTGGCGTGAAAACAACTGTAGTGCTTATAACGGAAAAGTACCGAAAAGAATTATTAATCCTTAAAATTTACAAACCTCAATAGAAAAAAAAATAAATCCTCGAAACGTGATAAATGTATTTACAAATAAATAAAATGACCAAGTCAATTGAAAGAAACACCCTATTTTGAGACACCTAGAAAAATAGAGAACAGAGAACTGCCATAAAAATTTACTTTTCAAAAATGTTGCAGCCAAATTTGGCGCACTCTTGAGAAAGAAATTCCAATATGGTCAAGTACATAAAATCCTCTGCCACGTAATACAAACAAATTTACTATTACTGCTTTAATAATTTACATTTTAACTTCGAGGCAGTTACCATTACAGTTTTGTTTGAAATGAAACACCAGGCTTGTTAAGATTCAACCTCTTTCTGACGCACTTGATTCCGATCTCAACAAAAGTGTCTTCGAAAACAGGCAACTGCTTGAAATCGGGTATCTTGACGTGTTTGAAACCCAGCGTCGCGAAAGCTGACCCAAGTTGATCCCACGATATCATGCCTACACCGACCGGATCTAGCAACCGGAAATAAGCCCTCAGGGATTTCTCCGTATACAGGGAGGGTAGGTCGCAGTCGGACTCTGCAGCTCTCATCATTCCCAGAACCGACTGAGCCATGAATTCGACGGGGTCCTCGGGCTTGAAGAAAAACACCATCTCCGACAAGTGACCAAGGAGTTCCATGATCTTGTGACGTTTGAGATAGCTTTTAATGTCGTCTCTTAAGGTCCACGTTTCCATCATTCCCCCGAGAGAATTTTCTTCCGTCTAAGAAACTAGTGATCTATAAGCGTTGTCGTCGATATTTTTATGAAGACTGCACTTAAATACGTTGAATTAACTTCATATAATACTGCACCATTTTCTCACCAATACTGATCGTATGATCTGGTGCACAAAATGTTTCAAGCAACATCACGAGATTATGAATTAATTTCAACATGATATAAATACTTTACCATGGAGAAGTTAAAAAGAGTAAGGGCCTGTTCACATAGGAGTCCGGTAGCGGAGCGTTAAAGTATTTAAATATATTTAACCAATGACAACTTCCAAACGATTAGCAACGAAATTTTTAACGCCTATGATTGGTTTATTGTCGTCTCAACGTCATCTTTCCTTTAAGGGCCTGTTCACATAGGAGTCCGTTGCGTTGCGTTAAGGAAAAGATGACGTTGAGACGAAATTAAACCAATCATAGGCGTTAAAAATTTCATTGCTAATCGTTTGGAGGCTTGGTTTATTTTCGTCTCAACGTCATCTTTTCCTTAACGCAACGCAACGGACTCCTATGTGAACAGGCCCTAACGCTCCGCTAAACCTCCAAGCGATTAGCAACGAAAATTTTAACGCCTATGATTGGTTTATTTTCGTCTCAACGTCATCTTTCCCTTAACGCTCCGCTAACGGACTCCTATGTGAACAGGCCGTAAGAAGTTCTGCCCAAAGATATTTTGATCGTGCAAGGAGGAAGATTTTTTTTCAGCTGACGATCAGGGTTAGACGTTACAAGCATTCCTCTTATGTAGTCAAAAATAGATATATTTTTTTAATTTAACGAAAACTAAAATATCTCACATTTGATCAATTTGATTTTTGGTTTAACATACAAATTTGGTACATCATATATACCGGATGGTCATAAAGAAATTTTGCCGATATATGGACCTCTAGCGGCCGTTCCGCTCAACCTATCGAGATGAGATTTCAGATATAGTTATTCAGCTCGGGATTCTGAGAACGGAAACACAGTGACGCCCACGGTTACGGTTATAGGTATAGAAACTCGAAATTTTCAAATAGCAAAGCCCACTTTTTCCAGTCTCAAAATGTTCAGCGCATGTGAAAACCCTAAAAAGCGTTGGAACGGTACAATGTATCACGAAAAAACGGACGCGTAAAAACAGCTTTGCGAACGGCCAACAAAGACACGATCGAGGTCACGGAGGAAATTTGCATATGACAGAGGCTAGAAACCAATCACAGAATGCCTTTCGCCAGATATTCAGCGTAGAAAACCGATAAAAAACTCCCTGATCGTGTTTTTGTTAGCCATTCGCAGAGCTGTTTTTTTTGTGTGTGCATAACGCGTCCATTTTTTGTGATACACGTACCGTTGCAACGCTTTTTAGGGTTTTCGCATGCGCTGGGCATTTTGAGACGGGAAAAAGAGGGCGTTGCCATTTGAAAATTTCGAGTTTCTATACCTATAACCGTAACCATGACCGTCACTTTGTTGCCGTTCTCAGAATCCCGAGCTCATACATCTGAATAACTATATCTGAAATCTCATCTCAATAGGTTGAACGGAACAGCCGCTAGAGGTCCATATATCGGCAAAGTTTCTTTATGACCACCCGGTGTATATATGTATGTATGTATATACACATATAAGGATTAAAATCTTTCTTAAATGCACCCTTAATTTAAGCCCCTTAAATTTGAGCCCAGACCCTCTCTATTTTCTCTTTTTTATTGTTTGAATATGAATTTCTTTTCACTATACGTTAACCTTAACCGCGTTGAAATGCAGAGGGAAACATCTCTTTTATGCGTCGTTTAACGCTAAGTCTATTCTAAACCATGTATGGTGTGAACGCTCACAGTTTTGTGCCGCGTCTGCTAAAATGGTGAAAGAGCTTTTTTTTCCCCCTACGGCCGACCCTTGGTTTAGTACAAAAACGACTACTGGCCCTGGGGCGATAAGTTAAATATACAGAGCTGATGATTTAAAAAATTTATTCAAATAAATATCCCGTTTTGAAAGAAGATATGAAGCTACGAACTTAGTTCTATAACAAACAAACACAAATATGTATATATATATACACTGCTGGCCACTGTAAATGCAACACCCTGAAGGAAACATGCAAATAACATGAAATTTACAACATGCATTAGCGGAGGTGAGATATGCAAATGATTAGAATTTCAGCGCAGACGCACATCAAGCGCCACTTCAAAGCGCTATTTAAAGCTTGGAGATTTCGACGATTTCAAGTTCGGCAATTGTGTTTTTCTTGTGGTTTTTTCAAAAAACGATCAATTATGCCTCATCGAAAACAGCGATCATCTTTTGATCAAGTATCCGAGTTCGACAGAGGAAGGATAGTGGCCTACCGAGATTGTGGATTATCTTTCAGGGAAATCGGTAGTCGTGTTGGACGAAACCAAACAACTGTAATGCGGATATGTGATCGTTGGATGCAGGAGGGTACGACGGACCGGCGTGTTCGATCGCATCCACCTCGGCGCACCACTTCACGTGATGACAGGCAAATTGTGCGCATGGCAGTGACGGATCGCTCAGTCACATCACAATCCATAGCACAGCACATGCAGTCTGTAGCGCATCATCCAGTGTCTGCGCGTACCATTCGACGCCGTTTACAGCAGAGTGGTCTGTCCGCAAGACGTCCATTGCTTTGTCTACCCTTGACGCAGAACCACAGACGTCTCCGCCGCCAATGGTGCGATGACAGAAGGATGTGGACGGCAGAATGGAATGAAATTGTCTTTACTGACGAGTCACGCTTCTGTCTGCAACACCACGATGGTCGCATTCGAGTCTGGAGACACCGTGAAGAGAGGATGCTGAACAGCTGCGTTATGCACCGCCACACTGGTCCTGCACCGGGTATTATGGTATGGGGCGGTATTGGATATCCCTCTCGCACACCTCTAGTACGCATTGCCGGTACTTTAAACAGCCAGCGCTACATCTCCGAGGTGTTGGAGCCAGTTGTCCTTCCTTACCTTCAGGGCTTGCCCACAGCCATATTTCAACAGGATAATGCGCGACCACACGTGGCACGCATTGTCCAACGGTTCTTCGTCAATCGCCAGATTGAATTGCTTCCCTGGCCGCCTCGCTCTCCGGATCTTTCGCCGATAGAAAACATGTGGTCCATGGTTGCTCTACGATTGACCCAGATTCCATCCCCAGCTGCCACAGCAGATCAACTTTGGCAACGTGTGGAAGCTGCTTGGTCTGCTGTACCCCAAGAACTCATCCAAAGTCTCTTTGAATCAATGCCGAGGCGTGTGGCAGCGGTGATCTCCAACAATGGCGGCTACTCTGGCTACTGATTTTGGCAGGAACCACACTTCACAGAAGTCTATAAATTTAATCATTTGATACTTGGTCAACATGTTATCTACAAAATAAATTTTGTTGTGATATCTCTTGTCTTTCTTAGTGTTGCAATTTGGGTGGCCAGCTGTGTATATATATATATGTGTGTGTGTGTGTGTGTGTGATAATAATCACAAAGGGGGAATAGGTGAATAAAACTTAATGGGCGAATTTATTGGAGATGCAGTCGGCCGAAGTGTTGATCATACAGATGCAGTCGCTCGTTGGGTGATGAGAGAAACAAACATGGAAGCGAGAAACAAACGTTATCCATTAAATTAGCTTTATTCATATCTGTCATTAGCTGTAGTGGCCACGAACGAAATTAGCTAGGGGAGCAAGGGGGGACGGGGGCCAAAGAATGTCCCGTTTTTTGGTTTTTTCGCGTATAACTCGAAAACGATTGATCCTACAAAAAAAAATGTTTTTATAAAAAAATAAAGTTGATAAAATTTCCTACAAAAAACATACATTAAAGTTTATTCGTATCTTCAATGGTTTCTGAGAAATGAGCCGGAGAAAATCGCTAATTTGTGAAAAAATTAATTTTGCCCCCCCTTTTTTCGATAAACTTCGCCTCTGGAATTCTTTACCGTCTATCTGAGAGACAAACCTTGGGAATGAACTTGTACAGCATTAAATTTCCTCCAAAACGAATATACTATTTAATGTTTTACCTTCATCTGTTCAAAAATTAGAGCAATTTTGTGATTTCTTACAAATTTCGAAAAATGAGCCTCAAATCTGTAGTTTGCACTTTTTGTCATTTAAATGGTTAAAACATTTGTTTAAACGCCTTGCAAATTTCAATACCTTCGTCACACCTCGGGAAGAAAGTTTTAGTGTAATAAAAACAGGTACATAACTACATTAAATGAATATAATGTAAATGTAAGATGATTTTAAAAAAATTAGGTCACGGTACACAAAAAAACTGGTAATGTAAATTTGGTGAAACAACTTTAATCGCAACAATTTTAAGAAAGAAAATTCTGTTGAAAATGTAATCAAATTACTTTGCGTCGCTTTGGACGAGAGGGTCCTCAGGGGGTGGGTCGTCTTTTACTCCGCATCTTCCTCCATTTCTGTAGTGAAGCGAAGGGTTTCAGTTTCTTCAACTTCGCAATCCAAAACGGGGATACCGTGAGTACAATGCGCATGAGAGCTATGGCAAACAGTACTGTCCTACCACAGTACGAAGAACCACGGTTGGCATAGTGCCAAGACGATTCTATTCACGCTGTAGGTAAGGCTGCTGAGGAAGGAGGGGGAAAAGTCTCGTAGTCTCTCGACATTCTTTAGAATCGGTTACTAACTGCGTTCGCTTGCTTTTTCCTCGTCTTTTATTTTGATTATTATATTAAAATTACTGGATCCTTTACCCAACACGACTGCTCGGAATAAGCCGTTCCGTAGTGATTGTAAACGTATAATACACAATGTAATTAAATTGTGTGATAAAGACGGAAATGTTATTGTTCCACTTTCGCAATCCCTAAAGAGAGCTAGTGAAATGACCGGGATATCAATGTCCAGAGTAAAAAGAATACGCAGAGAAGCAAAGGATGAAGAAGCTCCAAAATTTGAATCTCCGAGGAAACGTCAGAAAAAAAGAACCACCGAAAACGTAGCTTCAGATAATCTTGATTGGGATGTAATCCGAAAATATTCACTCCTATAACACTCCTATTTTTTTTAAATAGATTTGCTTCTTTCTTTTTATTATTTTGAAATTATTATTCACAGATTCGATCAAAAATAAAGTTTTAAAAAATAACTTTAAAATTGCGGACAAAAAGCAGTCTGAAATGCATTCCGTATTTCATAAACAAACACATCCGAAAATATGACGTTTTCCCCTATTTTCTAAGTAGACTAGCTTTTCTCGCGCATGCGCAACAGCTTCCAGGGACCTTGCTTCCGTGGTCGGACAGTAGAGCAGTTCATCGATGCTCTCCTGCACCCACATTTGCTACTGGTACAACCTTTAGGGGGCGTCCATTAATTGCGTGAGGCGATTTTGGTGATTTTTCGACCCCCTCCCTCCCCCCCCTTGGTGAGATATCGTGAGATTTGGCTCGACCCCCTCCCCCCGCCCCTAATCTCACGTGAGATTTTTCATAATGCGTTTTTTTAGTGTAAATACGTTAATCTGTGCTCGATTGCGTCGGATTTATTTAAAAAAACATAATTTGCTTAATTATTTTTATTTAAGACAAGTTAAGACTAGTATTTAAGACTACTAAGAACGCAGTCTAGAATCACAGTGAGAAAATCGAACAATAAAGTACTTAAATGGGAACTACTAAAATTCGTAAAAGAATATTCATTCTAGTTCAGTCCACGGGGACTCGTGTGTGGTCTCGAGAGTGACTACTGGAACAATTGCGTAGGATTTGGCCATATTTTAGTGTAGAAACATGTTTTACTTAATATAACCCAGTTTTCTCGCAATTTTACACTGTTTCTTACGGAAAAAAAAAATTACGGGATATTTGCCGAGACCCCCCCCCCCTCCCCCACGTGAGACTGGGTGAGATTCGGCTCGACTCCCTCACCCCCCTAAAAGCCTCGCGTAATTAATGGACGCCCCCTTAGTGCACCGGCAAAATATCATATCCAGGATATCATCTGGTGCGGGTGGGTCCTTCGTTGGTATTGGATAGAGATGATTCCCTTTCCGTCCTCACGCCCACTCTTTTCCCTAACCACAGTTGGACCTGGTGGTAACATCGATAAAAATGTTGCGTAGCTGCTCCCTTAGTTGGAGGAAGAGAGGAAATGTCTGGTTTGACATTTGAAACCGACTTGATAAATGTGTCGTACCGTAAGCGGTTAAGAGAGGTCTCGTTTGATTTGGCACCGTACCATCTTAAAAGACATACAGTTCCCTGTTCGACAATCTTAGTGGGTGGTGAGGAGGGGTTGGAGAATACTGCAGAGGCTTCTTGAATATCGAGGGGTTTCAGATATAGCTTACAGAAACCAACTTTGCTCCTTCTGAAAGCAGCAGAAGTTGTATCACAGTCAGTTAAGGCATGAAGCAACAGTGTACCTCGCAGCCCCAGCAGCTGCAACTCTTGTGTGGAGTAAGTAATGGTTGAAACTTTTCCAAGGCCAGGTTTGATTAAAATGATATCTTTATCGGGTGGGGTAATGGCCATTAGGAGAACTACTAAGTGTACATCTCCAACGACAGCAACAAAAGAATTTTTTTTTGATTTCTCAATCGCGGTTCTCACAATCAAGGAGTCAGCATTACTTGGTGCTTGTTGCGTGTTAATTCCATCAGTCTCAAGTTGATATCTAAGCATGCAGATCAGTCTCATTTTGTTGTTCTTGTTGGAGAGAAACTGGTCTTGTTTGGCGTTAATTATTGTATCCAAACTGAAAACAGTATCAGAGGAAATGTTTACACGATACCTGCGTTCCTGTTCTTCTGTCTTCGTGCTGTTGGTTGAGTTGGAATATCCATCAAAGAGAACTGTACAGCTCTTTCCAAGGTAGTGGCTCTTGAATACGATACGGTCTCCAAATTTATTCAACAGTCTTTCTGTGATAATCTTGTGATTTGGAGGTTTCTCTGTTACTGCAGCTCGTAATTCATCAAAAGAAAACTGGCAGTCACTATTATTTTCCATGAAAGCAAAAATTTCATTCATGGCTTTAAGTAACATAGTCGTAAGTTTCTGATTTATCGTTTGGAGGAAAATACGACGGTCTAAAAAAATCTTTGTGACATCTTTCGTGGTATAATGCTTCCTCAGCAACTAAATCAATGATTGAGGAAAGGCGAGAAACGACTTCTTTACCCCATTCATCATTTCTGTCTAAACCAACATCCATACTTGATTTTGAAGGTATCTATGTCTCGAACATTGTACACTATCTTCCGTTTCTTTAAGCACTTTTTCCCTTCATTTTTTACCTTACAGAACAAGCATTGTACCTTACAGAACAAGCATTAAGTCTTAAAGTCAAATGTAGCTTTTGTTGACCTCAAACTTACTTTTTCTTGAGGTTCTGAGGAAATTGATGAAGCTTTCTTCTTATCAGCCGTGATGGTGTACCTCTTCTTGCATGAGGTGTGAACTTTGAGGGAATTCACACCAAGTAGCTGAGAACTCTTACTATCATTTCTTTCTCTTCTGGCTTGCATCAGTGAAGATATACCCTTTTCAGCCGATATGGACACATCACCATTCGATTCATCCATGTATCCATCACAAATCAAACACTTCTCAGTCATGGCGAATGACGATGCACGACAACAAATGAAATTTAAATATTTTAAACAACTGACTCTACACGACTTTGGAAACTGAATGAGGATAGATTCCTGAACTGAATGAGATAAGATTCCTGGTAACTGACCTTATGTATTATTCCTACTCACGGGTGAGATACTAAGAACCTCTCCCGATTTTCTTGGAAGTTATTACTTTTGAAAGATGAAATCGGTCGTTTCGACCGCGGCGCGACTGTTGAGTCAGCAGGTATTTGCACCTAGTGGCATACCCTGCGCTTGGGAACCCCCCAAATAGCTCTATTATCCCCCAAAGAAGAACGATGTATCTATTGCACAACAAAACAAAATAGAAAAACGAAGCAAACATGTTCTAAAATGTTGCTCATATATATGCAAAGAGCACAATTCAGTAGGTATGTTTTAATAAAAGAACATAATCTGCATGTATTATAAATCGCACGTGTTCATGTTAGGTACTATTTGCATTAACCCCCCCCCTCCTTCCAATCACCTTAAGAATAGAAGTACAAAACATAATTATGAGAGGTTTCATATCCACATACAAAGAATTTTTGTGGATGGCATAACCATTTGAATGGCAAAAAGTGCAAACTACAGCTTTGGAGCTTTTTTTTCGAAATTTGTAGGAAATCACAAAATTGCTCTAATTTTTGAACAGATGAAGGTAAAACATTAAATAATATATTCATTTTGAAGGAAATTTAATGCTGTACAAGTTCACTCCAAAGGTTAATCTCTCAGATCGACGATAAAGAATCCCAGATGCGAAGTTTATCGAAAAAGGGGGGGCAAAATTCATTTTTTTCATAAATTAGCGATTTTCTCCGGCTCATTTCTCAGAAACTATTGAAGATACGAATAAACTTTATGTATGTTTTTGTAGGAAATTTTGTCAGCTTTACTTTTTGTATAAGAATGTTTTTAGTAGGATCAATCGTTTTTGAGTTATAAGCGAAAAACCAAAAATGGGATCTTTTTAGCCCCCCCCCCCCCCTAGGACTGAGGACTTTTAGTATGTTTACCTCCTAACTAGTCCAAACAAAGTTCTGAAGTCAGTTCTTCCGCCCTATGACTTTCCACCTAGACCCTCTTTTGAGCATTCGTTGACTGGACTATAATATCAGATCTAGTCATGCATTTTGTTAAATTCTGTTTTTTGCATATCAAGGTAGGCGTTCAGATAAAGAGCACGAAGTTTTTAAAGTTAAATTTTTTTGTGTAATTGATTTTTTACAGGGCATTCAATTTTCCCAGGTTCAGGTTCAGGTATATCAACTTGTCGGAACTCCAAGGTCTGTAAGGACTTTATCTCCAATTGTAACATTATTCATCAGAAATATAATTGCTCAGCAGGTAATTAAATATCATAAATAGGCCCTTATCAGTAAAAACATAATACAAGTAAAATAAAAGCAAACGCCGGGAATCGCACCCGAGAGAAAAATAACAAGGCGCATGCGCATCCACTGGGCCAGAGTTGCCACAGTTATTTAAGAAAAATGAGGAAGATATCCGCACTGAGATTATAGTAAAGTTCTAGGGAGTTGGTAAAAATACAAGAGGGAGGAGTATAAAAATAAGAATAAGTAAACAAGATAGAAGAGACAGTGTTTGCTCTTAGGAAGACACGCCCGAGGGCGTTGCGGTTAGCACGATGGGAGTAGTCATAGTTGGGTAACTCAGCTATAATCTCATTGCGAATGTTAGGAATATTATCAAAAAAATTCTTAGAGAGTTTAAGTGCACTTTCCTTAACTCAATTTTCCCTATCGCTACAAAGTTAAAATAGTTCTTTGAAAAAAATTTTCAATAAAAATTATTTTCAAAAACACGTGCATTGTATGTAAAAACTTGTTTTCAAATGCAGAAAATTGAATTCAAAAATATCCATTAGTGATCCGAAAAATGACAGCAAAACGGCCTGCGGGGTGAACTGACGCACTGTCTTAAATCGAAAGAAGGGGTGTGCTAATTTAAGATTAAGAGAAATGAAAATTAAACATGAAAGGGCTGCCAAAATAATGAAAATAATAACAAAAACTCAAGTTTAAGTTTTCAAGAGTGGGGATGTGAAGCTTTATTTAGAAAAATATCTATTAGTAGTAGTTTTGAAATAAGATTTATTTTAAATTGTAATACGAGTTTTATAAATGCTTTATTGTTATTATTTTCAATAAGCATTGAGATTTTTAAAAAAAAATTAGTTTGCAAACAAGAGTAGGCAGCTTGATGCTTTAAAATTGCAGTATGATTTCGGAAGAAATGGTCAGAACTAGACTGTAATGTTGAGGATTAATGCTAAATACTTTGATCAAGAACTTTTACCAATCCCGTGCGGCCGAGAAGTCTTTAAAACTTCAGGATACATATCTACCATGAGGTTTTATTCGTGGTTATTTTTAAATTTTTTCTTTTCTGAGTGCCAAATTTAAAATTGATCTATATATATAAAACAGTTCCGTAACTGACTCACTGACTGACATACAACGCATAGACCAAACCGCTGGACCTAAAGGGCTGACATTTTGCATGGCGATTCTTCTTATAGTGTACGGGTACACTAAGAGAGATTTTTGAAACATTCTTCTTAGATTTTTTAAAATTTAATTTTTAAGCTGTTTTAGTAATTTTTTTAAGTTTGCATTTAAAATAAAAATTTGGGGGTTATAAAATTTATATCGAGAGAAAGATCCTAAAAATTCCTTTAAAATGAAATCTTTTTCGAATCTTTACCTCCCTTTTCTGATTTTTGGTGAATTTTTAAAGATTCATTTTTAGAATTTAATTTATTAAATGCCGATCACGTTATTTCTTTTTCTGGTACTTTCAATAAATTTATCATCACGTGTATAACAACTAAATAGCCAAAAAATATTTTTTTTCTTGTTAATGCGGCAGACGATTGGACATTATTTTGTCTATAAAAATATCCCTTACGATTTTTTTATAAATATAAATATTGTTTTCTACATCAATTGTATATATTGATCGTCGTATTTATTATAAATATATATATATATTTATTTTTTTTGGCATTAATTGCATACATTGACCGTTGTATTTAATTTGAATGTACTCCGTAGCGAAGCGCGGGTTTTCAGCTAGTCTGTCATACAAACGTGAGAGTGATATGTATCCAGGTTTCAGTCCCGTTAATATCGTTTTCATGCACTTCTCGGGAATGAAAACGATATTATAACAACCTACGTTATGCTCAAAACCTTTCCGTCTGCAGTGTCCATAAAATGTTTATGTACATATCTGGATCATCTGCGTGCATTTGAAATTATCTCTGGAAGACGATAAACGAGCTGGAGGACTGCTGATAAATCTCTCGCGAGTTTCGAAATCCCTGCTCCGACGGAGCAACCCCCCCTTCCGCTTGGCTGGCGGCCAAGTCAGCTGACTGAAGACGCACACGGTACGAAATGAGCAAAAGTTGGATTTCAAGGTCTCCGGGAAGATGCTGCGAATGGGTGTCCTTACATCTTTCGGGATTATCACTTGAACGGAGAGGTATGGAATATTCAAATTATTACGTTATTGTGTGTAACTGTACAGAGTTCGTTCAGATTTCGCCGCGGTCGATTTAATAGTCCAGAAGGCGATATTTTTATTCGAAGAAATGTCACGTAATGGAATGAATCAGATAAAAATGAAGCAGTACAACATACAGTAAACACGTACAAGCGATAAAATATGTGGAGGATATATTTGTGTAATGCGTTCGATGCCTTGATATATGTGTGTATGAATACGATAAACTAGTTGTATGGCTTCAGATTTAAAGAATATATATTGTTGAATCGTGTAAACTTGAAATAAGCATGCACGCGAGAACGCATCGTCTTTCCATAGGATAGATTCTTTTAGCAGGTATGATTTACAATCGTATCAATATCTGAACAGAAAATCTAAGCGGTATACATATTTTAGGTCATAACAGGTCAACTGAACAACGTGTATAGTATCTAGGTTAAAAATATATTGATTTTCGTCAGTGGTATCCGTGTAGATGTTTCGTAAACAGATAGTTCAAAAAATTGGAATGTTTTAGCAGACCATTATATTTCTCAGAAAATTAAATTCAGAAACTTTAATCTATCTGTAGGACTTCTTAAGTAGATTGAATGGCTAAACAGCCATTCAATCTACTTAATGTAGCGTTAGAGTGCACGCGAAAGAAGGCTTGAAAATTTTAATATTATCAATTAGTTTGACTTCGAACACCTTACAACAACAGGAATTCTTCTAATTTCAACTGTGTATTAACGGAACAAAATATTTGTAAAAGAACGGTAATATTTTACAAGACTTTCCAGCTAAAAAGATCGAAATGTGTTACTTTCACGTTGCCTCCAAATGAGGACAAATAATTAAAAAGAAAAACTTTTCAAACCTGACGTTATAGTATAAGCACTGTTTTAAAAAAAAATTAGTGTATTAACCTTTGATCTTTGTAAGTACCAAACACATAAGGTTCCGTACAGCGATACTATTTAATGTTGTTATAGTCAGCCGGGAATACTAAATTTTTGATCATTTTAATAGGTCTGAGGTTACTATACGTTATGAGAAACAAGCTATTTTGCTAGGTTTATTTAAGGCAGAAATATGTTATGTAAAATTCTGTTTGCCGCCAGTAGTTCAGTAAAGATGAAACAGACTCCAAAGGCATCGTGTTTACAAACGAGCCTTTTGAAATCAGTAGAATCAAAACAAAACAAGTTTTTGATTGTTAAGATATCGAACTTATTAGTATTTATAAGATTGTAATTCCTATCAGGAATCTTGAGATCTTTTTTTTTCCTTGGGAGGGGGTGAGGTTGCGACCTTTTGCTGATTTTTCAGGTTTGTACTAATTTTTGACGAAGACCCGAAGATGACAGTTTGCAGTATGATTAATAGTGTTGATGTCGCAAATCAAAAGAAATATGAAAGTGTGATTCGTTGCCTAATACTGTAGACATATTCTGTATTGTTTAACTTGAGTCAAACGCTCGCATACAATTTGAGTTAAATGCTCATTTTGACCATGCAT
This sequence comes from Dolomedes plantarius, assembly GCA_907164885.2. Classification (NCBI taxonomy): domain Eukaryota; kingdom Metazoa; phylum Arthropoda; class Arachnida; order Araneae; family Dolomedidae; genus Dolomedes; species Dolomedes plantarius. The sequence goes on along the minus strand of OU015498.1, from coordinate 3,425,259 downwards.
TTCAGGTATGAAACAGACAAAAGAGTTAATTTTTTTTTCTTCTTCGTGATACTTATATCGTAACATTTTTTTAAAAAACTCAACTTGTCCAGTTCGTAGAGATCCATGCTTCTATACAATAACACCGGCAAGTAATGAAATTCAATTAAATCATATAAAAAAACTCATCTGATTCGTCTAGGTGCAATAGCACTTTTTTTCTAACGTAGCGGGTACCGTGTCCTTTGGCCACTGACCCATCCACATCGCCAACTTGTTGGCTACTTTATTATGGAGGCATCTTATAAGCGAACCAACATTACTCCCAATGAGGGGACAGCACAGGAACGTCCATGCCTTAAATGGGATTCGAACCCGGACCCACTTTGTGGACTCTCAAGATGCTAACCATTGTACGATGCTCCATGAAAGGAAGTGTAGAATGGGAAACCACGCTGTATGAAAAAAAGTCGAAACTTAACACAGAATCTAACTTTCTGTGCATGTTCATGAATTTCTCTACATCGTGAGAGGACATACTAATTAGAAACTGAAATCGAATTTTCGGAGAGACAAGTCAATGATGTCTCTATACCGCTTTATCTGAAATCTCGAAAAACTCATAAAATACGACACAATATTAAAGAAAGTTTACTTAAAATATATTTATTTCCCATCCTTTTTCTGTGAACTTGTTCAATAAAACTTTCAAGTTTTCTTTCTATGGTAGTTTATCGAATCTAGAAATTTGGTTTTGACTCGATATCGAGTATTCAATTCTCATTCAATACGTTCGTGGGAATACTCGATAAACAACCATCATTTACAAGATTTCGGCAACCATTCATTTTGAGTGATAACTTTTCCCATCAACAGATTATGGTGCGTACAAGTATCATCAATTTTCTCTGTTGTCCCACGAATACAAACAAGTATTTGTGACAAAGATATGTTTCAAAGATAATGAAGTCGAGCGAGTACCAAAGTTCATTCAATTCTTACATCACGGGATATTAACAGACGAAGAGTCATACACTGTGATAATTGTGTCCAGTAGTTTTATTAATTCCCCCATAACAAACGTCGATAGAAGTTAATCCTCGATGAAAAGGTAAAGTAATTAATAACAATAAGGTAACATAAATAATAAAAGTAATAAATTAAGTAAAATGAGACTATTCAGCCAGAAAAGCGGAACTCTACGCACCGCAGTCACAGTTTTAGCCAAATGATTTGGCGCACAACACGCGGCTCAACTGAATATGTTTTATAATCACCAGAGGCAGCGATACATCAGGATTTCAGTTGAACGGACTGTCTTTCATAAATATACACACAGAGATGAGTGTTACCACGACGGAAGTCATTCAAGCTTTGTAAAAAAGAAAAGAAAACTAAAGTTTACTCTTTAGTTACACATAAATTTATAAAAATTTATTGAATTTGCATTAAAAATATTTTTTTCCCGTTCAGTTCGGCTCCCCCCTCCCCCTCCAAAATGACATCCTGAGTGCGCCACTTGGTTTGTTGATTAGTTTGGAACGCTGTGGTCATGTTTGTATTAAGGCTGCTATGTACTAAGAAAACAAATCGTATTTCCCTTTTCCTCTTCTTGCAGACTCTTGTGGTGGGAGGAGACAGAATTCCACCCCCCTTAGGATCGACATTTTGAGGGATTGTAATGGCTCTCTCTCTATATAGGGGGGGGGTTAAGCGCGGCCCCCAAATTTTTCATTCAAAATATATTTTTGTCTACTATTTGCAGGTATATAAATGCCGATAATCCAATAAAATTGGTATTGTCAGGTAGCCCGAACTTTTCTGCAAAGCGCTACGGGATTCATTTTATAAATTTCGTCCACCGAAGGAATTGATGAGCGTTTAAAACACACTATACCAGATTTTTCCCCGAATAATTTAAATTTTAAAATATTAATTGCATTTAAAAAAAACGAAAAATGTACACAAATGCAAAATTTCTTTCTCTATGACGGAGTACAATTTTTTTTTTTTTAAATCTTTGAATCCAAGTCTTTGAATCCGTGTACACATTTTCTCCATAGGTTAACATTGAGGTGAGCGAATCCAATGGGGTTAGTACATAGCAGCCTTAAGTGTTGCGTTAGCGTTACTGGCGTCAATAAAAAATATTCAGCCAATCACAAACCTCCAAATGTTAGCCAAAGATATTTCGATGCGCAATGTGGACAAGCTTTGTGTCCACATACTCCGAGTTGCTTCTGGATAAAATTGCAACAAAGGCTGCTAGATGTCTTTGACATGTCACTGTCCTTTTTGAAGTTTCCCCTAAGGATGTCTATAATCATGGAAAACTAGATCCATATCCATATGGAAACTCGATAGGCCATGGCTATGTAACGAGAAAATGAACTAAGGATCAAGACAAAAGTAGGTTTATTGCCATAAATGCATTGATGCTCAGTTTAGAGAAATTCATCATTCACTCTTAAGGCTGCTATGTACTAACCCCATTGGATTCGCTCACCTCACTCTTAACCTATGGAGAAAATGATTGCCGACTTCCATTCAAAGATTTTTTTTTTTTTAATTGTACTCCGTCATAGAGAAAGAAATTTTACATTTGTGTACAGATTTCGTTTCTTTAAAAAAATGCAATTAATATTTTAAAATTTAAATTATTCGGGGAAAAATTTGGTATAGTGCGTTTTAAACGCTCATCAATTCCTTCGGTAGACGAAATTTATAAAATGAATCCCGTAGCGCTTTGCAGAAAAGTTCGGGCTACCTGACAATACCAATTTTATTGGATTATCTTCATTTATGTACCTGCAAATAGTAGACAAAAATATATTTTGAATGAAAAATTTGGGGGCCGCGCTTAACCCCCCTATAGAGAGAGAGAGCCATTACGATCCCTCAAAATGTCAATCCTGAGGGGGGTGGAATTCTCGAACTGTCGACTGGACTCCTCCCACCACAAGAGTCTGCAAGAGGAAAAAGGAAATACGATTTTTTTTTTCTTAGTACATAGCAGCCTTAAGCAGAGTAAGCTGCTAAACAAAGATACTCTTGGGCAGGACGCGACTGTAGATGGGTAAATCTGCAATCGTTTTCATAGAGTTCGAACGACCTTCTGTAAACATACTAAATATAATGATTTAATTAAAATAACTATAAAACTAACATAGATTTTCAGTAATCTTCTTGAAAGTGTTTTTTTACGATTCATGTTGATATTCTCATAAGCCAATCTTTCATATTTTTTTCCTTTTTTATTTCGTGATCCCAGTAGTAAAAATGCGTTTGTGGAAGAACAAACTAGATCGGTGGGGAAAGTAGATGGAGCCTCGTATGTTCATTTCAATCAAGTTATTTTAGGGAGAAAAAAAAAAACCTCCGATGTTTGTGTGTGTATATATATAGCTTCTCATACTTCGGGTACGCCGGCCGGGTGGCACAGTGGTTTGGCCTAGGGATGCGACATCGATATTCAATATTAAAACATCGCCCAAAAACCATCGATGTTTTTAAACATCGATGTTTTAGAACATTCATTTTTTAAAACTGGTTTAGTAACCTTTAACATGAATGTTACTTCGGTTAGTTGTGAGGGGGGGGGGGTAATTTTACTCTATGATTGGGCTGGCACAAATGACAAAAACTTGGTTGCTTTTGCGTTGGGCTACATCGATGACTCAAAATTCTCGTTGTCAATATCGCCATGTTTTGCCATCAAATGTCCAGATAAATTCGTGGTATTGCCAGAAGTTTTGAGGGACTTGAGGCAAATATTGCATTTCGCCAATGTGTCAGAGGTTTTTGCAAAAATATTTCCAAACGGTACTTTTGGGGGGCATCTTACTAATAATATTTACGTAAACTTATATAAAACGAGAACAAAACAAAAACTTAAATGGCTGCTCTCGTGTATATACTGTTTATAAAATAGAACCCCATCGAAGGTTCTGGAGTGTCAAGAACATTCCGAGCGCTCTGATTGGTTCATTGGTCGTTGATTGCCATTTGTCTGTTTGCTAAGGAATCGCTCCCCCTTTTGTATTCGTTCTTTACAGAATTCAGACTTACATTTACCGAGTGTGAAAATTAGGCTGGTAATTTTTTTTTTATTATGGTACTTTTTCATAAGAAAAAATATCGAGACAACATAAAACATCGATGTTAAAAAAAACATCGGCTTTAATAAATCGACGTCATCGACATCGCTGTCGCATCTCTAGTTTGGCCCACGGACATTCTCTAAATGCATCTACCGCCAGGTTGTGTGTCGAGGGCAAGGATGAAACTAGTGGCTCACCTGCCATAATAAAGAAGCCGACCATTTCACGGTGTGGATGGGCGAATGTTGTAATAAACAAACTGTTAGAAATAACGCTCCAGGTACGAAAATTATCTCCCAAGTTCATACGATGACTTGTACACTTTTCTCGCTTTTACACATATTATAATAATATGGGCAGTAAAATTTAAGACAAGAAAAGAAAAAAAAATCAATATTTTGGATTCACCGATTATATGTTTCTAAAAGAAAATATTTACAAGTTTCATCCTTTAAGACATATGAAGGGCATTTAAAAAGTAACAGAATTGTATCGATTGATTTAAACGGCAGTAGTAACAAAATGTATTTTTTTTTTTAAAAGGGTAGGTTTCAACGTGTCAACACTTGGAGAGCAGTTGGTGATGCAATACTTCAAACAGCAAAACACTTTAAAAACATACTTATTTGTTATTGTCAACATGCATTAGAGATTTCATCAAGTTGACAAAAACTTGTAAGTTCACTTGCAGAAATTAGCAATAAATGATGTCATCTAGAACAGCGTAAGAGTACCGTGTCGTGAAAAGAGCATAAAAAATGAAGGACTGTGAGAAATATTTGAATGAGGTGGCACGTTCGAACCTTCTACGTTAGTGTCAGGTGTCACAATCAACTCTCGTGATGGCAGGTCGACAGAGTAAGATGCGATCCAATCATCAAGGGTAAGATAACAGTCACAGAGGCATATCACGCGAACGTTCTCCGAGCTCCTCTAATCGGGAAAATTGCTCTAAGTACCCAGATAAGAAGTTAAAGACTATGGAAATTTTGTAGTATATTTTGCCACACTCTTTGATTTATTGTTGATATGAGTCGGCGAGTTTCAAAAACTGTCCGATTCCAAAAATTAAAAAACGAAAACAACCTAGCACTGAATTCTGATTATGTTGATAGTCCTGCATATTGTCGTAGCCGAATTCCGTAGCAAAACACTGTTTCCTTAAGAAGTGTAATGTTAAAATATGCGGTTATCCGCCACTTTTTTTCTTTTTCAATTTACAAAAAATAATTTGCAGTGGATAAAGGCAGTTTCTGAACTCAAAATATAATAGTTATCGGTTTTATTTGAATGATTCATTTGTTACCTTTCTCTTTAAATGATTCGCCCTTACTGTCTTTTTTTTTTTAACAGATGGCTAGTAAGAAGTTAACTCTCTATTTATGGATAACTCTGATTTATCCCAGTTATCAGGTGTTACAGGACTCGCAGGAAGATGCCGATCCCTTCGATGTTCCAACACTCATTCTAGATTCCTTGCAACTGACTTTATCTTCCAAACTTTTACTCGACGTCTACTCTCCGAAAGGGCACGTCCTTAAAGGTTATCTGGGATGGTTGCCTCAAAGAAGTAACACTAGTTATTCAAAGTGTCCCGAAGAGGATTCTTCGGAAGATTCTATCTGTTTAAAATATGACAAAAAAATGGAGCTCCGCATAACAAAAAACAACCAAGATGAGTGTGAAGTCGACACAATGACTTGTCACTCGGTCCAGTGTTTCCACGTCCACTGGCAAAACCACATCAATACTGCTATGGACTGCTTCATCTTGGGAGATGATTTGTGGTTTGGTGGAGGCGAAACGATTTCTCAGAGGTGGCCTCTCCAAGGTGACTCTAGAGCATGGCATGCAGTGACGTCTGGCGATCCTTTGCATCACAACCACGGCAACGTTGTAGAGAACTTATGGCTGTCGTCTGGCGGATTTTCTGTCTACGTCGAACACCATGTTCCCCTGTTCGTGAGTTTCAACGAGAGTGGAAGTGGGAAATTCTGTTTGTCGACATCTTCGAAGAAACATCCGTACCACAACGATTTCGGTGGTCATAAACCGGAATTAAACTATTCGATCTGCACAGCGATGACAATTAAGGAAGTTTATACGCATAGTGCACACCGGTGGATAAATCCGCCCGAAGAAGTCCCTGAAGAACACATATTCCTGTCTCCTATTTGGTCGACGTGGGCACGATACAAACGAAGTATCGACGAAAAGACGGTACTAAATTTTGCGAAAACAATAAAAGAGTCCAATTTCCTAGCAAGTCAAATGGAAATAGACGACAAGTGGGAAACGTGTTACGGTGATTTGGAATTTGATTTGACAAAATTTCCAGATCCTCAAAAAATGACAAGCGAATTGGAAAATTTAGGGTTCCCTACCACGCTTTGGGTGCATCCTTTTTGCAATCCCGAATGTAAGACGTACAATATTGGAAAAGAAATGGGATTCTGGGTCAAAGATAAGAAAGGAAATCCTCTCGAAGTTAAGTGGTGGAACGGTGTGAATAGTGCAGTACTAGATACGACGAACAAAAGAGCTACACAATGGTTCTCCGACAGATTAAAACGGTTACAAACCGAATTCGGGATTCAGTCTTTTAAATTCGACGCTGGTGAATTGCAATGGATGGACGCAAATTTTGTTCTAGAAGAGGAGGTTGCAAACTTGCAGCCAAACGTATACACTAGAGAATACGCAAGGTTAGCCGCAGAATTTGGGGGCAGAGTTGAAGTAAGAGTAGGTTATGAAACCCAAGAATTACCCGTGTTCGTCCGAATGTTCGATAAATTTTCACATTGGGATTACAGTAATGGATTACAAACGCTAATACCGACTGCACTGCAGCTTTCGATGCTGGGGTACCATTTCATTATACCAGACATGATTGGTGGCAATAACTATACGCCGAACAACGGATCCATTCCAAATCGAGAGCTCTTCGTTCGATGGTTGGAGGCTAATGTCTTTCTACCAGTTCTTCAGTTTTCAATAGCGCCGTTCGATTACGACGAAGAAGTGATGCAGATAACAAGGAAAATGATGGAACTGCGCGAAAAACACGTCAATTACATCCTAAACTTGGCTCATCAATCCACTCGAACGGGCGATCCGTTGATTCGGCCGTTGTGGTGGGTGGCGCCCGACGACATGGAAGCGGTGTCTTCAGATTCCCAGTTCCTGCTTGGCGACAACATCATGGTTGCCCCCGTTCTCGCGAAAGGGGCTAAAAAAAGAAATATTTATCTGCCCGAGGGAAAGTGGATGGACATCCAGAGAGGGAAAACATACGAAGGATCTCAGTGGTTGTACGACTATAAAGCACCTTTGAACTTTTTACCGTATTTTATACGGCAGTCTTAGCTTATATGAAATTAGTAGCAATAAATATGTAAATATTTTTGTAAAAATTTGTAAAGGTATTTTACATAAAACAATTGTTTAAGCCATCCGATTCAATAACTGAAAATTCCAACACGCAATATGTTAACAAAACATCACTTTTTTTTTTTTTTTGCTTTAAAGCAGGAACGTAAGGCAAACGGAAATGTCCATCTATACTGTCCGACCACGGAAGCAAAGTCCCTGGAAGCTGTTACGCCTGCGCGAGAAAAGCTAGTCTACTTAGAAAATAGGGGAAAACGTCATATTTTCGGATGTGTTTGTTTATGAAATACGGAATGTATTTCAGACTGCTTTTTGTCCGCAATTTTAAAGTTATTTTTTAAAACTTTATTTTTGATCGAATCTGTGAATAATAATTTCAAAATAATAAAAAGAAAGAAGCAAATCTATTTTAAAAAAATAGGAGTGTTATAGGAGTGAATATTTTCGGATTACATCCCAATCAAGATTATCTGAAGCTACGTTTTCGGTGGTTCTTTTTTTCTGACGTTTCCTCGGAGATTCAAATTTTGGAGCTTCTTCATCCTTTGCTTCTCTGCGTATTCTTTTTACTCTGGACATTGATATCCCGGTCATTTCACTAGCTCTCTTTAGGAATTGCGAAAGTGGAACAATAACATTTCCGTCTTTATCACACAATTTAATTACATTGTGTATTATACGTTTACAATCACTACGGAACGGCTTATTCCGAGCAGTTGTGTTGGGTAAAGGATCCATTAATTTTAATATAATAATCAAAATAACAGACGAGGAAAAAGCAAGAAAGCGTAGTTAGTAACCGATTCTAAAGAATGTCGAGAGAATACGAGACTTTTCCCCTCCTTCCTCAGGAGCCTTACCTACAGCGCGAATAGAATCGTCTTGGCACTATGCCAACCGTGGTTCTTCGTACTGTGGTCGGACAGTAATAACAAGGTGTAAGCCAAAAATGGATCGGTGACTCCTCTATTCCATGAAAGTTTTTTTTTCTTCTTCTGGCCACGAGTTTTCTTTAAGATAAGAGAGAAAATTTCATAAATGTGTAACAAAGATATGAATGAATTAATTTAAAAACTAATGCTCAAAATAAGTAGATTATCTAAAATCCTACAGATATAAACCGAGTTTTGAAAATTCAGTTCTGGAATATTTTTGCACAAGTGTAAAACAATTTTATTTTATCACACTAATATGTTGTTTAATATATATATATATATATATATATATATATATCCTTATTGCACAGTCATTAAACCTAAATTGTATTCCTTCAAGTCGAGATTACCTTTTAAAAAATATATAAGACTTTAGAAAATTCTTCGGTTAATTGGAGCAATCAATTAAAGCAACATTTTTAAGAATGTACATATTACATTAAAATATATCTGGAAAAGAGGTTTTAACTTTATCTACCATAGTATTACATGGGGTGAAAGCAATTACGCATTTGAACACATTTAACTTTTTTTTTTTTTACATTAATTCATTTAAATAGGAAATTCCGAAGAAATATTTCTTAATTTAAAACAGGATGCTGATTACAATTTTGCTAAAAGGTTGATTATGAGCATCAATGTAGAACGAGGCAAGTTACAAGAATGTGTCAAATTTTGACAGAGAATGACATCTACTCAGTGGTTTCCCTAACTACTGTATCATCATGAGCAAGCTCTAATTTCGAGAATCCATATTCAGTGTCACAATAAAATAATCAAGTCAGAAGGATTGAAACAAAATTAGTCACAGGAAAACTATTCAGATAATACATTCGTAACAGACTGACTAAGAATTATTGATATAAGAACACGTGTTCTACTTCTATGAGACACACAAAAGTTATTGAATCAATATTAATAAATATAGGACCAGTCTTGGATGGATTCATAATTACTACTGAATAACTAAAAATGACATGCAAGACAGTTTTGCCAAAAAGCTTATAAAGATTGAAATGTACAAGTAGATTTTCACATTCAGAGATATTTTAAACATGATCCTTTATAATGAGTTCAGTAATTTCAATAGTAAATTAATTAGAAACAGCAACATATAAAAATAATTAATATTTGAAGTAATAAAACTAATGACCTCTAGAATCTGGACAATGCATTGTACAATAGGTTGTCCAGTCTGCTATCTTTCTGGCAGTAGCATTAATCATGCTACTGCCAGATAAGAACTGTAGTAGCATTAAACTCATAAAACTTCTGATCTGTGCTAGCAAAAAACTGATCAAAGTCACAGTGCCGTAGCGAGCGTAACTGGCGACCGGGGCACGATGAAACACCCCCCCCCCCTGAAAAACATATAGTAATATAATATATAGAATTAGTTAAAAGGACCATTTGGCGCCCGGGGTATGATAGACCCCCTTGCACACACACCCTCTCTACGCCACTGCCAAGTCATTTTTGACGTCCTCATTTGAAGTAAAGGTTTTGCCGTCTAAAAAATTTCGTAGAGACCAGAACAAGTAATGATCCGAAGGTGTCAGATCTGGCGAATATGGTGGGTGTAGTAGTACATCCCATCCAAGCTGTAAAAGCTTTTGGCAAATTACCAAACTTGTATGAAGTCTTGCAATATCTTGGTAGAACACTATACCTTTTCTATTGATCAATTCTGGCCTTTTCTGTTTGAGTGAATCGTTCAGTTTGTCCAGCTGATGACAGTACACTTCAGAATTGATCGTGGTATTGTCCGGTAGAAGAAGAAAAGGAAGGAAAAAAAGATTCCCTTGAAATCCCACCAAACAGACAGCATCACCTTCTTTTGATGAATATAGGTTTTTGAAGTGCTTTGAGCCGGTTCATTTTTTTTTACTCCATGATCTCTTACGTTTAACATTGTTGTAGACAACCCATTTCTCGTCTCCAGTGATGATCCGCTTAAAAAATGGACCATTTTCTTGACGTTTGAGAAACTAATCACAGACGTCAATGCAAATTTCCTTCTGTAAGAACATGTGGAACTCATATGTCGAGTTTTGAAATTGAACCAAGGCGTTTCACGTGATCACGAACGGTCGAATTCGATAAATTTAATCTCTCAGCGATCTCACGATTTGTTGCTCGGCGGTTTGCATCAATCAATGCCTTTATTTTGCCTTCATCAGCTTCAACTGGCCTTCCAAAACGTGGTGCACCTTCAACATCAAAATTTCCGGAACGAAATTTTACAAACCAGTTTTGTCACTGGCGTTCTGTGAATACATCTTCTCCATACACATCGAATAATTTTTTTCTTGCTTGAACAGCATTTTTGCCTTTCTGACTGTAAAAATTTAAACTATGCCGAAAATGCTGTTTCGATTTTCCATATTTGATAGAGGACCAAAGAAAAACTATTGAACAGAATCAAACTTTTTCACAAACAAGCCTTGCTGCCAGCTTCCATTATATCAGCTGTCAAAATATATATAATGACAATGTAGCTTGAGTGTAAAGTTAAAAAAAATATAATTACTGTTAAAAATACAATTAAGTCCTCAGTTGGGAAAAAAAAAAAATTACTTCCCGAACAACCTAATATATCTATTAAAAACTTTAAAATATGCAATTATAGATAACTTAACGTATATTTTTAATTAAATAGTTCAATATGATATAAATTTACTTCAAATTATCTGCGACCCCTCTGTGGATCGTAACCCACAGTTTGTGCACCACTTAGAGGACAAATTATGTAAAAGGCATGATAATACGACATTTGTAGGTGATTTTCATGTATACAAAGCTGTTCTTATTTTTAGCTTAAAACAAATCCCCTCCAAGACAAATTTTACAATTATCTGCTAACTGAAAATATTATATTTCCCATTCCTGACATTAAATTCTAGGGGTTTCATGAACATTTAAAGCTAGGGATATCAAAAATTAAAACCAATTGGGGGGGGAGGGGGTCAATAATAAATCTCGAGTTTCTCAATAACCTATGCAGCATCTTCTCGTTGCAGACATTAGTCAAAAACACAGGTAAATTCTTGATATCTAACAAACAGTGCTCATCTTAAAAAGTTTGCAAAATAAACTAACAAAGAAATAAACAGATATACACATTCATGAAATTTTAGAGAGCACTTCTTCATTTACATAAATTTTACTAAATAATTAAAGTTACGATTATGGTATTATTTAAATAACACACTGGTTTGAATTAGAAAAATGAAAAGAGTGCTAAACCAACACAATGTTTCCAAATGAATAGCTGCTGAAAAAAAGATGCTTCACAGAGACATCTTGAAAGAAATGATCCGATTAACCAGATATGACATGAAAAAGTTCAAGAGAGACAATTTGGATTTAAAGGAATACAAGTAATCTTTCCAACATATCACACTCCTTAGCCCCTCACATTTAGAAGTGTTAACTACTCTTCTAAAAATTAATTCATTAGAGAGGGCTTTTGGAGAAAACAAAGCAAAATATTTAGCATTTTACAAAGAGAAAAAGGAATACTAAATGGATAATTCACTTGACTTAAATATGGAAATGTATTTCACATATTCATACTTAAATCAGAATTTTACATATAACACTAAAATATGTATCTAAAGATTTTATAAATAAATTTTGTCTTTATTCTCACTAAAAGTAATGAACTTTAAGATGTCAGTTACATATTCAAATGTAATTAATATACTGAATTACATTTGAATATGTAACTGATACAGCCATATTTAAAACACATTAGGTGTTTGGTATATAACATTTAAGCAATAAAACAGATCCTGTTACACTACATACATGCTAGCTAACATTCTGAACTAAAAGTGGGTTAAACCCTTGTACAATATGAGAGTCAAATCTGCAAATATGTTTGTCGATACTCAGTGAATGGCAGCTGTAAAGTTATGAAGGCAAGCGGAAATAAAGTTGATACTTAGCCATGAGCACATTAAATAATATCATAATTTTTTGCAAATTTCTTATTCAAAGAAAATTACAAAGGAAATCTGTAAACAGCATGTAAAATGATTCAGAAACAAAAGACATAAAGACCAAATTTAACAAATTTTATGCATTTTGATATCTGAAACCAGAATTTTTTTTTAATTTAAAGTTATTTATCCTCAAAATTGCATGTGCATGTTTTTATATTTTTTCACAAGAATAACTTAAGTCAGATATCATTTTAATGATTCATATATAATGAATGCTGACCTGTCTCTGAAACTTGTATGTATGGAGTAAAGAACTCTATCAAATTATTTTACAGATAACTTCAAAACCTGAAACACTCAATAGTCTTTTGTACTTAGGAGTTCTAATTGTAGGAATTAAAATAAAATGAAATACTTTAATCAAGATCTTAATACATCTGCATTCGTTGATGTGAATTTGTTATTTCAAATTCTGTTTCTGATTGCCACTGACATGAGAAGATTTCATTAGCTTAGTTTTTCTTTTTGGTAGCCACAAAGTTATCATATTTGAAGGTTTTGAGCTCATAGTTTTTTTGAAAATAAAGTGTTAGGTGATGGGAGAGAGAGGAAACTGAAATAATTTTATAATATTGAGTTCACAATACAGTTCATGTCCTATGTAGTTGGTCTGATATTGCAAACTGACGGAAGTCTACAGAAACCAGCTTTTGAATTTCTTTATTAAAAAATTAGTTGTTTATTAATGTTTAGTGAAAAAAATTACCAGCTGTGAATGTGTTAATATTAAAGTTCTAGACTTTAACCTGATCATGAGCAAGCACAATATTGTTTTTTAAAAAATCATAAAATATAAAATTTAAAAGGTATACTTAAATCTAAACACTGAAAGAAAAAATTCCAATGACATGAGCATATGAGTCACTAAGTTGATAAACTACATTGTTTTCTAGATTAAACACATGGCAGAAACAAAAAATATTCAAATTAAATAAAGCAAAAATCAAAGATTTTGAAACCTTAAAAACGTGACTTTTTAACATTAATTTTAGATTTGAAGGGAAAAAAATAAGCTAAACTTTTGACATTACATATAAATGGAAGCAGTAGTATTGTGTCTTTTATCTAAAATTCTGATTTTCTCAGCTTTTAACTCATTATTTAGCATTTTAAGAAATAGCAACTTGAAAGCATATAAAAACAGCCCATAATTCTTTATTTTGAAATTTTATTAAAAGAATATTACAGACATCACATACAAAAATTAATATAAAGTTAAAAATAACAGTTCAATAATACTATGGAATGCCAAAAGTACATACAAGTAAAAATATACAATTTTAGAGAAATAAAAGATCAATCAATTAGTTAATGAATACTTTAAATGTGAATGAAAAAGGTTTTTAAAGTCCTATAGTCCAACAAAGCTTTAATCAAACTGAGCTGGCACAGAGCAAAACGTAATTAAACATGGTGCAAGGAAAGGTGAAAATGTATACACTATATCAATGGCTCAAGATGCCAGTTCAATTTTAAAATTGATTTATATTACTTATCTAAATAAAAAAAAAAATTCAAACCTTTGATTCCTTTGATTCTATGTTATAATGACTATTTCTCCTCTTCAAGCAGTAGATCAGTTAGGTTAGAGCATGATTACTGCTATGAAAGCTTGTTCTAAAGCAAGCTTTGGTAAGTACTGTAAAGCGACTAAGCCACTTTGGTCATAATTAAGCATGACTTTACTGTATTCCCTCGACTATAACTTTGATTTTCATTATTGTATAATTCATCTTTAAAAATAGTAGGTACTTTTTAATCCTCAACCAGTTCTGAAATAGTTACAATAGTTCCATTCGTAAATCATAAAACAATAATTAAGAATTTGTTATATTTGGATAACAAACAAATGGAAAAACCGGTGCCTTATAAAATAAATCTTTTAACCTGACTTGAAAAAAAAAAAAAAAAATAACAATAAACGCTGAATTCAAATTAATCAGATTTGAGAACAGTGCTAACACAAAAGACTATAATGCAGTAATGAATATCAATGTGACGTATAATATATTCCCTTATTGAAGTTGTGTGAGCTGTGTGTGTTGTTTTGATAATGAAATCCAGTAGTTAATTTTGAAAAATATTGTTTGAGAAAGCAATGTAAAAAGTTACAATAATAATGAAAGAAATATTATATACACTATAAAAGACATTTTTTATTAAATATTAATACCTCCTTTCACGTATCCTTAAAATTTCAGCAACCATCAACTCAAAGCATTTATATTCTTGTACGATTTCATGAAAATTCTACAGTTAACAGCAGTGTCAGTCATCACAAATACCCTTTAAAAAAAAGAGAGAGAGAGAGAACATAGCAATAAAAGCACCTTAGTTAATTTGTTAATTCTACATACAGATTTATTTACATAAAAACTGTTAAATGAGTTTGTATATATATATATACACACACACACCAGTGAGGGAAAATAATGCTTGTATATCGCAAAGGTAATAATTTAAAATTTTTTTTGCTATTAATCTTAACTGCTTAAAAGAAAATATTGCATAATGTTATTTCAAAATTAAGCTACACTATTTAAATATACAGTTAATGGTTTGATATCACAAGGTGTGTTAGCATGAAAAATTTGTAAGATTACTTTAGAAATGTCCCAACACCTCAAACCTCCAGATTTTTTACCCCACCCCCAGAAAAAAATAGAAAAAGAAAAAAGAGTGTTTGCTTTTTTTTTTTGAAACACTATTAAAATTAGTAACATAAGTATTACCACGTATTTATAGTACTCTAGTATTATTCTTAACTTATGCACCCCAGCGTTTACAAGTCAACTTATCTGATCTGTCAACAGGAAAGCCACAGGCTCCAAAAAGTTTAAAATACATTGAAAATGGACAACTGAAAAATAATATTGATACAGGCAAAAACAATCGCAGTAGTTCTGTATAACATTCTGGAAACATTTAGGGAAAAATTATAAAAGACAAAGTTAAGAAGCAACATTTGTTAGCAGGATGAAAGTAGCTTATGTTACTATTAATGCCATTATTCATTAACAGTTCAGAAATTCAGTCATTTTATTTCAGAGAGAATCTCATTTGGAAGCTTTCTAGGAAAATATTGTTCTGGTTACACTTCTCAAGGTCATTAGAAAGCCTATCTTGTAGCAGTTTATGCCAGTAACATTTTTTAAATTCAGAGCCTAGGTCTTTCTCCCTCCCCTTGAATTATTCAATTATTACCTGCAGAATCAAGACGGTAATAACAGTACCTAAATCTCAATGTATCATTTTATATAAATAATTCTTTTTAAGCATATAAATGAAAAAAGTTATTATTAATATAACCTTGATGGAAAATTCAACAAAAATATTTTTAAAACGGTCTTAAAATGAAGTTAATCAAAGTAGGTTTTTCTTACAGTTTCAGGGAAAAGATAGTCTTTTTTTTCAAATCTACAAGCTTATATACATAGTAAAACATTTAAATATATAAAACAACATCATGAAATAGTGTGTAAGAAAAATCACAGAGGTTCTACTTGATTCATAACTTCAAAATTTTCTTATTTTTTATTATTGGGACCTTTTTATTATAGTTAAAATAATTTGGAAGCTAATATTTATGCAGCTCCTTTACAAGGATTATTATATAAAGTACTTATGTATTGCTTGAGGTCCTCAGTTTAAGCTTACAACATTATAGATTTCAATTACAAAGACTAAAGGAACTAAAATGAGAAATTACATAATAGAAATAAAACGCATTCATAATTTTCTTGCAGTCTTACACATGTTCTTCAGTAAACAAGTTGACTTTAAGAGACATTTTACATATCTGGTGACATTTTTTGCACTCATCCGAATGTGTCTGAAATAAGATTTTTTAAACCGCTTTCTCTGTAATTTTATTTGATTTGAGTATGCCCATGGTTTCAAATCTTAAGTGTATGGGGTCATTACATTAACGGGCACATTAAATTAGAGTTTATATGGTATGCAACGTCTTATATCAGAGACAAGCAGAGTAAATGCCTATAATACACTTTATAGCTCTTTGAACATTCATGTAAGAAAAGTTTTGCTTTAAAAAATAAACCTACATGGGTATTTATTTTTTTTAACAAATATCAGAAAAATGGAAAATAATATTTATAAAACTAAAAGTAGTCACCTTTGATATATTTATCAGATATTATGGCCCAGGTTCATGTCATAATAAACTCTTTCTCTGGTTATTTTTATTTTGGACACTAATAACTGAATTAATGAACAGTTAGATTTATTTTTATCTTCACTGGCTTCACTTGGCTTGGGTTATATGATCCACTACATTTTCACATCCTATAGGAAAGAACAAGCATCATATCATTTGAAATTAATTCTAAGAAAAGATCTGACACATTATCCAAAGGCAACAAGAATTACTGAGATATTAATATATAATATATATTACATATAATCAATTAACTAGCATCAAGAAAATATACAAACATTTTTAAAAGGTTTGTTTTAGGTGTTCAGCACTATAGTCATCTTTTGCAACACAAAGGCTAAACTGACCAAGACCTACAGCTTAAAGCTACCTCCAAATGTGAAAAAGCAGTACCTACCAAAGGATTTGTACCTGCAAACTCTGAATGGTTTCCATTCAAAGTTTACAATGGAAACAGGAAGACCTGTGCTCTAATCATTCAGGTATTATTGATGTAACATTCTCAAAATTCTAAAGCATTGGAAATGGTACATCTTACATTTTCTTATTCATTCACATTTATTATCTATTAAAGAATTTTAGACAGATAAAGCTCTTAACAAAACTAATGAGTATTTCTGAAGTTAAGGTAAAGAACATATTATTCCGTTAAGAAATTATACATTTTGAACTCCCAATTATCAAGGTAAATTAATGGATAGGTATGGATAGCAAAGAGGAAAAACTGGTTTTTTCACAAATGGCCCAGAATACTTTGGAAAATGAGCTACTGGGCAGTTTCAAAATGACCTACATATACATATAAAAATTGAATTATGGTTTCCTTAAAATTATAATAAAACTTACTAAACATATTTTTCATTTTTCTCCAGGTAAAAGTAAGTTATATTTCTTTGTTTATGAGTCATATTGACATTCTTTTGAGCAATATATACATTACTTCAAACTTTTTTCTATGGGAATCGATGTAAACTGCAAAACAGATATTCACACAAATAATCAGTTGTTCAGTGTACATACTAGTTGTACAGTGTACATTGTTCAGAGTCACAAACAGCAATTTTAATTATAATCTTTCATTGTCTTAATTGATATAATGCATCATACTCTCCTTTTTAATTTTAATGCACATTCTGATCTTTATCACAGACATTCTGGAAAAAAGTGAGAAATAGATTACTGTACATTCATTAAAGGGAGACAATAAATAACAGTGTACATGAATTATGTCTATTTTAATACAAAAATTACTAAGGCTTAAATTCCTATCTAAATAATAACAGTAAGCCATAATATATATATATATATATATATATATATATATATATATATATATATATATATATATATATATATATAATGTAATGTTTTTAACACAAAGATGGTAAAAATGCTGTAATTCTTACAATGAGATTATCTTATATGAAAAATTCTAAAAATCATCAAATTATTTTAATTCCAAAGCAGATAAAGAGCATAAAACTGTGCTCTTCTCATGTAGAAAATGAAATTCAGATCTGCAGTTTAATTCTAGAGTAAAATTAAAGCTTGTATTTATGCATTAACCCTTATAACTCTAATCAACTGTATATTTGCCAAATGTAAGCGGGCATTCTACTCCAAATGGCAAAACTTTGATCATTTTCAATTAATTTATTCAATTTTATCCATTTCAAACAATTTTCCTGAAATATAATATCCAAAATAAAATGCCATGCAAAAATGAAAATTGAAATTGACAGTAGTAATGATGAGCTTTTTGTTAAAGACTTCCAAAGTGGAAGTAAATGAAATTTGCTTTATTAGATTCCAGGAACAATGATTCTAATACTAGCAGTGGTAGTGAGCTTTGGGGGCATCCATTAATTATGTGAGGCTTTTAGGGGGGGGGGGGAGGGAGTCGAGCCGAATCTCACCCAGTCTCACGTGGGGGAGAGGGAGTGTCTCGCTAAATATCACGTAATTTTTTTTCCTGCAAGAAACAGTGTAAAATTGCGAGAAAACTGGGTTATATCAAGTAAAACATGTTTCTACACTAAAATATGGCTAAATCCTACACAATAGTTCCAGTAGTCACTCTTGAGACCACACACGAGTCCCCGTGGACTGAATTAGATTGAATATTCTTTTACATATTTTAGTAGTAATTCCTATTTAAGCATTTTATTATTCGATTTTCTCACTGTGATTCTAGACTGCGTTCTTAGTAGTCTTAAATACTCGTCTTAACAAGTCTTAAATAAAAATAATTAAGCAAATTATGTTTTTTTAAATAAATCCAACACAATCAAGCACAGATTAACGTATTTACACTAAAAATATGCATTTTGAAAAATCTCACGTGAGATTAGGGGGGGGGGGGAGGGGGGTAAAAAAAATTGCCCAAATTGCCTCACGTAATTAATGGATGCCTCCCTTTTTATGGGAAGACAGTGTCCATAAAATATTAAAATGGATACGTTTTCAATGATCTGGTAAAAAGGAGTTGGACAGGGAATAAATACAATGCCGGATTCCCTTTTCAATTGGTGATGATAAGGTTGCTTATAAATAGCTACCATATAAGAATTATGTAGCATCTCATGTTAGCACCTTGAAATTCTGAAATTCATTTGACAAACATGCTATAGTGATAAGGGATGATAAGAGTGATGATAAGAGTGATGCTTGGAGTGATAAGGGTTAAAAATACAGCTTTTACATTTGTCACATTTTCTTGTACATTTACAAAATCTGAGTAACAATAACAATCATGCATTCATTAAATAATATGTAAAATTTAGCAATAAGGCCAAAGGTATGAGCATACAAATCATATTTTACTTTATAATTTTAACAAATAAGAATTAGGTATTTATTTCTTTGATGATAATGTTTGTTATAACTGTACATAACTTTTTCATCTGAATTACATCCTTGGTATACATAATAGTATAGATACTATGGATGTATAAATACAAGCTAGATTTAAGATTTTAGAGTAATTTCAGTATGCACAAATAACACATTAGAAATTTACAATATAATTTTGTAATACTTAGTACTATGAGATAATAACTTTAGATATATTACGTGTGATTGAGATCCACATCATTAGCTGGCTTTATCCCTTTTTAGTAAAGTCATTTGAGAAGGAATCATCCTAAATCACAACCTGGAAATGATATTTTGTTAATAACAAAAAAATAAGCACAAGAAGCTTTTATCATTTTATATACATAAAAAAGACATTTAAATACAACAAAACACTAAGGACATGATAATTAGACAATTTGAGGAATCTTTGAGGAATTCCCTCTTTATTGAAAAATTGATATCTTAAACAAATACAATACCTCAGACTTAAAAAAAAAATCTTTTTCAATTTTCCATGCATTTTACATCATTCACATTGTTGATTATATACATATATATATATATACACACACATATACATATATGTGTGTGTATATTAATTTACTTACAAATATGGCTATTATACTTATCAAGTTATCCAGAAATTACTGTATTATGAATAGCTGTCACACCAATATCTCATCATTGCTTAGTACATTTTGTGGTTCCATCTACAGAGGCTAGTTCGCACTTTATGGAAAAAAATTTTATAATTAAGTTTTATATATAAATGCCATATTTTTGCAGCAATTTGATTCTATCTGATAGCCATGGTTCTTCATAATAGCTCTAGCTTGAATTTTCCATGAAAGTAAACTTTTTCTTAGTACTGTTGTGTCAATTTTACTCAATTTCTCTCAGACCATTTTCCAAAGTCTGTTCAATGTTCTTGGAAGCTGTTTTCCTAAGGCTTGTTTTAATAAACCTAAAGAGCAAAAGTCCATTGGAGAAACGTCAGGTGATTTTACAGATATTTCATTAAATGGGGTACACTTTATTCCCGTTTCTGATTCTTTCTTTGCTAAATAAGGGGGCAGTTGATTTAGACATATGACTAGAGGCTTTGTCCATATGAAGCTAAACTTTATCAATGTCAATTCCATATCAGGCTGGAATTTCTTCTTCAAAAATTGGTTCTAAAATATTCTGTTGATAGTAGAGTGAATTAATTTTGGCTTTACTTGAGACTTTTATGGTTTTTAATTTGCCATTGCAACAAAATCCTGCAACTATAATGAATCCCTTTGGGAACTTTTCTGTACACTGATGAAGCCATTTCGCACGGTCATTCCCGTAAGTTGAGCAATAGAAAATTGATCTTTTTTTATTACAGTCACTTAAATACACCCATGCCTCATTGAGCATTACCACAAATTTCTATTTTTCATATAATTTTCTACAATTTGTTTTTCTTTCAGCAATATGCTATGGCAAAAGCAGATGAACTAACATTTAAACATCTTTTTTAACTTCAAATCTTTATGAATGATTTTACTTACAGTGCCAGAAGACATTCCTAGTTTAAGTGCAATGGATCTTTGAGTCAGCGGATTTTCATTTAGGATCAGAGACATCACTTTCTTGATATTTACCTGCATTCGAACAGTCTTAGGTTGAGGTTTCGCGGTCATGTTTTCATTTTTACTTTCAGTTAGACCTTTTTTTCCCTTTCAAATTTAATATATTACAAATACCTTTTTTTGAAATGCCATAATCACGATTTTTACACCGCTTTATAATTTGTTGATACGAATATTTCACCTCGGAAAGTGTAGTTATGTAACCTTCGAGTCATCTATCAATTTTAAGAGCCATTTTCAAAATAAATCTCTTATTTTACATTCTAATCAAAACAAAACAGTAGTAGACGATTATTCTGGAGTTGCCAAATCTTTATCTCAAAACGCAAATGACAAAAATAAATTACAAAATCGTTTCCATAAAGTGTGACCGACCTTCTGTATAATACTATATCATACCATACAAATACTGATTTCCCTAATTATAGTACATAAAGAAACATAACAGATTTTCTCTGGCACTATAACTAATCCATAAATATAAGGAAACATCACCAGCTATATACTAAACTGCAAATATCTTATGATCAAGCTAGTTTTAAATCTAACACAGCAAATGTTATACTGGTAATTAGTACCTCAAGTTTTATAACTCTGTTAAATATTAAAATATTTAATAACAATATTTAAACTCAGATATATCATGTTGGTTAACTTATTGTAAATATACCATTCAAAGCTAATCTAAATCAACTATAGATCTATTACTTACTAAATATTTGTATAGCCCTAATTATGTAAAAAATTACTATCTCCTCTACTTTTACTCTAATTGACTACTAGTAAATGGATAATTAATTAGATCAGAATTAATGTCAATAGAACAAGAGATGAGCCAATGTGCTCTTCTATTAAATTTATTTTTCTTTATAAATATTTTACTCTTCTATTATATATTACAAATTACTATATATTACAATTATATATATATTACAAATATATATATAATTGTAACTATATATTACAAATTACTATATACAGTCGAACCCCGTTATAGCGAACCTGGTATATAACGAACTCCCGGATATAACGAACAAAAATTTGGGTCCCGCCGTTTTCCTATTGTATTTAATGCTAATTTATCCTTTTATAGCGAACCTCCAAAATCTTAAGAATCGGCTATAACGAACATTTTTTTCAGTCGACAACTGAATGTTTTTTAATTTTCAAACTTTTTAAGAATGTTGAAGATACAACGAATGTTGAAGAAGCAAAGAATGCTGAAGAACAAGATGATGAAGATTTACTTATCACGATGTGGATAGAAAAGCACAAAATTTCATCATTCTCAGATTGTGGCGTGCAATTGTTCGAAACATGTGATAATGAAGTCATTACATGTGAAAATCCGATTGATGAAGATCCGATTGATGAGAAATTAAGATGAATCATTCTGAAATCGAAGATTCTGCATCTGATGCTGATGAAGAGGAGCACATAAATGACGAAATCTCCACCATCTCAGATGCTACAGCAGCGATGAGTGTAATTAGTAAGTTTTTGTCAACACAAACATTGGAAGAAAGACTGTTGGAGTCATTTGATGTATTGGACAAAGAAATTCATAAAATGTTTTTGAAATCGGCATCACGTCAGCAGAAGATTACCGATTATATCTGTACCAAAACAGTGAGCAACTATTAAAGATAAAATCAATTTATTTCCATTTGTCTTCATTTTTAGTTAATTTAATTAGTATTGTGTTAGTTTAATGTAATCAATTTTAGTCAATTTAATTCATTAATGATCATTTTTAATAGATTTTATCATTCTTTCAAAAATCATTATTGAATATACATAGCAACTAATGAGTTACGCATTTTGTGAAATCTAACATTATTAGTATGGTTCGGATATAGCGAACCACCGGATATAGCGAACAAAACTTTTGGTCCCTTGAAGTTGGTTATAACGGGGTTCGACTGTATTACAAATTACTATATATTACTATATATTACAATTAGCTAACTATAACTAATTAAAATTACCTGTTTAGGTTTTGGTACCTCTGCTAATTTTGCATACTTTCAATTATTTTCTTTAATACATTTACATAAACATATGAATATGTAAAAGCTATTGTGTAAGAATGAACAGACTTAACGATAACACTTACAATTATAACATATGTTAATAACTGGGTGTTAGAGAGTATTATATGGTCAAAAATCATTGGTAAAATCTTAGTTAAATTTCTCAAAAGATAAAATTAAATTTTTTTTTCAATTTTAAACATTTTCTGTACTTTGAAGATTGTTTACCTTTCACTGCTATGAGTAAAAACATTTTTTTTCTTTTAATTCCATTCATGTAAAATACTAGTGATTACATAGGAATATTTTTATAATCATTTGAGTGAAGAACTTATCTGAGAAATATTCATTTAAAGAAAGCACTAATTAACAGGCCTACCTTTTCATTGTCCAGTTTCCACATAATGTAATGTTTCTCATGCTATGTAGCATTCAACAGACCCATCACTCTGAAACAATATCATACATCTATATAAGGTGACAGCAAACAATTAAATTATTAGAAATTAAGGTGTGCAATCAATTTTTCAAAACAAAAAAAACACTGAATTTAAAATACTACAAGCAATAACATACTATGTAAATGTAAATTTAGCCATTTTATTTAGATCCCAAACAGAAACTAAAATATAGAAAAAATATTTCATTCTTGACATAAAATGCTGTTTCACAAAAATTGGTAGATTGCTCAAAACTCGAAGGAAGCAATAATTAATATATTTACATCCTACATGAAATCTAGTATGCATCAAAAGTGAATTTAAGACTTGTATAGCTATATTAGTTAACACAAAATCAAACATATACAGCAACAAGCCCAGAAATGATGAAATTATTTTAACTGCATACAGATTTCATCATAACTGGCACAAAACACTGTTACATATGTTGAAATAATGTGACATGATTTACTCAACCAATTTAGGAAAATAACACTTTTCATCTTCACTTTTAAAAGAAATCACACCACTAACTTTACTGATGTAAGAACAAAATCTATTACTATCATTTCACAAAATTTGTCAATTTTACTATTTGGTCTAATGGACTGATTATCCAGCAGTTATTGTTACTTAAATTTTTCCTCTGCAGTTCTCGATTTCTCATTACTGATTAGGTACTTTATTTGGTAAGTCAAATACTTCATGATCAGAGAATGCACCAGACCCGGATAATATCAGATTCATTTTTTTTTTTTTTTTTTTTTTGTATGATTATCACAGCAGTAAAACGTGTCCAAAATCTGATTTCCTTAAATTTAAGTTCTACAAACCATCATTTAAAAGAGGAGTGTTAGCTCTGTTGTATCTTAACGTGTCACCAACGGACAGAGTTTTACACCTACAGGAAAAAGCAAACAAAATTTGAACTTCATTAGAATACACAGGGAAGCAAATTTTCTGAAAGCGTTTTCTTGCTTTTAAAAATACTCAAGTAGAATGTCTATTTTGTCGTTCTGCTCCATATTCCTAGTGTATTTTTAAGGTTTAGTCCGCTTTCTTTTCCAAACAATTTGAATCTAACAACATTACAAAGCTCCGTGATCTAGAGCACTCCACAAACATAGCGATTTTGAGAGTTGTAAACGATTTTTCTATATCCTTTTTACTAGTTCATGCTTAACATTCTTCTGCTTGTTATATAAATGTTGGTCCTTTAACTGTTAACCCATTGATAAGTTTCTTGCGTTTGAAATTTATGTAATGGTATTTCCAGCGAGAAACAGAATCACAACTGCCCTCTAGCAGACAGTTCTACAAAAGTGTTGCCAAATGCCAATCATCAAATCCCAAGCAGGAAATTAATAAAAGAAATAACAGGATTCTCCGCAAAAGATGAAATGTTCAAAAGCAACTTATTAATTGTTTGAAAATACCTTAAATCTTAAGTTTTTTGTGCCGATCGCCTTCAACATAATAAAAAGCAAAGACGCGTTGAACTTAATGAAGGGAAATAAAAAAGGCGCATGTTTTTGGTGATATACGTGCTGCGAGAAAACTTACTTAAGTTAGTAACTTATAAACTTAAAACTTCTTTAAGTTAATTTTGTCTTGGATAAACTTATTTCAGAGCTGTATAACTGGACTGTCTATACAGAAAAAGAACACAATCCGTGTTCTGTCAATCTGTGATCTATATCCCCCCCCCCCCCAAAAAAAAAAAAAAACAAACTAATTAATTCGAGTCAATTTATCCAGAACCGTAGGTGTAATGATCAAGATAGGCAAGGTAAACGATGAAGACCATGGGGAAAATGCACAAATTTAATTGTTGCTGCGTGAAAACATTCATGTTTAGCACATTTCCTTTAATTGGACCTTACCCAGAAATTTTTGAATGTAATCTAAGATTTGTATCCTCCACAACAGATCTTAGACCGTTCGGCGGAGAGTCACTTTTCGCATAAAGTTATTCCAAAGACAGAGTTCTCTTTTTTAAAACAAATAAGGTAGCTGACCCGCTCACATTGTATAGTGGGTTGCGTCGTGAGCTGCCACGCAGTATGCTCGGGTTCAAATCTCGAACACGGCTTGGTCGTTTCCGTGACATCTCCCTCATAGGGTGCAACGCGGACTCACCTTAGAATGGTGCTCCCATAATACAGTAGTCAGCAAGCCAGCGGTGAATAAAAAAAGACGAATGTCTCCCGACAAAATGCCTCCGCATTAGGGGAAAAAATAAATAAATAATAGTAATAAAAAAAAATAAGGTAGCTTATGCGTGTAACACCCGAAATTTTAAACCTGCCACCAGTATCAATATACCACTCTTTATAATAGTATAGATGCGGACCAGGATGAGATATGAAATAATTTTAAGGTTTTTGTTTCATTTTAGTGTGGTGCTCAGTTAAATAGAACTAATATATATTTCCTTTTGCATCAGTCACCCTCTACTAATTATTGCTTGTAGAGGGCAGATGTATATGGGATTTTAAAAATGAAAATATAAATATGAATATAAAAGAAATTTTTAAAAATTAAAGCGTCTTAATTTAAACAGAAATAAGTTTATATATTTGTTCTGTTTACAAGAAAAAATGTCTTATTTAAAAAAAAAAAAAAAACCTATAAAAATCTCGTTCCGAGATTTTAAATAGTCACACCAAGATTAACAGCTTAATTACTCGTAAATTCATAACCTTTTTCTACATCTGTGAAAAGTCAACACCAAGACATTGGCACCAATAATACCAAGACATTGGCATATTACTTGCTTCATTGGAAATTTCGGCAAACTTCGAAAAGGTAGATACGCATATCTGTCAGAGTGATGACGATAATTTACGTTTCTGATACACTTGTTGAAAGCCGACTCTGTTCCACAATAGCGTATTCTTTTCGAAAGCGGGGAGATGCCACTGTCTCAGTTCCTTTTTACTCCCTGGCTCTAAAGAACTGCATCGTGGTGCCCAGGCGTAGGGTATGTGATAGCATCTGCACATCTACAGTTGATATTGTGATGTGTGCGCGTCTACTCAGTATTTACCCAAACAATGTACACACTGCATTCAAACTTGCCCATGGTCTGATCGGCTTGGCAAACATTTAGGTGCCAACCTTAGCAACTGGTACCGAAATATGTGCACACACCCTGTACTTTGAAAAAGGAACCAAGTGGTCATGGCATGTTGGGCTTCAATATCGTTGATCTGTTGCTGTAGGAAATTTGCTTTTCTCATTGGCGCAGCACGTTGACATACGCATTTTTCTAAGCGGAATAGGGCAGTGTCTCGCAGCATGTCACATCTCAACTCTTGCAGATTTTACTTCTTGTTTGGCGAGGAGTGGCAAAAAATTGCATAATATAACATGGCGTTCGATGAGCATTCTTACAGTTCGTTGAATAAAATGCTCTCAGATTACGCAAAGTCTTTACATACTGTATCTAAACAATGGTATATCACTCAATTAATCATTCAGGTACAGTCCGGAAAGGTTTATTCGGTACGTGACCTGTATTTATTGACAGGGGAAGGCTGGAGTTACGATACGAGACGCTGATGGCCTGAAGTAGCTTATCCCGATATCTATACATATCTCAACATAATAATAATCATTCTCGACGGAAGAATGATTATATTCTCTTAAACCTTGCGAAATATTATAAAAAGGTGTTAAAATACCTGTTACATACAACTAATATGAGGAATTTTATAAATACACTTAAATTATTTAACTCAAAATGAAGGTATCGAAGTTTCGCCTTATTGGGATAAATCAGTTCAACAAATTTGCTGCATTTTGCTCAACAAATAATCTCTCTCTCTCACTCACTTACTCCCTGTCTCTGAGGGAGCGAGATAATTTAATTTTGATCAAGGGCTGTAGGCGTTTAATGTTGTAAAATATCGAAAGTTATGCTGTTTTCATTCCTTATTACGAAAAAGTTAGGGTTTTGCATTTTATTTCATTCAGATTGATTTCCTACTGACTTATTAGTAAAAGTAATAAATGCGGTATTACACTTTTAGACCCCCCCCCCCCGCCAAAAAAAAAAAGGGAGCACCAAGAAGGAGTTATCCAAATGGGACGAAATGGTAGATGTCATGTACATGTGCAGAAAAACAAATGATTACAATTCGAGAAAAATTTGAGGACTTATGCAACAGAAAGAGCTTCACAAAGTGAAAAAGTCAATAACGCGTTGGTCCACCTCTGGCCCTTATGCAAGCAGTTATTCGGCTTGGCACTGATTGATAGAGGTGGCGGATGTCCTCCTGCGGGATATCGTGCCACATTCTGTCCAATTGGCGCGTTAGATCGTCAAAATCCAGAGCTGGTTGGAGGGCCTTGCCCATAATGCTCCAAACGTGCTCATTGGGGGAGAGATTGGTCGACCTTGCTGGCCAAGGTAGCGTTGGGCAAGTACGAAGACAAGCAGTAGAAACTCTCTGAAATGTAAGCCCAGGATGGAGTGATATGAAAGGCATCACAACGGGGCGTTGAAAATCGTCGACGTACTGCTGTGCTGTAAGGGTGCCGCGGATGACAACCAAAGGGGGTCTTCCTATGTGTTCCGAGCTATTTGTATGTAGATGTCGCTTTTGTAAGTATTTACATTTTTCAATATTCTTCTGTAGTTTCTTCCGCTCTGTGTGGCAACATTTTTGGTTTCGGCGGTAGTTGTTGCTTAGCTATGTGACAAACGGTCGCATAGTTTTTGTTCCGCAATAAACTCAAATTGACTTGATTCCGCCTTTAATTTTGTTTCTTTAACACACCACACGGTCGCGTAGACTAGGAAATGACACCCCAGACCATTAGGGCCTGTTCACACAGGAGTCCGTTGCGTAGCGTTAAGGGAAAGATGACGTTGAGACGAAAATAAGGCGTTAAAAATGTCATTGCTAATCGCTTGGAGGCCTATGATTGGTTTATTTTCGTCTCAACGTCATCTTTTCCTTAACGCAACACAACGGACTCCTATGTGAACAGGCCCTTACTCCTGGTTGTCGGCCTGTATAGCGGAAGGTTGGTATCCCACCACTGTCCGGGGCGTCTCCAGACACGTATTCGCTGGTCATCGGGGCTCCATTCGAATCACTGTAGACAATTCTACTCCATTCTAGGTCGAATGTGCCCGACACCACAGCAAACGGGCTTGTCGGCGTACAGAGGTCAATGGTAGTCGCCTTTCTCTGTGAATGGTCCTTGCGGTCACTGAACGTACGATCGATGATAATGATGAATCTGAGGCCTTGAGTATCGCTCTGACGATTACTCGGTCCTCACGTTCTGTCGTTTCTCCAGGCCGACCGCTTCCTTGCTTCCCCCATTCATGCCAATATCGTCTAATAGTGGCATCCAAATGTCGATCGATTCGCCGATTAGACCAACCGGCCTCTTTCAGCACGATTACAAATGCCGACATCTGCGCATATTGTTCGCGCATAATTACTGTCTACCCGAGTACACGGAAATGAAATTCGCGAACAATTTATGACCCGGAATCGAAATTTCTCGTCTTTAATGTTGCGCTATTACCAGTTGCGCAGTTAAGATGCGCTGCAGCGTCACATGTTCATTCATTGGCCGCCTAACTTTAAAATTGTGCATTTTCCGTCGAAACCTGTATGCGTATCAATTTGTGTCCAATTTGCATTACCCCTTCTTGGTGTGTCATTTTTTTTTGTGTGTCTAAGAGTGTATTTTGCTCAGTACTGCACTTTGATATTTTTTGATGTATTATTGAGTAATGCTTCACGGGGTACCAACTTTCAGGAGTAACTTTAATCTTGCGTATTGCTTTGTATTGATTGACCGCTTTATTCAATTCCTACTATTAGTTCACACTCTCCCTATATATATATATACATTTATATATCTTGTTCCAATTTTCAATCGATAATAAAATACTTTTTATTCATCCACTCAAGTTCAAATACATTTTTTTTAACTTGTAGTGGATGACACTTGATGTTAATACAGTTTTTTCAAATATTAATTCACTAATTAAATTAAATTAATTAATTTTAGTTTTATATGGGAGAAAACTTTGGCAATAATGGTGTTTACAGAATCGAGCGAATATCATATTCCCCGCCAAACGTTGATCACGTGATTTCTATTTCTGGTACTTTAAATAAATTTATCGTCACGTGAATAACAACTAAATAGACAAAAGAAAATATTTTTTCTTTCTAATGCAGCAGACGATTGAACATTATCCGAAAACATATTTCAATCTTGAAGTCAAACAAAGTAGGAATTGACTTATATTAATTGTTTGTAATACTAAAGCTAAAGACAAATTTTAGTATTTGTAATATTCTGCCAAAGTGTTGAATTCTATAAATGTATTTTCTCATACTCTTCGAGGACTGAATTCCTTTTTTTCAATAAGTTTTGATAGTAAGCTTCTATTTCCATTTTAATACTTTAATTATTGTTCATATTCCAGCATAATTGATTTATTTTTAACGTATTTAAAAGAAAATGAGTCTGATAGCTTAAACACTTGATTAATCAGAAACACTTGTCTGTCTGTTGGTATGGTCGGCACTACTGACGATGGAACAATACTTGGCTTGCCTTTTATCGATTTTAAGGGTCCAGTTTTGACCTTTAAACTTTGCTTTGTTGCGTGCACGGTGAAAAAGAAATTATCAAATAAAAAATGTAAAAATCCTTTCATGGATCTTTATTGCTGCAATTATAAAAAAAAATAAGTAGTGTTAATGACATGCTAATTTTCATCCTCATAATTGTGAAGTTTTCGGCAAAGTAGACAAATAAAAAAAGTAAACGTAAAGAGGATTATTAAACGAACATAAAATATTTCCTCTGCAGCTTATTCCATAAGTACTTACGGAATAGAAAATTACAGCTCATTACTGCATCTTACACTCAGGTTTAAACTATCACGGCTGTTACGAACTAAAATAATATAAAAGTTGCGTTCATTTTTTCTTTCCACGTCATTCGAAGAGCAGTTGTAAATTTCTCCAAAGCTCTCAGACAAATAAATGTAAAATGGAATTAACAATGTCAAATAAAAGTTAAATACTTTCTCTGAAAACATTTAAATATTAAACCAAGCGTAGAGCAGTAATATATAACACTAAATTGTAATTCATTAGTTCGAGGTTTAAGACCACTCATGCAAGCATTTTTTTGTATTAATGTAATTTTTCCTCTAAATAACTAGAGTAAATAGGAAGAATTCCTTTTTTTTTAACTCGAAAAAATGATAACCATCATCTTGGTTTTACATTTACATATGCAACTAGCTGAAAGCCCGCACTTCGCTACGGAGTACATTCAAAGTACATACAACGGTCAATGTATGCAATTAATGCCAAAATATATAAATGTATAATAAATATGACGATCAATGTATACAATTGATGTAAAAAAACAAAAAAATATATTTATAAAAAAATCGTAAGAGATACTTTTATAGAAGAAAATATTCAAATTAAATGTAATAGGACATACTAAAGAATATAGTAGAGTTAATATAGTAGAGTTTGAGGAACATATCTTTTACTGTATTTTACTATTCTTTTGGATAATGCCTCATACTCGTGACTGGCTTTGTCTGCAAGCAGGGGGAATTGTAAAGGTGACTGCCTCCGAAGTGGCGACAACACTATTTTGACAAAGCGACTGTCACCGATGAATACAGTAGATTGATAATGTTAGCTGTTCTCCGGTGTCATGTCGAAAGACGTGTATAACGTGTGGGGTAGAGCTACCAAGGGAGTTGAGGCGGTTTTTGTGATGCCGACTACTGTGTTGTTGCTTATGCCACTTGACTGACAGATCAAGTCCCTATGAGCGATGAATTTTGAATGAGCACGGTGTCCGACTTGGCTAAATGTCATTTTGAACCTAATCAAGTGACGAGACCGGACCCCGCACCTCCAGAGCTAAATTTGAGGACGCCCTATTTTACGTGCCTCGGTCACCATTAGTGAACACGGCGGTGGATTTGTCAGCGACGTTCAGATCACTGGCCCGCTGCTCTTGCCAACTGGACCCACGGTTTTTGTGATGTCGACTACTGTGACACGTCGACGGTAACTTGAAAAAAACACTTGAGTGTTAAATGAAAATCTTTTCCAGGCCATGGAGAAAAATATGTGCGTGGTCGTAGAACACGACCGAACACGTAGGGAACGAGGGCTGAGAAAGAGTCGATCGCAATACAGTAGTTGTTTGGGTCGAGGAACTTCTGGTTGCAGTATCACTTCTAAGCAACACTGTTGTGCCGAGAGAATTTTTGTCTCGTCTTCAACAGTTTTCACCTTACAAAATTATAAAAGTCACTTCCTTAAGGTTCCTTTCTACTTGTTTATTACCATGTTTTTATTAACTTGCTTTGTCTTGCAATCGACTTTTAACTAACTTCCGGACTAGCTAGACATTTCAAACTTTTAGAATGGCTCACAACACGATGACAATGCTTTTACTCATCTTTAAGCAGAATTAAATTCATTTTCAGTGAATTTTGTTTTGCAGCCATCTGTCGGCCAGAACGGGAACGAAAATTTATAGGCAAGTTAACTTCCAATTAACTTCATTTTCTTTCAAGTGGATGGGATAATTCATCAAAAAATTTTAAAAAAGTATTTATTAATACATAGAATTGTCAAGTTTATAGGATTCAACAGAGAATTTTAAAACGTGGTATATAAAAAGTTATTTTTATCTTGTAATTATATTTTACATTATCTAGAAAAATGCATTTACTGTTGGTAATGAAGCTGAGTAGTCTATTGAGATATATAGCTTTAATATTAAATTATCTGCGACTCATGAATTTTGTATAAAGAGCTGATTTCCCTGATTAGGATTCAAAACTCTTTAAAATCATAAATAGTTACTCTCTGGATATTTTATAATTATTATTTTTTTTTTTAATTTAGTTGAAACTATTTTTTGTAATGCAAATTTGCGTTTTATTACAATTTTTTTGTTGATTCTGTTAGAACTTTTTATCGCCAAAGGAGAGTTAGTTTTATGAGCACTTATTCCAGTGTTGAAGGAGAGAAGATTTTTATGAAATTTCGATAACGATACAATAGCTGGAGGTTTATAATTAATTTCTTTATGAATAGTAATTTGTATGAATAGGAGGCTTTTTTATTGCATGTCTGGAAACTGAGTAAATAATGTGAAAATACTATTAGCTATAAAATTTTCTTTTAAATGTAGTATAAAAGGTCTAGGATATTTTGGAGATTCAGTCAATATATGTAACGACAAAAATTGATCTTTTTATATATCTTATTTTAATACTTTATGTTAATTTGTATGGATATAATTTCTCAGTCTTTCGGAATTATAACCAACTCTCGGTCCCTTTTTTACCATGTTTTTATTAACTCCGTTTCTTGTTTGTTTGTGTGTGTGTGTGTGTCCAGTA
Organism: Dolomedes plantarius; assembly: GCA_907164885.2. Classification (NCBI taxonomy): domain Eukaryota; kingdom Metazoa; phylum Arthropoda; class Arachnida; order Araneae; family Dolomedidae; genus Dolomedes; species Dolomedes plantarius. Next base: position 3,392,290 of record OU015498.1, on the reverse strand, counting down.
CAAATCTTGCAATCGATTTTTAACTCACTTCGCGACTAGCTACACATTTCAAACTTTTAGAATAGCTCGGAACACGATGACAATACATTTTTTTAAATACATTCAGCCATCTTTAAGCAGCATTGAATTCATTTTCAGTTTATTTTATTTTGTAGAATGGTGCAGCCATCTATCGGCCGGGACGGGAACGAAAAGTTAAACGCGAGTGAACTTCCAATTAACTTCATTTTCTTTCAAATGGATGGGATAATTCATCAAAACTATTTTTAAAAAGTATTTATTAATGCATAGAATTGTCAACTTTATAGGATTCAACAGAAAATTTGAAAACATGGTATATAAAAAGTTCTTTTCATCTTGTAATTATTATATGATTTGATTTTGCAATCATGGGATTATTTCCATAACAAAAAAAAAGCATTTGAAGGAATGCAATATTTCAGAGGTTGTGTTCATGTATATCTATCTATCTATGTTGTTATCTACGTCTGTACGTATATATATTTATTTACTTACTCATAAATACATAATGGAGAAAATAATAAAAACAATTGCCTAAAATAGATCTATTACACGTCAAAATCTGTTTATAGGAAACAAAATTTTAAATTAAAATTTCTTTCAAATGAGCTTCCCAATGCAGGTGTAACAATTTAAGGAAACATAATCAAATGAAGATAAAATTTAAATTTCTACCATGGACTGAGGCAACAATAGATTAATCCATTACCATTTTGCATCATCAGAAAGGCAATAGGGCAGTGTCTCGCAGCATGTCACATCTCAACTCTTGCAGATTTTACTTCTTGTTTGGCGAGGAGTGGCAAAACATTGCATAATTTAACATGGCGTTCGATGAGCATTCTTACAGCTTGTCGAATGAAATGCTCTCAGATGACGCACAGTCTTTAGATACGGTATCTAAACAAAGGTATATCACTAAATTAAGCATTCAGGTACAGCCCGGAAAGGTTTATTCGGTACGTGACCCGTATTTATTGACAGAGGAAGACTGGAGTTACGATACGAGACGCTGGCCCGAAGTAACTTATCCCGATATCTATACATATCTCGACATAATAATAATCATTCTCGACGAAAGAATGATTATACCTTGCGAAATATTGAAAAAAGTGTTAAAATACCTGTTACATAAACTAATATGAGGAATTTTATAAATAAACTTAAATTATTTAACTCAACATGAAGGTATCGTCCAAAAACGCGTGCAAACGCATAGGAACGGCTTCTGTTTTCTGCCACCCGATAATCACGCGATCTATAGCAGACGAAAACTGACGTTGCGACGTTTAAAATTGAATAAATAGATAATCTTCTGTAGGTGGCCAGAGTGTGTGCCCCTTACAATATATATACACTATCTACCAATGAGTAGTATTTGGACACTTGTGATAGAAAAGAAAAACAAAATTTATTCATATTCAATAGTTGGTAGAGAGGCAATGACAGTCTCAACCCTCCGGGGCATGCTTCTCACAATTCTTTATATGAGGGTCAGTACTCGGCTTGTATTGGAGAAGCCATGTAAGTTCCTTCACCGATTTTGGACGGCTTTTTGAGCCCCTCCAACTCGTCCTAGAGGTTCTCGATAGGATTCAGGTCTGGGCAGGCTAGTCCATTCGTTTATCCCCATTGTCACCATACCAATCCATGGTGGACACGACAGCTGGCGTTGTCGTCCTGGAAGTAACAGGGGTCCAACTCGTAAAACTGCAGGAAGCACGCTGTCCTCCAAAACAGTGCAGTAGGCGTCGGCGTTGAGCTCACCATGAATCGGGAACAAGTCCATACCAGACCATAATTTCACCTCCGCCTAACTTTACTGTGGGCACAATGCATTCTGGCAGGAGGCGTTCTCCAGACCCAGACCCTGTCATCCGAACGGTAGAGGGATTCGTCGCTCCAGAGAACCCGTTTCCACTGATCTACGGTTTACTTTCGACGGGATTTGTACCACATTAACAGAGCAGCGCGGTTGGACTTTGTGATCAAAAGCTTATGCACGACCATGAAAACCAAGTAGATGCGCTTCCTCGGATGGTATCCCTCGAAACAACACTCTCGGATGTCTGTTGAAATTTCTGGAGTATGTGGGTCATCGGTTGAATGAGGTTATCTCTGGACAGTAGCCGTCCGTCTGTATCTCCCAGTTTCGTGGGTCTGCCGACTCGGGGCACAATCGCCGCTCACCTTCCACTTCTGAATCGATTTTGGGTAATTGAGATATGTCCCTCGAGTTTTCTGTGTTACTCGACGATGACACCAGATAATTCTGCACTTCGTGGCATCTTGCAATTATCGACGCTCGTTAATTCGAACTAATCCAAAGGCCCCAAAACACTTGTATTGGAGTTAATGTCTCATTAATTCGAACTCAATTTTTATCAATTCGGTTAATTCGAACTAAAAATTTGACAAAAAAAATTCTTTTTCCTCGTTTAATGGAGAAAATACACACTGTATTTATTATTTTGTGTGTCAAAATTTCTTTTCTGTGTAAAGAGGCACATGCCTGCATTCCTAGAGTATTGCATGTCCGCTAAATGTTAGTAGCTATTGTCCTTCTTATTAGTGCTAAACGGTAAAAGCAATTTTCCTTTATTTGGATCGATTTTCTTAGAATTTCAGAAAAACTAGTCTTTACTACAGATTGTAGGGAGCTGCGTCAGTTATAACTGCAGTGCAGACAAGTTAATGTGGTCTAGTTTTTCTTCCTCCTTGTGTGGTGTGAACGTGTAAAAATTCAGGATGTCTACGCGTGGAAAGTACAAAACCCTAACTTTGGAGACAAAGGTAGAAATTTTAAAGAAAGTAGAGAATGGCGAATGTAAAACAAAGTTAGCAGCTGACTATGGAATTAAAAAAAATGCCTTGTCAAATAATTTGAAAAACTAGGAGTCAATTTTAGATTCATGGGAAAAATCAAAATTTGCTAGAGGAAGGAAACGCATGGGAAATGCGTCCCAAGAAGTTCTAGAAAAAGCTCTACTGCTATGGTTCCAAGATGTTAGATCTCGAAATTTTCCGATAAATGGACCCCTAGTGCTGACGAAGGCTGATGAATTGGCAAGTCGAATGGGTATTGAAGATTTTAAATGCAGTGATGGATAGCTTTCTCGATTTAAGTCAAGGCACAATATTTCTTATCAAACTGTATGTGGCCAAAGGTCTGATGTAAACGAAGACGTATGCACTAATTTCGGTAGGAAACTGCCAGGGCTTTTCTCTAGTTACCTGCCGAAAGATATTTTTATTGCGGCGATAATGGACAAAGCCATAATGGACTCTATTAAAACTCTGAAAGCATTTATTCAGATGGAACCTTCCTCTGAAAATGAATTGAAATGTTTACTTCAAATCGAGAAGCTGGCTGAACAATGTAGGCATCATAAACAGAACCAAACATCCATTTTACAGTTTTTCCCCAAAGTGTAATTCATATTTTTAATAAATATTTACTTTATACTGCATATCTTCTGCTTCATTTTATGATTAAGGTAAGTCTGGATTTGCTTTTTAATATGTTTAACTTTAGATAACATAGTATAATATATTTTCTGGGGTTATACATACTAGGAGATTTTCTTCTTCAGTGATACACATTTAAAGTTATATATTTTCTCTTAACATCGGATAATTCGAACTTTTTTTTGAGAACCTTTGAGTTCGAATTAACGAGCGTCCACTGTATATATATATATATATATATATATATATGTGTGTGTGTGTGTGTGCAGGGCCCGATTTAGAAAATTCTTGACTATAGGCACAACTCGGGATGACTAACACTGATGTGGGCGTAAAATTTCCAAAATCGACAAAAAAAAAAATAAAAAAAATAATCATGAATCATTGTGAAAGTACCATTTTACCAAGAATTGGCTATTAGAAGCGTAGAAGCATAGAACATTAATTATCAAATAACAAAAAGCAATACAACATATTAATTTCATCCTTAAAACACCAATACAATGCAACCAGAGAAACTTATGAATCCCTTATATACACTATACATACATACGATGAACTATATATATAGCTATAAATATGACGAACCAATCAATCAAATTTGAAAGGATATATAAAAAAATGCTATAAAAAAGTAAAATTAAAAAAAATTTGAATTTTTTTCCCTTCTTTTAAAATAAAAATGTTGGGGGCCAATGGCCTACTGGAAAATCAGGACCTGTGTGTGTGTGTGTGCGTGACAGTAATGACCCCACCATCTCATAAATTCTCTACCTTCAATGTTGTCTACGTTTTTGTTTGTGGCGCCTGGCTGTCGCTTTTGAATATACAGTTCGCGTATGATCCCATGTCGAAAAGAAACTAACTCTCCTTTGCCCTGGTCTAGGAGTCTTTAGTGCGCATCGCTTAGCATCATGTAATGGCTTGAACGAGTCGATTCAAACAACCTCTCCTCTCTTCATTGTATATAGCTGTTGTAAATATTCTTCAACTCTTTATACTCCTCGTAAATGTTGATCAAGACCCCATCACGTGTTAAAATAAACAAATTGAATATTACCATCAACTGCACTGTATCGACTGGATTAAATAACCACTCAAGCCAACGACCTCGAGAATAAATCGCCTGCCGTAAAGTAGACCCCCTTTCGATCCCCGATCACGTGACATGTATGCTTTTCCTAAGTAGCACCAATATTATCAAAGACAATTACCAATGCGGGGCACAAACACACGCAAAAACAAACACATACTAACTTAAAACAGAAATAAACACATCTTAAATACAGAACCGTACGGGAAAAGCAAACCACGCACGAAACAATATATGCAACGTGTGTGGCAACACGTTGCCAATGTGACCAATGAAGTTTATAGCCTCGTGGATGTGACACAACCCTTTGCTTAGAAACGCTGAGGGTCCAGTTCTATTGACACGTAAACCTGAAAAAGGACCCCTTCACAGACACCAATACGAATATAGCTAATATATGTTTTTTTTTTATGCAAAGATAGCTTAAAGTAAATAAAATATAAACAAAATAAATTACATAAATTACAAAAATAAAACTACTAATAAAAACTGAAAACATATTAGAAAATGCAGATGAACTTCCGGTATTCTACCAATTCCGATGCTGTTACAAGGACTACTTTATTTGTTGAACATATCTCTATATATAAAACAGTTCCGTAACTGACTCACTCACTCACTCACTGACATACAACGCACAGACCAAACCGCTGGACCTAAAGGGATGACATTTCGCATGGCGATTTGTCAGCCCTTTAGGTCCAGCGGTTTTTCTTGTGGTGTAGAGGTGCACTAAGAAAGATTTTTGAAGAATTCTTCTTAGATTTTTTATATTACATTTTTAAGCTGTTTTTGTAACTTTTTTTAAGTTTGCGTTTAAAATAATAATTTGAGGGTTATAAAATATATATCACGAGAAAGATCATAAAAATTTCTTTAAAATGAAATATTTTTCAGATCTTTACCTCCCTTTTCTGATTTTTGGTGAATTTTTAAAGATTCATTTTTAGAATTTAATTTATTAAATGCCGATCGCGTGATTTCTTTTTCTGGTACTTTGTAAGGTATACACAAGATTCGAACTTTTGAGCGAATGAATTAAAGAAGCTGCTTGGGATATGCTAATTTCGGCATACGCGCTTAGTATAAATACCATGCAGCGTCATTAATGAAAAGGGTTGTTAAGGTTGTTAGATAAGCGATAGGGAGCTACGAGGTATGCAGCTCCAGTACTATCCTGAGCTACTGCTTAGGGGGCCCAAAGTTTACGGGGCAGAATTGCTGGTTTGACTTACGGTTTGTGAGTATTGAAAATATATTGTTCTTGAAAGCTGTATTTATATATTCCGTACAAGTAGTACGTATGCTTATTGCTGTAAAAGCGAAGCCTACATGTGCAACGAACTCAATAAACATTGTTTCATGTATAAATTGTGTTTGTATCAAATTCATTTAGAGTACCACTTCAAATTATATACACCCAAGTCTGGGTAGAATTTTCTCCATAACTTTAAATAAATTTATCATCACGTGCATAACAACTAAATAGACAAAAAAAAAATATTTTTTTTCTTTCTAATGCAGCAGACAATTGGATATTATCCAAAAAAATAAATATCCCTTACGATTTATATATATATATATGTATTTTTTTTTGCATCAATTGTATACATTGATCGTCGTATTTATTATAAATATATATATATATATATATATATATGTATTTTTTACATCAATTGTATACATTGACCGTCGTATTTAGTATAAATATATATATATATTTATTTTTTTTGGTATTAATTGTATACATTGACCGTTGTATTTAATTCGAATGTACTCCGTAGCGAAGGGCGGGTTTTCAACTAGTTTCATATAAATCTGTTTTATGTTTCTCTCTTTGTCATCTTTTGAACGCGAATTCTTTATGAGACTAAGCTGATTCGTTACTAAATAACTGAAAAAGGATTTATTGAAGTGGTTATTACACAGATAACAATTTTTCCGATAGAGAACATCCTATTTATTATTTGTTTAATAACAAATCCACATAAATTTGCGGTGACTGGGGTCAAGAAAATTTACATTTTTTTAGGATTATTACCTGTTTGTTATGAGAAATTGTTCGTTACTACTAACGATGATAACGCCATTTAATAAATGTTATAAATTATCATTTCTCGACCGCTTTTACATTCATAAAAATGTAGGTAAAAATTCGGCAAGATACAAATGCATTGCTTTCTTGAGGTACATCTTTTGTTTGTAAATGCTCATTACTATTAAGAAGACGATAGTTTAGTTGAGGCTGCGATTTAAGAGCCTATTCTATAAGGTCAAAGGAACATTGCTATCTAGTGCCGGTTAAAATTATTTTTATAGACTATTAATCAGTTTTCAGACCTTTAATGTTTATTATATACTAAAAAAATCTTTAAAATTCTACTTTCCTGACTAAATTACATCTAGGAGAGATTTTTTGTATTATAAAGAAAAGTACAACTATTTTCTCTCTATATTAAACAGTTCCGTAACTGACTGTCTGACTGACTGACAGATAACGCACAGACCAAACCGCTGGACCTAAAGTATCGACATTTTGCACGGTGATTCTTCTTATAGCGTAGGGGTGCACTAAGAAACATTTTTAAAAAATTCTTCTCAGATTTTTTTAAATTAAATTTTTAAGCTGTTTTTGTAAAATTATTTAAAGTTTGCATTTAAAATAATAATCCGAGGGTTAAAATATTTATATCACGAGAAAGATCCTAAAAATTCCTTCATAATAAAATCTCTCTCAAATCTTTACCTCCATTTTCTGATGTTTGGTGAATTTTTAAAGATTCATTTTTAGAATTTCATTTATTAAATGCCGATAACGTGGTTTCTTTTTCTTTTTTTTTTGGGGGGGTGTGTGTGATACTTTAAATTAATTTTGCGTCACGTGCATAACAACGAAATAAATTAATAAATTTTTTCTCTTCCTAATGCGGCAGACGATGTTCCTCGAACTGTATTATATTAACTGAACTATATTTTTTAGTATGTTCTATTAGATTTAATTTCAGTATTTTCTTCTACATTATTTTGTCTATAAAAATATCCGTTACGATTTATATATATATTGACATTAATCGCATACATTGACCGTTGTATTTATTATATATATTGCATGAATTGCATCCATTGACCGTTGTATTTAATTTGAATGTACTCCGTAGCGAAGCGCGGGTATTCAGCAAGTCTACGTATAAATAGTGAAAGTTATTTTTTTAATGTCCAACGGTAAGCAATAAGTAAAAAAAGTAAGATGAAAATTACAAGAAAACAAAACAACAAGAAAAAAGTAAAGCGAAAAAGGAAAAAGAACATATCGATTGCTCAATGCAGAGATCCCGAGCTGACAGTTACCTCATATTGTATATACATAGCCCCGAGAATTCCGGGCTTCTTATTAATAAAAATGTTCTTCTCTGTCGTGGCTTTCCTCGGTCAATTTTTAAATCTTCACGGTGACATGGGGAACCCAAAAATCTTCTTAATTCGTTCTATTTCCCATGTCATTACACACACACACACACACACGCACATATATATATATATATATATATATATATATATATATATATATATATATATATATATATATATATATATAGAAATATATATATATATATATATATAAACAAACTGTTGTCTAGAGGTGGGAAATGTCCATAACTCGTAGTTCAGTGGTTCCCAGCCTTGGGTACGGTACGCGGTACCAGTACCGGTACGCGGACAAGCAACTACCGGTACGTGAACGATTTTACAATTTAAAACAAAAATCTATCAAAAATCTGTATTACAAAAAAAGAAAAGAAATGGTTATAATAACTAATAATCCATACGTTTTAATATTTTCGTTTGTAATTTCTTATCCATTGTTATACTTTATTGGGATTTACCTCATCTCAAAAGATGCCGTCTACACCCGAATGCGTTATCTATGACCGCCCCATAAAAATTTGGCACTCGCCTGCGAATTATAGCTGCGTCTACAACTGTTTTTGCGAATTATAACTGTGTTTGAGCTCTACTAAAAATTGTGTTTTGTGTTTCAAACATCTTTAAATTAATTGCGTATTATTATTCAATAGTAATCGTATTATTAATAAATATTAAGATGCTGTTAAGGTAAGTGTATTAAACTCGGGAGATTTATTTAAATTGATTTTTTATACAGAGCTTTGTCGGACATTGAATCGGATCTTCGCCTTAAACTGACAAACATATTACTTCTTTAATTAATAGTAAACAGGCCCAACCTTCTCATTAATTATATATTTTTTAAGGTGATTATTATATTTTATGTATATGTTTAGCAATAAAAATTCATCCAAAGTTACTTGTGTAACAAATGTTCCCCATTTCAAAATTTTTGGTCTACCGGCACGTGATCAAATTGTTTACAACGTACAGGTACGGTACTATAAAAAGGTTTGGGACTACCCCTGTCGTAGTTTATCACAAATATAAACATACACTAATCAGAACTTTCAAGCGGCTCAGATATTTAGTTAAGCAGTCACGACCAGTTCAAAGCCGGATCATGGCTAACGAATCCTTCCTTGGAAAGTCTGGAACGAATGCACTATTAACTATCCATAACTTAATATTAGAATTTCTGTCTATTAATTCTTTAGTAAACAGGTCCTTCTATTTCTTCCGTATGAATACCGTTATAGATTTGCATCGGCCTACACGGGTCCTGCATAATTGCGGCATCCCTCTTTGCCAATCCGCCCGCGAGTTTAGTTCCTGGGATTCCGGCTAAACGACTTTCATGTTATGTGATGACAGTTTATGGATAAGGGATCGACACGCGAGAATTTCAAAGGTTTTGTAGCATTCCATAGAGCCAACACTCATCTATATATATAAAACAGTTACGTAACTGACTGACTCACAGACGTACAACGCACAGACCAAACCGCTGGACCTAAAGGGCTGACATTTTGCATGGCGATTCTTCGCATGGTGCACTAAGAAAGATTTTTGAAACATTCTTCTTCGATTTTTTAAAATTAAAGGTTTAAGCTGTTTTAGTAACTTCTTTTAAGTTTGCATTTAAAATAATAATTTGGGAGAATTTATATCATGAGAAAGATCCTAAAAATTCCTTTAAAATGACATCTTTTTCGAATCTTTACCTCCCTTTTCTGATTTTGGGTAAATTTTTAAAGATTCATTTTTAGAATTTAATTTATTAAATGCCGATCGCGTGATTTCTTTTTCTGGTACTTTAAATAAATTTATCGTCACGTGCATAACAACTAAATAGACAAAAAAAAATATTTTTTTTGTTTCTAATGCGGCAGATGATTGGACATTATCCAAAAAAATATTAAAATACAGTAAAAGATATTATGTTCCTCAAACTGTACTATATTAACTGCACTATATTCTTTCATATTTTCTATTACATTTAATTTGAATATTTTTTCTACATTATTTTGTCTATAAAAATATCTCTTACGATTTTTTTATAAATATATTTTTTGGTTCTTTTTTTTACATCAATTGTATACATTGATCATCGTATTTATTATAAATATATATATATATATATATATATATATATATATATATATATATATATATATATATATACATACACACACTGGTGTAAAAAATTAAGAGAATTTGCAGACTTGGTCGATTATCTCTAGAACTACTGTACTGATTTTAATGAAATTTGATATGTACATACATTGATACAATACAAAACAAATAACCATTCAATAATTGTAATACACACGCATGATCGTGCGTAACACTCGTTGGAGTTGGAAGGTATGAAACAGCGGTTGCAGAATAAACAAAAAAAAATGGGTTAATAGGGGGTATGGTCCCGTCTTACAGATAAAAAGTCTCGCAGCGTAATTTCATACTTGAAATAAGGCAGTTTATCATTTCCTGTGGCAATTGGTCCCACTAGTTCAGCAACGCTGTTTTCATTCCCTGGATGGTTCTCGGAGGGGGATTGCGAGTTACAATTGCCCTCCCCAGAGCGTCCCAGACATGCTCTATAGGGTTAAGGTCTGCAGATCTGGCTGGCCAATCCATCCGGCGAATATCCCCACTCTCTAGAAATTCGTCTACCAGAAGAGCTCTATGTGGCCTCGTCCATTAAAATGAACCCAGAACCAACTGCACCCCTGAAAAGGCGAACATAGGGCTCCAAGACCTCATCCCTATACCTCACACCAGTCACAGTGCCTCTTTCAAAGACATGGAGAGGTGTGCGGCCATCCAACATGATGCCTGCCCAGACCATTAAACCTCCTCCGCCATAATGGTCGATTTCGCGGAAATTGGAGGGTAGGTAGCGGGTCCCTGGTTGATGAACGTACATATGAACGTACGGAGAGAATCGGTGTTTAGGCTGAACCGGGACTCATCAGTGAAGAGAACGGTCGCCCATTGATCCATACTCCAATCTCTATGCTCTCTGCACCATGATAAACGGATTCTCCTGTTCGCAGAAGTGAGCGGGACGCAAACAGCAGGCCTTCTTGCAAACAACCCTCTCTCATGAAGTCTTTTGGAAACAGTCACCCTTGATACACGGGTTCCTGTGGCTGCATACAAGTCACGAGAGAGCTGAGAAGCTGTAGCACTCCTGTTACGCCTCGTTACAATCGACAAATAGAGATCTTCTCTGGCCGTCGTGTCTCTTGGACGACCTTGCCCAGGCTTTCTCTCGATGGATCCGGTATCCTGGAACTGTTTCCATAAGTGACACACGACGCTGGGCGTTAAATTGAGCTCTCTACAAATTTGGACTTGAGATTGGCCTGCTTCTAGTCTCCTCACAATACGCCACCTCATTCCATCATCTAAACGTTGGTGGTTACTCAATTTTACTGTTACAATTTGAAATTAACCGTTTGCTGCAAAATAACCCATCTATTAACCCTTTTTTTTTTTGTTTATTCTGCAACCGCTGTTTCATACCTTCCGACTCCAACGAGTGTTACGCACAATCATGCGTGTGTATTACAATTATTGAATGGTTATTTTTTTGTATTGTATCAATGTATGTACATATCAAATTTCATTAAAATCGGTACAGTAGTTCTAGACATAATAGACCAAGTCTGCAAATTCTCTTAATTTCTTATATATTATGTGTGTATATATATATATATATATTAATTATTTTTTTGGTCATTAATTGCGTATATTGACCGTTGTATTTAATTTGAATGTATTCCGTTGCGAAGTACGGGTATTCAGCTAGTTCTGGAATAAATAGTGAAAGTAATGTAGGATGATACTCCTCAAGTACATTGTTTCTTAGCTTCGTAAGACTACGAAGCTAAAAAAACAATTCCTTGAATATTAAAGTGTATATATAATTGGACTACGTGTAAATGAACTGGCATGAAAAATTCAATAACCTTTTTATAAAAATATTATGTTAATTTTCTGGATTCGTTCTGGTTCTCCTCCTTGAAAATAAATGAAATGCGAACTGTTTAAAATTTTGATTAAAATTGTTATTATCTAAATTTCTACTTTTTCTATTCGACTTCCGTAAAGGTTTTGAGTCGGAGAAAGGAAAAAAAAATGAAGACGCAAGGAGTGCACGAATTGTGAGATCATTTAATTCACATCTTTCTAAATATGCACGGATATTTAGAAAATAATTGAGTTTTCACGCGAACAATTATGATGAGCAAGAATTGATTCTCTCTAAAAAATAATAGCTCTCCACAAACTTGTTTTCGTGTTTGCTGTTCTAATTTTTTTTTAAAAAAGGTTATTTTTAAATTCGTTACGATTTTATAATGATAGAATTTTATGAAAAGGATTTTAAATCAGTCGCTGAAAATAAATTAAAGATTTTACAGCGGAAAGAACTGCTTATCGATACTTGTTTTTACTTACTGAAAAACTTTCCTCTACAGATCGATGCAATGTGGGCTAAAAAGTTGACACGATAAAAAGTAAAAAGATTAAAAATTAAACTGTTTAGCTAAGGAAATGCATTTCATGACTAAAAAATTCCAATTTTTTAAGACAAAATTTTTTAAGGGTAAACAAAGATTTTGACTTCTCTCGACTTTACTTTTATACAGTAATTTATTTTTGGTTGCAAAAAAAAAAAGGAACTTTCGGTTTTAAAGTTAAAAGTCGAAATGTAGGCGAGAATGTCTGTTTTCAATATCAACATGAAAATGATTAAATTAAAACTTTGTAGAGAGTTGGTTAACTTTTTATTCATTTTGTTCTTATGAATGCACTTTTACCTACACGTATACCTACTTAGATTAGATGAACACATCCTAAAAATTACTTAACTAGGAAGGAGGAAATCGGTAAAAAATGTAGTTAATTCTAGGGTAGCTCGCAAACAAAACCTCATAACAAAACCTCATGGCACGAAACGCCACCCCACTAGAAACCGAGTTTTGCATGTGCCGCTGAAGCATTTAGCCGAGTTGTAACATATTTTGTCAAGTTTTTCAGGGCCGGAACTTGATTGAATTACGAAATAGAATGAAGGTAGAAACAATATTATTATTTTAAGCCTTTCACTAATCAGAATGAAATGGGGGCGATATCAGGGAGACAACGCTAGCTTGCAGCTCTTTGCTTATGAGACGGGTCTGTATGAAGGGGTTACTGTAAGTTTCGATAAGCTATCAAAAGTTTGAAACGACAAATTCATATTAACTCACGAGGAGCTCCAAATTGGATTCGATGATTCCACTTATAATTCCAATAGGAATATATATTTTTTTTCAATGCGGAAGGCAATTTGTTTTTTGATATTCGCCCAGGGCACTGCAAAAGTTGTCGGTTTCTTGTAATAGAGGCACCGTATAAGCGAACCAATATAGCCTCAATTTAGATAGAACATAGAGGGGCGGCATCTGGGGAAAAGGGGTTTATCATCCTTCCCCGAAAACCATATTGGGGGAATTTCCGGAAATAACATGTCCAGAATTAACAGAAATACTACAGAATTAACATGAATTAAACATGTCCATACACGAGGGCATTCGATCAGAGCACCCAATCTCGAAGCGCTAACCATTAAGGTGCCCCAGGTCCACTAACAATATTCGTAGAAGGATATTGTTATAACTTACAGGTAATAGCCAAAACACAATCTGTTTCAGTAGCTCGGCTAAAATGAGATTGATTGATGCCAGCGCAAAGTAAAAACCAGGTTTGGAAATAGTTGCTACCTACTCCAGCTTCAGGAGCCAAAAAGCCCACCTGGTAAATTTTTGGCGGATTAGAGTACATGTGACACATGATTCAGACAACGTAATCTGATAAAATTTAGAATCTACAATAAAATAATTACAAGATAAAAAGAACTTTTTATAAACCACGTTTGGAAATTTTCTGTTGAATCCTATAAACTCTATGTATTAATAAATACTTTTTAAAATTTTTTTTGATCAATTATCCCCTCAACCTGAAAGAAAATGAAGTTGATTGGAAGTTAACTCGCGTTTAACTTTTCGTCCCCGTCACGGCCGACAGATGGCTGCACCAGTTTACAAAACAAAATTAACTGAAAATGAATTCAAAATCTGCCTAAAGATGGCTAAAAGTATCAAAATAACGCATTGTCATCGTGTTCCGAGCTATTCTGAAAGTTTCAAATGCCTAGCTAGTCGGGAAGTTAGTTAAAAATCGATTTCAACACACACACAGACAAGAAAGCGAGTTAATAAAAACATGGTAAAATGTAATGTCCACATTGTAACAACCAAGACTGAGCGGCACGTGTTTAAAGACACTTTGTTGCGTCTCATTGCCAGGTCTCGGGTCTTCTAACTGCGTATCCGATATTTTACCGGTTCAACTGATTCAGGTATGCGAGGAGTTGTTAGTTTTGATGGAATTTCCCCAGCTCCTTTCTTTTTGAGTCCAAAAACACAGGACGTATTCATTTTTCTTTCCCCGATGATGTTGAATCATGTTTTTCATCGTGTCTCTGGCGTACGTTTCAAAATGATCCGTTAAGGTTCTAACTACCTGACGAACGTCGCCGTTTGGTCCGTTGTGAAATAACCCCTTAACCTACGGAGAAAATATCTCCAACGATTGTCGATTGGGATTGAAAGAATTTTAAGTAATACCCCTTAATAGAGAAAGACATTTTTGACTAGGGTATCTTTTTCATTCGTTAAAGGAAACGACAATAATATTGTTAAGTTTGAGTTGTTCGGCGGAGAAATAAGGTGAACTGTGCCTTAAAGGCCCATTATTTCCTTTGCTAGACGACATTTCTAAAAGGAATACAGTAGCAGAGTCAAAAATGTTTTTCTCTAATACGGAGTACAATTTTAAAAAAATAATAATAATTACAAGATAAAAAGACCTTTTTATACACCATGTTTTTAAATTTTCTGTTGAATCCTATAAACTTGACAATTCTACGTATTAATGAATACTTTTTTGGATGAATTATCCCATCCACTTGAAAGAAAATGAAGTTCATTGGAAGTTCCCTCGCGTTTAACTTTTCGTTCCCGTCCCGGCCGACAGAGGGCTGCACCGGTCTACAAAACAAAATTAACTGAAAATGGATTCATTGCTGCTCAAAGATGGCTAAAAGTATTAAAATAATGCATTGTCATCATGTTCCGAGATATTCTAAAAGTTTCAAACGTCCAGCTAGTCGGGAAGGTAGTTAAAAATCGATTGCAAGATTTGTACTGGACAAACACACAAACAAACAAACAAGAAAGCGAGTTAATAAAAACATGTTAAAAATCTTTCAATCCAAGTCGACCTTTCTTGGTTTCATAGGTTAACACGGAACTGGGCGAATCCGATCGGGTTACTACCCGACACCCTTCGATTTCTTGTTTGTTTGTTTGTGTGTTTGTCCGGTGCAAATCTTGCAATCCATTTTTGACTACATTCCCGACTCTCTAGACATTTGAGACTTTTAGAATAGCTCAGAACACGATGACGATGCGTTATTCAATACGGGACTCATGATCTCCAGGTAGGATACTTAATTGGTAAGGAAGGTCAGCAGACGGGGGTTTTCAAATCTGGTAGACGACGTTCGAAATCGAAAAGCCAATGGGTTGGTTCGGGAATCGAGACAGATGTCTACTGTACGGATGCTGGGAGCAAAGATAGCGGTCATCTACGCCGTCCAAACCCTTATTACGATCCTTTTCGAATGAATCCCATAACAGCCCACGGCTTCCGGTAGCTGGTCTTGGCGGGCATTTCGGTCATAATCATTCGGAGTGATCAGGATTCGGTGAGCACGAGAGGCCGAATTAATTTTGTGCCGAAGTTTTCTCTGCTAATCGAAATCCGCCGGAACGGGATTAGTCACAGACTGACGCTCTCGGTTTCCAATTTATAATTCCGGCTCGCCTAAGGGGAGGGGGGGGGGGGGGGGACTGGCCATTCGCGATCATTGCAGGGCTAATGAAGTTGTAAAAGGCGTGCACGCACCACCCGGAATGTGCCAGATTCGCCACGGTACACGCGCGCGCCATGAATTGGGTAAATGTTTGCCTGCCGAAGTCTCGAGGCTGATGCGTGACCGTCTGAAAATCCGATGGAGGATGGGACGGCCATCTTGGATTCACTTACTTGGATCCCCTGAGATGACGACGACAGGTGTGATTCGTTTCGCCAATCAGTTCTCGCGACTGCGAACTCATTTCGTCGAATTCATCGTCTTTGATCGAGTGCCCCACGCTCGGGACATCGTACAGGTGGCCGAAATGAACGTTTATCGATTTCTGAAAGTGAAGACTGTTAGCATCCATCAGACCTTTCCGATAGATTGGTTAGAAACGATATTTGCATTTTTTTCCCCTCAGATTAAAGAGGGGCAAAGGAGGAATTGAAAATTACATCTCTCATATATATATATATATATATATATATATATATATATATATATATATATATATATATATATATATATATATATATATATATATTTATATATATATATATATTTATATATTTATATATATATATATATATATATATTTATATATATATAT
Source organism: Dolomedes plantarius (assembly GCA_907164885.2). Classification (NCBI taxonomy): domain Eukaryota; kingdom Metazoa; phylum Arthropoda; class Arachnida; order Araneae; family Dolomedidae; genus Dolomedes; species Dolomedes plantarius. The sequence continues at coordinate 3,375,718 of OU015498.1, read as the reverse complement.
ATATTTATATATATATATATATATATATATATATATATATATATATATATATATATATATATATATTTATATATATATATATATATATATATATATATATATATATATTTATATATATATATATATATTTATATATATATATATATTTATATATATATATATATATATATTTATATATATATATATATTTATATATATATATATATTTATATATATATATTTATATATATATATATATATATTTATATATATATATATATATATATATATATATATTTATATATATATATTTATATATATATATATATATATATATATATATATATATTTATATATATATATATATATATATATTTATATATATATATATATATATATATATATATATATATATATATATATATACATATATATACTAGCTGAAAACCCGCTCTTCGCTACGGAGTACATTCAAATTAAATACAATGGTCAATATATGCAATTAATGTCAAAATAAATAAAGAAATAAATATATATATATAAATATTTATAATAAATACGACGATCAATGTATTCAATTGATGTAAAAAAAATTATATATTTATAAAAAAAATCGTGAGGGATATTTTTATAGACAAAATAATGTAGAAGAAAATATTCAAATTAAATCTAATAGGGCATACTACAGATATTTAGTACAGTTAATATAGTACAGTTTGAGGAACATATCTTTTACAGTAATTTAATACTTTTTTGGAAAATGTCCAATCGTCTGCCGCATTAGCAAGAAATTTTGTTTTGTCCGTTACGTTGTTATGCACGTGATGATAAATTTATTTAAAGTACCAGAAAAAGAAATCCCGTGATCGGCATTTCATAAATTAAATTCTAAAAATGAATCTTTAAAAATTCACCAAAAATCAGAAAATGGAGGTAAAGATTCGAAAAAGATCTCATTTTCAAGGAATTTTTAGAACCTTTCTCGTGATATAAATTTTATAACCCCCAGATTATTATTTTAAATGCAAACTTAAAAAAGTCACTAAAACAGCTTAAAAATTTAATTTAAAAAAATCTAAGAAGAATTTATCAAAAATCTTTCTTAGTGCACCCCTACACTATAGGAAGAATCGCCATGCAAAATGTCAGCCTTTTAGGTCCAGCGGTTTGGTCTGTGCGTTGTTTGTCAGTCAGTCAGTCAATCAGTCAGTTAGTGAGTCAGTCAGTTACGGATGTTCTATATATATAGATATATACATATATACATCTAATATTCTGAGACTTTTCGCACGTAATTCAGTACTGCGAAAAAAAGCGCATAATAGTACATACAGTATTACGGAAATGATTAGGAAAATATTAAGTTTCGTTGAAACCCAAGAACTACCATCTTAAAGGTATGCATATGTTTAATAATGATTTCTTATGAAGTTTAATCAAAAGATGTCGGTTGACAGTTAAATGAATGGATGCCATCTGTAGCCCAAAAGAGAAAAATACTGTTGCATTTGAACAGTGAAAAGAAAGAAAAAAAACGTTCGCAAATCAAAGTAAATAAGGGTGCAATCTGAGTCGCTTTTCCAGAGTTCAAATAAAAGTGATCCAAAAAAATGTACGCAGAAAAGCGCTTAGTCCCGACGGAAATACAAATAATCTCCTATTTATCTTGTTTCTGGCAAAAATAATAAGAATTTAAAATATTGTCTTAGTTTATTTAGACGAACAAACATTTTCATTTCAAGCTTCTGGTACGATCCAATTTGGCGATTATTCGTAGAACGACAGTGACACGGGAGTTCCATAGAAATGTTCGATATTGTTTCTGGAGAAGAGTGGGTTGAGTGAGGAAAACTCTTCAGTCGCTCTCAAAATCGGAACTGTTTGTTCGTCGCAAGTTCATATTTGTTTTGACGAGTGGGCAGAATCGTGTTTGTTAGCAGTCACCTTGGCGCACAAAAGAGAACTTATGTCTTTTATATCTAACATTTGTTCCTTTTGCAACAGCGAAGATAAAAAAAAATATAGTAGATGTGATGATAAGATCGAAAAATCGATTTCGGTTTTGCGGATTGGCACATACGTTTTTTATTCGTATATAAAAGAAGTCATCCTCTCTGAAATCTCTATTTTTGAGCATCTATGAAAAAAAGATCTGAAAATTTTTTGCCACCATAAAATAGTTAGATTACTGATCACTTTAATATTACTTATATATATATATATATATATATATATATATATATATATATATATATATATATATAAAACTATATATCGGTTCTTACTTTATAAATTTAAATTTCTCGTCACTTTCTTATCATTGGGATGTTATCAAAAGTCAAAATGTTACAATGCTACATTTTTATCACTTAGTAGGGTTTTCTAAATTTAAATTTCAGGACCTCCATTTCTCACTGCTGCATTTATTAAATTCAAATTTCCAATTGTCAGTGTTTTATCATTACTGTCTAATCAAAATGATTAAATTTCAAAATATTAATATTTTATCTTCATTGTCTCTTCTAATTCAAATAAATTTCGCTTTTTCCCCATTTCCATGAAAATTCAAACTTTTTTTTAAATCGCTGCTGTCTTTTCTGAATTCAGATTTTATAAAAATTTCATTTTTATAACTGCCGAATAATCTAAATTAAAATGTTATAGAGTTTCTGTGTAATTTTTTTTTATCAGTTCTGTCTTCCATTTTTTTTTTGTCCTCGTTGTCTGATCTATATGGAGATTTAGTAAAGTTTTTTTTCTTCATTGCTGGTTTTAAAAATGAAAATTTCGTGCTGTCTCTAGGTCAAAATATAGGTTAGGATAAATAATTACAAGATAAAACAAACTTTTTATGTACCATGTTTTTAAATTTTCTGTTGAATCATATAAACTTGACAATTCTATGTATTAATAAGTACTTTTTAAAAATTTTTTTGATGAACTATCCCATCCACTTGAAAGAAAATGAAGTTAATTGGAAGTTAACTCGCGTTTAACTTTTCGTTCCCGTCCGGGCCGACAGGTGGCTGCACTAGTCTTTGAAACAAAATTAACTGAAAATGGATTCAATGCTGCTTAAAGATGGCTAAAAGTATTAAAATAAAGCATTGTCATCGTGTTCCGAGCTATTCTAAAAGTTTCAAATGTCTAGCTTGTCGGGAATTTAGTTAAAATTCGATTTCAAGATTTGAACTGGACAAACGCACAAACACACAAACAAAGAAGAAACCGAGTTAATAAAAACACGCGAAACAATTTACTGACCTGACGAGTGAAGATTTACCCCTTTCTAAGTATGATCGACATAGGAAGGTCTGGCGAAAACTACATAGAATAGAGGATACGCCGCGCAAAATTCCGACTTCGCGAAACTCTGGGTTGCTTTAGTTGTTCTGACCACCGTCCAGAAGTCAAATAAAGGTAGCCGAGCACTCGAATGTATACTTCCTCAGGATGAGGATTACGTTCCTCAATAACGGTCCTTCGGAGAGAAAAAAATTGTTCTGCGTCGCGAGTTATAATTTTGGCACTGCGCCAAACCCAGTAGCAGTAAACAGTTATAAAGAAAGTACCAAAATGCGTCAAAGAAAGAGAGGTAAGCAAACGATAAGTAAATCCTACGTTAACAACACGCGGTAGTTTCGTTAGAGGAGACTACCTGAAATATTTTTTTTGTATGTGTCCTTCAGTTTTGTCATAATCCAGAGTGACAAAGCCATGAGTGATTGAGTTTAAAGCCTGAGAGTATGGTACAGAAAGCACGAGGGATCATTCTCACCAAGGAAAGGATCGCCCATTGTCCTAACTGTAACCTCACTGAAAGTATTTAGCATGCACAGGACAAGAGTTGACGATTCAAATCTCCCGTCTCAGTACAAAGTATCAGCAAAGCAATTAATGTAAATAAATGTTTAGACCATAGATTCTTAAACTGTGGTCCGCGAAACAATTTTGACATTAATGATCTATACTTGAACAAGATATTCTCGTGGAATTATCACGCGATACGTCTTTGAAACTAAAATTCAACAAAAATGAACTCACAAACTTTCGGTTATTTCTCAGATCTGATGACCCTGCACATGCAAATGAAGCCCTCCGACATTTGATTCCGTTCTGCACAACATATTTATGTATACGGGCTTTTTCGGTACTGTTATATATATGAAATCGAAGTATAGAAACAAATTCAATGTAGAAGCGGACCTCGGAATAAAACTTTCCAACACAGAGCCCGACATTGCGGTTCTGGTTTCGACTGCACGCATCTCATTAAGTAAAAATCATTTACAGGAAACATATTATAATAAGATAGATCTATTTCGACCAATATTTGACTTGAAGAAATGTTTGTACGAGTTTAATGTATTATGATTTGTAACTTTTAAATTTTTTTTTACTACAGTTTTTATTCATTTTACGTTTTTAATTCTATGTCCTAATCAAAATGTTCGTCTCTATAAATGCGCGAGACCATTTATTAAAATAACCAGCGATACATTTTTAAGATATTTATTATAACGTTAGTGCCTATGAGATTATTGAGCCAGAAATGAAGTCTCAAAAACGACTTAAAATGCCTAGAGTTGGGATGGGGTCCGCAAAAAGAAATGTTGTTCAAGAGGGGGTCCTCGGACTACATAAGTTTAAGAACCCCTGGTTTAGACGATTCGAAAGCTGTTCGATACAACGTCACGTCAATGAAGCGCCCTTATCAAAGTGAAGGCAGTCCAAGTAACATGAAAGTGAGCGATTATTTACCATGTTTTTATTAACTTGCTTTCTTGTGTGTGTGTTTGTCCAGTACAAATCTTGCAATCAATTTTTAACTAACTTCCCGACTAGCTAGACACTTGAAAATTTTAGAATAGCTCAGAACACGATGACAATGCATTTTTAAATACTTTTAGCCATCTTTAAGCAGATTTTTACCATGTTTTTGTTATTTTCAGTTAATTTTGTTTTGTAGACTAGTGCCGCCATCTGTCGGTCGAAACGAGAACGAAAAGTTAAACGCAAGTTAACTTCTAATTAACTTCATTTTCTTTCAAGTAGATGGGATAATTCATAAAAAAAGTTTAAAAATGTTTTTATTAATACATAGAATTGTCAAGTTTATATGATTCAACAGAAAATTTTAAAACATGGTATATAAAAAGTTCTTTTTATTCTGTAATTATTTTTTCTCAATTCTCCCGTGTAAAAACTGAAGTATAAAACTGATCTAAAGACTCAATGGCTATACAGAATTTGACTTTCAAACACCTTCAAAATAATCGAAAGAGACATAATTTAAAAATACACGTTTGTGAGGCTGATATATATATATATATAAAATACGTCTACTAAAATACTACTTAAAACCCAAAATTTCTAACAAGACAGGATTTTTAAAATTTATATTTTTAAAATTCAATTCATTTTAAAGGCAGTTACTGCACGAACGTGACATCACGATACTTTTTTTTATGCAAAGATATCGAAACGAAACTCGTTTAAACTATAGATACAGTATGTTAAATAGATTAAAACCGATCCATTCATATTTAAGATCCTTACGTACACCAATATGAAAATCTCGAACTCCTATTCTGACAAAAAGTTGTTATCGTTTGTCCATTTTACTGCTATCGAGGCTGAAGAACTACCATCACTTTAATGAGCACGGACAAATTACTTATCTCCGTACATATCTCTCAATTTCGAAACGAAGGGAAGAATCATTAACGGAAAAGACGGAATTCGTGGATTTTCTCTATTACGTCAGACAGAATGGAAATAGTCATTCCGGTACAGACGAGGTGATTAAGGATGATATCACGACAATTTTAAAGACCGAAACATGTCGAAACACAGTCTTCGTGGAAATAAGGAATATGACAGAGATCATCTGTTCGGACTGTGACACGCTAAAGATTGTTCTGGTAATGCCAAAAAGATAATAAATAAGCTCTTTCATTAAATAAATCCTTCCTATCCATGGCATAAAAGAATGAAGATTATATATATATATATATATATATATATATATGTATATATATATATGTATATATATATGTATATATGTATATATATATATATGTATATATATGTATATATATATATATGTATATATGTATATATATATATATGTATATATATGTATATATATATATGTATATATATATATATATATATATATATATATATATATATATATATATATATATATATATATATATATATATATATATATATATATATATATATATATATAAACATATGTTGGAACCCTACTACGAAATCGGACAATGTCCGAAAAAAATGCTGACAACGCGAATGGATCCCACACAAATGCGCCAAGTCCGAAATGTTACATTATTTCGGACTTGGGTCATTTACAAATGATCCTTTCGCGTATGGGCAAATCAGAAGTGCGTAGACTACGAAACTTAATTTCATTTCGCACTTTGAGCATTCTAAATTGCTCACTTTGCGAATGGGCAGTTGAAGAATGATCAAAGTCAGGAAACAATTTTTAACTCTAATTATTTGACTAAATAAAATGAATGAAATTAGTTAAAATATCATTTTAACGATATGTATTGACTATTTAAAAAACCCCACAGTTAAAAAAGTATGTCCATAGTGAAAAAAAATGAAAACATAGTAAGGTAATAAATGATGGAAAAAATTATGAAAAATGCACTGTTACTTATTCTTGCAAGCAGAATTGTCATGGCTCTTTGAGTTATATTTGATTCCAGTTTGATTCCACTTGCATCTTTTGCTGTCACACTGATTTCTACAATTGCTGTGGACGAAACCTTGTGAGTTTCCTCACTCCAGGGTAACTGTGATTCGAAGTGAGTGTACGAAGCTTGGAATGTCTGTTTCAGGTATGAAGTTGTCTTCAGTCAGTTGGAATTCATTTCTGGAATAGAACTTCTCCAGTATTCCGGATTTCGTACCGAGTTTGTATAGCCCATTATCGTTCACTTCCACTATCACAACTATCACATTTCTGGGTGCAGCTCTTCCTTTGTCAGAGTTCTGGAATCCGTAACACAACGTTCTGATCGACTCTCATGGGAGGAAATTTCGCGTCACTGTCTCTTAGCATTTCGTCAGTTTGCTTTTTTCATTTTTTTTGGCACAATCAGATCGTTTCTCTTCAATTAATTTCTTCCTGTTTTGTAAGATGGACACATCAGAGTTTTCAGAATCTGATGAATCAGTTTCATGTTTACTTTCGGGAATGTTGGCCAAAACCTCTTCAAGTTGTTCTTCAGTCTCAAAGTCTGTTGCACAACACAACTCCTGGGGAAGTCCGTTAGTAAATGGAACACCAAACAGAGCTTCGTATTGGTTTCTGGTGATTCCACGATGGTAGGTGTGATTTTTTTTCATTTGAACGATTCGCAAGCCTTCTGCCTACAGACTGTGATTGCATGTCAATGAGGTCAACCTGTCCTCGTTTTTGGAATGCGTTAGTAAGTATTGATTTAACAACGACTCCCTTGTTTTTACCCTTTTTTCTCAAGTGATACCGTTCACAGAGAGAAAGGTACAGCTTGATCACTTTTCGAGGCACATTACAGTGTTTCGCCCATCCTCCAAGTGTGAAATCGGACTTGGCTCACTACTGCGATCGCGAAATGATCAAATTCAAGTGCACAAACTCCGAAATAATGTAACATTTCAGATTTCACGCATTTGTCAGTGATCCATTCGCGATGTGAGCAAATTCAAGTGTACAAAGTCCGAAATAATGTAAAATTTCGGACTTGGCGCATTTGTCACTGATCCATTCGCGATGTGAGCATATTTTTTGGACATTGTCCGATTTCGGAGTTCGGTTCCAACATATATATATAACACTAAAAATCCATAACTCTTTTAAATTCTAATTTATTCTAAATTTCCTTGGGCGTTCGAGCTAATTTCGCTTTTGATTCGAAGTTCTAAATTCCCTTGGGCGAAAGCCTTAAGATGGCTTCCTGTTTCCAATCCGCGTAGCGTGGGTACCTAAATTACACACTACTGAGCATTATGACGTCACTTTTAAGCATTAACCAATTAGACGCCACTACAAAGATCACATGGCGAGATTGGCTATATAAGACCTTGCACATGTAGATGTAGAGCTTTTCGAAGATCTCAACCGCCCCGAGAGGTTGTGTCAGTGTTCAGTCTAAATAAAAGTTTGATGTGTTAATTATGGTCTGGCTTCCGGTCATTTGGATGTTGTGATTCTTCTAATATATTGAATCTTCCCTGTGACATGGTGGGTCCTTAATATCATCAGTATTCTATTATTTAGTGGGACCATCATGTTACATATGTATGTGTGAGTGTGTGTGTGTATTACATTATATTATCTATATATATAAAACAGTTCCGTAACTGACTCATTCATTCACTGACTGACTGACTCACTGACATACAACGCACAGACAAAACCGCTGGACCTAAAGGGCTGAAATTTTGCATGGCGATTCTTCTAATAGTGTAGGGGTGCACTAAGAAAGATTTTTCAAAAATTCTTCTTAGATTTTTTTAAATTAAATTTTTAAGCTGTTTTTTAAACTTTTTTTGCGTCTGCATTTAAAATAATACATTGAGGGTTATAAAATTTATATCGCGAGAAAGATCCTAAAAATTCCTTCAAAATGAAATTTTTTTCGAACTTATACCTCCATTTCCTGATTTTGTGTGAATTTTTAAAGATTCATTTTTAGAATTCAATTTATTAAATGCCGATCACGTGATTTCTTTTTCCGGTACTTTCAATAAATTTATCGTCACGTGCGTAACAAATAAATAGACAAAAAAAATATTTTTTTCTCTTTCTAATGCAGCAGACGATTGAATATTATCCAAAAGAAAAAAATGCATATCCCTTACGATTTTTTTATAAATATATATATATATATATAGATAGATATATATTTTACATCAATTGTATACATTGATCATCGCATTTATTATAAATATATATATTTATTTTTTGGCATAAATTGCATACGTTGACCGTTGTATTTAATTTGAATGTACTCCGTAGCGAAGCGCGGCTTTTCAGCTAGTAATATTATAAAAGTGTTGTGAAATCTTTCTCTATCAACGCTTTATCCAATCTCGAGAAACAAGTATAAGCTATGACATAATCTCATTGTGACATTCACGTGAAATATTCTGCTATTTTGTAAAGCAAAGTTCTAGGTGTTGGAGTAGGTCCAAAGTTCGAGAACGTGGTTTAAGGGGGCACAGGACCTTGAAGCTCGACGAAATGACTATAAATAAGTTCTAATTATAATTCCAAAAACTCAAATAATATTAGAAAAATAAATTTTCTTTCTTTATGCATATAAAGTACATATCTTTAAAATGTCATATAAGAAAAAGGAAATTATAAATCTATAAATAATTGCAAATTAGCAGTTTAGAGATTGGGGATATATGACTACTAATATATCGACGTAAATATCTTTAGTATTCCCAGTTATGGGATTAACTGGTGGTTAAAAATCATATAGTGTTGTGCGCATTAAAAAATTCAGATATATGTTTTACACAAAATAATGAATAGTCAGAATACACTGGTAATGTATTTACCTGTAATGCAACATCAAATAAATTGTAATAAATATTATTTGAATTAAAAATTAAGCATAAAATTGGAAAACTTTGAAAATTATCACAATTATCTGCATAATTTTCCAACATAAAAAAAATGTATTTTTTCTGGTTTTAAAATGTAGAGTACCATGAAATATACATGTGAGTGGGGTTTTATCAATTCCCTATTGATAGTTTAAAAGTAATGCTGCACACAAACTCAAAATTAACAGTTAATCATATAAAATTATAAACTGCTAATTTGAAAATTATTTATAGATTTATAATTTCCATTTTTATATATGACATATTTAAAGATATGTACTTTATATGCATAAAAAAGGAAAATTTCTTATTCTAATATTATCTGAGTGTTTGTGGTTAGAATTTGACCCTATTTATAGTCATTTCGACGAACTTCAAGGTACTGTGCACCCTTAAACGTATGAACAAAACACTTACTACGTGTGTCGATGACTCGACAAAACAGTTCTGCAGTTAAAATATCTGCTCGAAGAGGATGGGCTATATATTCATTTCTTATAGGAGAAAAAAAAATATTAATGAGTCTACAACCAGAGATGCGAACATTACGAGATTTTATTTGTCTTTTTTGGCCAAGTCGGACTTCTACCATTGCCAGTCAAAACAGGAAACCGCACCTTCATTGCTGTACATAGCTTTCGGAACTTGACCTGATGTTGGTATCGGTCAAGTGGCAACAGCTTGTGGAATCTTTGTAAGTAGAGAGTGAAGTCTAACGTTTAGAACATTTATTTTGTCAGCTAAAAAAACCTCCTCTCTGAGCCTTGCCTGGGTAATTCTTGTTTCTCAATTTACGTTAGCCTATTACGTCACAACATAGTTTGAATGAGTGGATGTTTTGGTGAGCGACTTCCACCTTGCCCGTTTATGATCGAACTAGCTGAAAACCCGCACTTCGCTACGGAGTACATTCAAATTAAATACAACGGTCAATGGATGCAATTAATGCCACACAAAAATAAATATATATATTTATAATAAATACGACGATCAATGTATACAATTGATGTAATATATATATATATATATATTTATTTATAAAAAAAAATCGTAGGGGATATTTATTTTTTTTTGGATAATATCCAATCGTCTGTCGCATTAGCAAGAAAAGAAAAATATTTTTTTATCTATTTCGTTGTTATGACGTGACGATAAATTTATTTAAAGTACCAGAAAAAGAAATCACGTGATCGGCATTTAATAAATTAAATTCTAAAAATTAACCTAATCTTTAAAAATTCACCAAAAATCCGAAAATGGAGGTAAAGGTTCGATAATGATTTCATTTTAAAGGAGTTTTCATGATCTTTCTCGTGATATAAATTTTATAACCCTCAAATTATTATTTTAAATGCAAACTTAGAAAAAGTCACTAAATCAGCTTAAAAATTTAATTTTAAAAAAATCTAAGAAGAATGTTTCAAAAATCTTTCTTAGTGCACCCCTACACCATAAGAAGAATGGCCATGCAAAATTTCAACCCTTTAGGTCCAGCGGTTTGGTCTGTGCGTTGTATGTCAGTCAGTCAGTCAATCAGTGAATGAATGAGTCAGTTACGGAACTGTTTTATATATATACAGTGGCTCCCAAAAGTGTTCGTACACTTACGAATTTCAATGAAATAGGGGTCTATCCGTTAATTAAAATTAATATTTCAGAATGGGTAGTTAACAATAAGATCTATAATCTATTCTTAACAAAACTACATGAAATATTTTGAAAACATAGTAAAACTTTATTTTTAAGAAACCAATAATCCAAAAGTAACGAAAACTTTATCTCACAAAAGTCATCGTACACTGAAATATTTTCGGATAAATTCATAATTAAAATTATCGTCTGGCACTTTATTTTTATTTTTGAATTGTGGTGGCATTTAAAATATCGTTTGGCTTTAATTTTTGCTTTCCTACTCCGTAATATTCTATTTATTATTTAAAAATGGCTCGTAGTCGTAAAGAAACAACAAACGGCATTCGAAAATTGATTATTTTTCGTCATAGTAGTGGTAAATCAGTTCGGAATATTGCTAAATTACTTAATTTATCCCATTCTACTGTGCAGTATGTGAAAAAATGCTTCAAAGAAGAAAATTGGATCGAAAACAAGGTAAGAAAAGGCAGTCCGGCAAAGTTAACAAAACGTGATAGTGATTTATAATTAGAAAATTTGTGAAAAATTCACGTTTGGTTGCTGTAAAAGTTTCTGCAGAATTCAATGAAACATTTTCTACTTCAATTTCACCTGAAATTTTTTGACGAGTTCTCAGAACAGCTGGATTACATTGGCGTTCTGCCCATAGAAAATTTTTTGTGAGTGAGAAAAACAGAAAGTTTAGGCTTCCCTTCGCCCTTTCAATGATAAATAAGCCCCAAACCTATTGGAATAATGTCTTATTTGCCGATGAACATTTTTGGTGCGGATGGGCGTGTAATTGTATGGAGAAGAAAAAAATGAGGAACTTAATCCCAAGAACTTAGTAGGAACAGTTAAGCATGCCGGTGGAGGTATCCTTGTGTGGGGGTGCATGTCAGCATCAGGACTAGGAAATTTGGTATTTATTGATAGCATAATGAATCATGCTGTTTTTATAAATATTTTAAGAGACAATCTAAAAATATCAGCTCCAAATTTGGGTATTGGAAACAACTTTGTTTTTTATCAAGATAACGATCCTAAGCACACGGCTCTCAACGTTCGCATCTGGTGTCTCTATAATTGTCCACAAGTTTTGAAAACACCACCTCAATCGCCAGATTTAAACCCAATAGGACATATTTGGAGAGAACTGGAGGTTCGAGTACGAAAACACGACATTCACACGAAAAGCGAATTAAAAACAATTATGATGGAAGAATGGATGAACATTGATGCAAAAATTACAAAAGAACTAAAGCAATCTATTCCCAGACGTTTAAAAGCTGTCGTGGATGCTAAAGGATATCCTACTAAATATTAATTTAACGAAAAATTAGAATATTTATTAATATGTAGAGATTTTTTACAAGTGTAAGATGACTTTTTTGAGATAAAGTTTTTGTTACTTTTTGATTATTGGTGTTTTAAAAATAAAGTTTTACTATTTTTTCAAAATATTTCATGTAGTTTTGTTAAGAATAGATTGCAGATCTTATTATTAAATACCCATTATGAAATATTCATTTTAATCAATGGATAGACCCCTATTTCATAGAAAATCGTAAGTGTACGAACACTTTTGGGAGCCACTGTAGATTGTGGCAAATTCAGGAAAATCTGTTTCCGCTTTTGTACTTTTAAAAGTCTTGACGATTCTGAACGGCAGCTTTCAATAGTGATTGCAAGTCTGAATCACCCTAAAGTTTGCAGCAACTCAGGTATCCTGTAGGATACCTGAGCGAATAAGATCGAGTAGTACCTAGCTAGGAATTATCCTCACATGATATATCCTAATATGTCCTCCCCTAATTTCTTAAAATAGTGCACTTCTAATGTCTGTTATTTTGTTTAGTAATGGTCGTAAAGGTCTGATTCCGACCCAGCCCTCGATGATGTAATTTCGAAAAAGTTCTCTCTCGGGAGCTTTGCGTCTTAGTATTTCTTTAATCTCAGATCAATAAATAGCAATTTTTAAATCTGCTTCCTGCATTTGAAAATAGATTTATCAGTTCAATGCGCATGTTTTTGGAAAGTCTCCAAGTTTCTCAAAGTTCAATCAAGTAGAGAAATTTTTAATATTGTAGTGATGGACTACAGTACTTTAAAGGAACACATACCTTCTTGATGATCACAATAATATTTTTTATTGTGGCACATCAGAAGCTGTGTGTAGGCCCACACAGCTTCTGATTATCCACAGTAGAAAATGTTACTAAACGTTTTCCGCAAGGTTCTCGTAAGTATTACTTCAATAACCTAAACGCGTTTATATAGAAAAATTCAAAATTTTCAAATTGACGTGCTCCTTTTTTTAAACGCCTGATTTCAAAGTAAAAGAAGACAGAGTTTAAAAGATATATAATTGCTAATCTGTGATTAGCAAAATAGTGCGAGAAAAAAAAATCCTCATAACTAAACACTGTGATTGAAGATCTACGATGTCAAGTTACGCCGTAAGGACATATAATTAATATAGTTCCGTATGAGAGTCAAGTTGTTAAGAAGTATTCTCACTAACAGAGTGAACTATCCTAGGCTTCTTATTGAGTCAAACAGAGCCTGAATAGAAGGAAAAACCATCCATAAATATCCTGTTACAACTTGTGATGTTCTTATTATGGATTACTCTCCCGAGTTTATACGTCACAGCCAAATTTTATTTGAAATCCTTGTCTAGACTTGTGTTCATATGTTGTTAGGAAATAATCCGCATTCGTGAATTATGAGTTGGAAATCGGTGGCTACGTAGGTTTGTCTCTTGCACTCGCAGTCACTGTTTCCAAAAAAAAAAAAAAAAAAAAGAAAAAAGAAAAGAAACACACAGGGCCGTTTCATGCGATTGCGCACTTTGGGCAGCTGATTTGTATGAACGTCAGAGTACTGATTTGTATTGCAAAATGCTACGTATTGGATACCATGATGTAAGTTTATTTCCATGTTTTTATTAACTTGCTTTCCTGTTTGTGTGTGTGTTTGTCCAGTACAAATCTTGCAATCGATTTTTAACTCACTTCCTAGACATTTGAAACTTTTAGAATAGCTCAGAACACGATGAAAATGCATTTTTTGAATAGTTAGCCATCTTTAAGTAGATTTTTACCATGTTTTTATTATTTTCAGTTAATTTTGTTTTGTAGACTGGTGCAGCCATCTGTCGGCCAGGATGGGAACGAAAAGTTAAACGCGAGTTAACTTCCAATGAACTTCATTTTCTTTCAATTGGATGGGATAATTCATCAACAATTTTTTAAAAAAGTATTTATTAATACATAGAATTGTCAAGTTTATAGGATTCAACAGAAAATTTAAAAACGTGGTATATAAAAAGTTCTTTTTTATCTCGTAATTATTAAATGTTTTTAAATACACGGAAGCCAAGTATGCAAATTTTGTGCTGCTTCGTGTCAGTAGCAAACAGCATAGATTTTGTACTGGCGTCAGTATTTTCGGTGATCGATGCCCGGGTTGAATGGAGTGGGGGAAAGACGTCATCCTATGCCATCAGATAAATTAACATATTAACTGATAATTTAGTAAATACGACTCTCGAATTTTAAAAGCTCATTCCCTTAACTATCGGTCTAATTCTTAGAGCTCACTCACACTTGGCTAAGTCCCGGCCATCTGCAAGCTTTTTCGACTTCATTGTTGGGGGAAAACCATTAGTCCTTAAGGTTGCTATGTACTAAGAAAAAAAATCGTATTTCCCTTTTCCTCTTCTTGCAGACTCTTGTGGTGGGAGGGGTCCAGTCGATAGTTCGAGAATTTCACCCCCCTTAGGATTGACATTTTCAGGGATCGTAATGGCTCTCTCTCTCTATAGGGGGGTTAAACGCTGCCCACAAATTATTTGTATAAAATATATTTTTGTCCACTATTTACGGGTACATAAATGCCGATAATCCAATAAAATTGGTATCGTCAGATAGCCCGAACTTTTCTGCAAAGCGCTACGGGATTCATTTTATAAATTTCGTCCACCGAAGGAATTGATGAGCGTTTAAAACACACTCTACCAGATTTTTCCCCGAATAATTTAAATTTTAAGATTTTAATCGCATTTTTTAAAAAAAGCGAAAAATGTACACAAATGTAAAATTTCTTTCTCTATGACGGAGTACAATTTAAAAAAAAAATCCTTGAATCCAAGTCGGCAATCCGTGGACACATTTTCTCCATAGGTTAACATTGAGGGGAGCGAATCCAATGGAGTTAGTACGTAGCATCCTTGATACTTTGAGTCATTTTTATATATCACTCTAGGAAAAGTACATTGACAGGCAATCTCGTTCCTTATACCGTAAAAAGTGCTTTTACTCTTCTCGGCCGAGGGAGAATGGCTAAAGACATTGCAAGAGATTCACCAAGAATTGATACGGGAGAGCGAAAGTAAATGATATTGCAGTGTCTGCTTTCGAAACTAAACACAGCTGCAAAGTACAAAGGCGAATTCAATAATTACAAGTTAAAAAGAACTTTTTATGTACCATGTTTTCAAATTTTCTGTTGAATCCTATAAAGTTGACAATTCTATGTATCAATAAATGCTTTTTACAAAATTTTTTTTAATGAATTATCCCATCCACTCGAAAGAAAATGAAGTTAATTGGAAGTTAACTCGCGTTTCACTTTTCGTTCCCGTCCCGGCCGACAGAGGGCTGCACCGGTCTACAAAACAAAATTAACTGAAAATGGATTCAATGCTGCTTAAAGATGGCTAAAAGTATTAAAAGAACGCTATTCTAAAAGTTTCAAATATCTAGTTAGTCGGGAAGTATAGTTAAAAATCGATTACAAGATTTGTATTGGATAAAAACACACACAAACAAGAAAGCGAGTAAATAAAAACATGGTAAAAAGTTATGCTGACCATTATTAATTACTTAAAAGGAAAAAGGTAATCATCTATTATTGATTACTTATCATAATAATACTGGTTAAATAGTTACAATGACAAGTTTAGTATTGATATTATTGATTACTTTTATTACTGATGCATATAAACATGTTATTGATTATTTTTACCTAAAATTCATCGAACGTCGGAAGCGAACTGTGCAGTTTAATTGTTGAAGTAAAATTAAAAAATTGTGCGCTCGGGGGAACGAAGTTCATTACGTTATTTTTAAACTCTAAATGTGATTTAATATGTAGATTTCTATTTATTATATATATATATATATATATATATACATATATATATATATATATATATATACATACATATACACACATATATATATATACATATACATATATATACATATATATATATACATATATACATACATATATATATATATACATATATATATATATATATATACTGCGCTATTCCAAGAATGATTGGGAATAAAAACGGCCAGCGCTTGTGCGGGGATTTGAACCAGTGACCTCTCGCTCCGTAGTGCGATAGTCCGATACTCCGTAATCCGATGCGATGACCATCCAGCCACAGAGTCCTCGAGAAAAAGCTCTTATGAAGGGGGCATAACGCTTTTTCGTTACGTGACGATTCCTGCCAGTTCACTCTACTGTAAGCCGCGTAAAAGAACTTCGTTCCAAAAAAAAGAATAGAAAATCCCGCATGTGAAAAATACAATACGTTCCTATTGAACGAAGAAATCAACAATAAATATTAACTTTTCGGAAGGGTGGCAGCTGCGAGAGGAAGATTTATGGCGAGCATGCTAATTTTGGAGCTTTCTTTTGTATCGTATTGGAAATAAATATCGTGCAAAAAGAGAGAGAGAGGAAGGGATGAGGAGATAAGGCATAAATCATCGAGATTCCCGGCACTCGTGAATGACGGCCGCATTCCTTTCCGGATTGGCCATGAATCACGCGGTGCTAGTGGACCGCGGCTGGCAAGGCGCCGGAAAGAGGAGGCTGACCCATTTCCGATCGCGATCTTGTTCGAGGCGAGATGCTGTGGGGCCTGTTCGAGGGAAATTAAGACTTTATGTCCTCCCCATCCTCTGATACAAACTGTCACGGAAATGCTATCCTTTTAAAGCTCCTTTAGGACTCAAAAATCTCAATTTCATTCATTTTAAAGTGTTCCTCAGGATATTTCTCAATAAAATACCAAACAGTTTGTGTATATAGTATACAAAGTTTTACTTTATGCTAAAATTTTAACTTGAGGTACACTTTATATATATATATATATATATATATATATATATATACACTGCTGGCCACCCAAATTGCAACACCAAGAAAGACAAGAGATATCACAACAAAATTTATTTTGTAGATAACATGTTGACCAAGTATCAAATGATTAAATTTATAGACTTCTGTGAAGTGTGGTTCCTGCCAAAATTAGTAGCCAGAGTGGCCGCCATTGTTGGAGATCACCGCTGCCACACGGCTCGGCATTTATTCAAAGAGACTTTGGATGAGTTCTTGGGGTACAGCAGACCAAGCAGCTTCCACACGTTGCCAAAGTTGATCTGCTGTGGCAGCTGGGGATGGAATTTGGGTCAATCGTAGAGCAACCATGAACCCCATGTTTTCTATCGGTGAAAGATCCGGAGAGCGAGGCGGCCAGGGAAGCAATTCAATCTGGCGATTGACGAAGAACCGTTGGACAATGCTTGCCACGTGTGGTCGCGCATTATCCTGTTGAAATATGGATGTGGGCAAGCCCTGAAAGTAAGGAAGGACAACTGGCTCCAACACCTCGGGGATGTAGCGCTGGCTGTTTAAAGTACCTGCAATGCGTACTAGAGGTGTGCGAGAGTGATATCCAATACCGCCCCATACCATAATACCCGGTGCGGGACCAGTGTGGCGGTGCATAACGCAGCTGTTCAGCATCCTCTCTTCACGGTGTCTCCAGACTCGAATGCGACCATCGTGGTGTTGCAGACAGAAGCGTCACTCGTCAGTAAAGGAAATTTCATTCCATTCTGCCGTCCACATCCTTCTGTCATCGCACCATTGGCGGCGGAGACGTCTGTGGTTCTGCGTCAAGGGTAGACAAAGCAATGGACGTCTTGCGGACAGACCACTCTGTAAACGGCGTCGAATGGTATGCGCAGACACTGGATGATGTGTTACAGACTGCATGTGCTGTGCTATGGTTCGTGATGTGACTGAGAGATCCGTCACTGCCATGTGCACAATTTGCCTGTCATCACGTGAAGTGGTGCGCTGAGGTGGATGCGATCGAACACTCCGGTCCGTCGTACCCTCCTGCATCCAACGATCACATATCCGCATTACAGTTGTTTGGTTTCGTCCAACACGACTACCGATTTCCCTGAAAGATAATCCACAATCTCGGTAGGTCACTATCCTTCCTCTGTCGAAGTTGGATACTTGATCAAAAGATGATCGCTGTTTTCGACGAGGCATAATTGATCGTTTTTTTGAAAAAACCACAAGAAAAACACAATTGCTGAACTTGAAATCGTCGAAATCTCCAAGCCTTAAATAGCGCTTTGAAGTGGCGCCACAGGCGCGCGTGATGTGCGTCTGCGCTGAAATTCTAATCATTTGCATATCTCACCTCCGCTAATGCATGTTGTAAATTTCATGTTATTTGCATGTTTCCTTCAAGGTGTTGCATTTACAGTGGCCAGCAGTGTATATATATATATATATATATATATATATATATATATATATATATATATGTCGGATTTGTTCTTCACGCCCAACTTATTAACGTAATTCCGAACAGAATTATTTTTCAGTTGGCAGTCAAATGCAGTCAACTAAGCTTGACACGATGAAAGACCAGTCAGTACATTTTCCGGACATATTTATTCAATCAATTTCAGGTGCTCAGTTCCATAATTAAATTAAGTTGATTCCCCTCCCGTCCCGAAACACGTACCGCCACGCGGCACGTCTATATCGTTCCTAATTTTCAGTGACTCTAAAATTAACCCCCTTTGTTCATAAGCTTTTAACTGACTACGCATGCCTCAACTGACGCGTTATAACGCTCATTACTTATGCGTGACCTCATATAGAATGTTCTCTGCTGACGATGCAAGATCGTATATTTTCTTTCCCAGCGCGAAGCACAAGGTTACACCTCTACTTTAAGAATTCTCGTTGTGGATCTTCGGAAATTGAATCAAGTCGAACCCTTAACTCTATTTTCACCGCAATGCATTTACTCCGATTATTTGAAATCTCCCAGACTTTAATTGATAATTCTTTATTTCTTTCTAAACAAAATCCCGTTTTAAGCTCGCGCGATCGCCCGCCCCCCATATTTTAGCCTTACATATATATATATGTATGTATGTATGTATGTATGCACGTTTTCGAGGTGATCAGCTAGAGGATAAACAAAGATGCAGAAATGTTCATTTCTGCATCTTAGTTTATCCTCTAGCTGATCAGGTTTGCGTTTCCGGTCACACATTCCTATGTGATTCTGTTTTCTTTTGAGTTTTCTACCTCATCTAAAAAAAATGCGATATTTTCGGCCATCCAGTGGGGTTGGAAAGAGGTATGGTCCGAGTAAGTAAACAGCGTCCTCCAGCGTCAGGTTTGGCTTTCAGGTCATACATTCCTATGTGATTCTGTTTTTATTTTGAGTTTTCGACTTCCCCTAAAAGCTTGTACATGGAGTTATTAATCATCCTGTAGAATCAAAAAATGAACAAATCAAATCCATTATGACCACACGGGGGGGGGGGGGAGGAGTTTGTTACTGCATGTTCCAAGAGGGAAAGTATCGTTTTGATTTCCAAATTTCTTTTATCTGTGAAGATTTCCGAAATTTTTAATCACTTTTTCTAACTTTCACAATTCGACTGAAAAATCTGGAGTAACTTCGTAAACTATCCCCCCCCCACCATTTCGATCAAAAGTTTGTAGGTAATGTCTGATCGTCTGTGTGGCTATCCAGTCAGTTTCTTCGCGTCTTCACTGCTACGTATGGTATTTCTCAAATTTTCCAATCATCTTTCACTCAAATGAAAAAAGGAAAATAATTGGTTAAGGGGACAGTAGACCTTCAAACCTAACTTTTGTTTGTTTTGAATGGATTTGCTTGAAATTTGAATATGCGATTAGTACCATAGATATGTAAAAGTGGTTAAAATTTAATGATGAAATATTAATAATTTTTGAATTATGAATTATATCAAAAATTGGCCTCATTAAAAATGTTCCACGCGCATTTCTTTTGCATATAATATGGTAATTTTCATTGACGGGATACCTTATGAAACTAACAATAAAACTTATTGCTTATTTTAAGCATTTATTAAAAATATGAAGAGAAAAAAATAATAATAGTGAAAACACCCTTTTTATGACGCAAAATACCTATAAATCATCTTTTTAAATACAAAATTTAGAAATTCCGAGCTACGAAGCATAATTTTTTTCAATAGGAATTATTTAATATACAGTTAAGTATATAAAACATAAATTTCAAAGCAATACGATCATTAGAAATGCGCCCGGAGCAGTTTGAATAGCAACATGACACGAAAATTTTTATTTTGAGAAAAGCACATTTAAAGTTATTGCTATTAGTAACCACATAATATCTAAATTAAATACAAATGCCTATAACTAGGAAAGGAATCGCAGAAGTTAAAAATTCTCTTTGTGACACATTCCTACTCGTCCGTAGTTTCAAAATTCAATAAAATAAAAAAAATGGAGTTTTTGGACAAATTTCACAATTTTGAAAGTCCACTGTCCCCTTAAAGGATGCAGTAAGGTTCGTGTCCATTGTACCTGAAAGCTGTTCGTTGTCTGACCTGCCATTTCTATAAACATATACAACAGCTGAAAATCGTGTAGTATAGACAGACAGGCGCAGTCAGATCATCAAATCATCTAAACAGCCCTCGTTTGCCAGATTCTCAACCCAACTGCCGCCGAACAAACCCACATGAGACAGGATCCACTGAAATGTTAAGGATTTAGAGTCATTCGGGTGATAAAGGGAAAGAACAATGTCTGTACTAGTTTTATCTGTGATACGCAGCTAATTCATAAGCTATTGAAGGACACGCTTGTTGTCTGTCACCTGGGGGATACACCGTTGCCTTTACAGTCCAACCCCTGCTATCTCCTATCAGTATGTCTTTGGGGACAAAAGGGAAATATATATATATATGTAAAAATATATATATATAATATATTATATATATATATGTATAAATATTTACATATTATATATGTATATGTATAAATATATATATTATATATATATATATAAAAATATATATAAAATATATATATATATATATATATATATATATATATATATATATATATCCTATCAGTCAGAATATCATAAATATATTTAAGAGCCAATGTATATATATAAAACGCGTAGGTATGCGGCCCAAAAATCGACGATATTTCTACACTCCGAATGGCAACGGCTGCAACTACCAAATGTAAACATTAGCGGCGAAGGGCAATTTGCAACCGCGTGTCAACGTGGATTTACGTACTGAAATCAGGAATATTCAAAAGCGAGCTGCACGATCGAGTGAAAATTGGGAACAATCTCAAAGAAAGCGAAGAAGAAATAATTCATTAAGAGAGAGGCGTGAAAGAGAGCATAAATGATCGCGAGGTTAGGCTTAATCGTCGCCGGCATAGCAGCAACCGACAGCCAATAATAGTAAATTTTCTACACTTTTTTTAGTACTTGCTGAATTTTTACTCCATTTTATAAGTGAAGAAATTTTCTCAACAATTTATTATTTGATATGATTAAGTGGAGTTTTCTAAGTGAAAAAAATTGTTCCCCAACAATTTCTTATTTGATGTAATGATAAAGTGTAGATATCTTAATTTTGAAAAATAGTACATACAGAGAGAGGCAGGAAATTTTAAAATCTTTGCTGTTGGGTTTCTCAGTCTTATCTTTAAGTGTGTTTTGAAGTAACGGAAATTCACATGTTTTAATTACGATGTTTTAGAATCAGCCTTATAGAGAATTTAGCAATAATTATAAATTTTTGGCTGAGCTCCCACTAACCCTTAACAACGTATATTTATGATGACAGTTAATGGTAACATTCTTTACATATGTTACTTTTGGTTGAGTTGTTTTACGAAAGAAAATATAAAACTAAAAGCGACCATGCCGGTTGCGCAGGGGCTAGTTACTCTAGTAATTAAGGGTGTTGTAGTGTTTTATTTCCAGGAAATTTGAGACCTCCAATAAAAGTAAAATGTGGTGATGGATTTGTTGGCTCAAACAACTTTTGAGAAAAGCAAGGGCGAAGGGACAGAGAAGGCTCAGCCTCAATTTGACATGAGACCTCGTATTGCCAGATAATGTTTAGATGGGAAAAATACGAACTGGACTCCTCATAAGTAATCGAGGTTGTCGATGCCACCTGTTTCGTTAGAAACTTTTATTTACCTTGGAAAAATTGGTGGGTTCTTTCAGGACCATCTTGGAGACCGCTCTTCAATAGGAATTGAGGGGGAACTTGTTTCAGGGACCCCATACTTATTTTGTGTCACTCGATAGAAGTAAAATAGTTTCAAATAATATTGATAACTCTGTGTGACATGCCCTGTACTCAGATTCTTCGGTTTCCCCCAAAAGAAGTTATGCGCTTTTGGGATCTGAAGCCATTGCTCCAGCAGAATGTTAAATGTGTCAGCCACGCCATAATCTCTCTTCATAATCTTCTCTTGCTGCCCCCCCCCCCCAAGAAATACCTCCGGTCTTGTGGCGTAACGATATTTAGTTAAGGCTTTTTTAAAATACTCTGAGGCTTCTTTAAAATTTCTTCTATTGGATCCATAACTAAGAAAAGACAGAGTCCTAATTAAAATGCAAAAGCCAATTTTTAAACAGAAACTTAACAATTTATTTACAAAAAAAATTTAACTTTAAAAGGTAAAACATAATTAGTTAATTAAGTGCAGCTTCACAATACAGGCTCCAGGACCAACTCGGCCCCAAAAACAGGAGCTCCTAAAAAACACGTCTGTCCGGGCTGGATGTTACAGGCCGATCTCTTTTAAAAATACCAAGTCTCTCCCCCCTCGGCTTGAAACTCCGGGATCCGCCTTCTTAGAAATCTTTTTCTCACAACCGGGCGGGCCGGCAGATGATAGTCTGACAGCTCTTCTTAATGCCGAATCTTTATTACCTTCCCGTGACAAAGTCGCATAGCTATCGCTAGGAAAGACAGCTTTTCGACGGTGATGGGAAACATTTTCTGTTCTTCCAAACAGTTACCCCCCAACTTGTTAGGGAAACCGCCATGCCTGGGATTAACTTTCAGGCCAAAACTCTGCGCGTGATTTAAAAACGGTGGGAACTGGAAAATGGTATTCTCGAAATGGTTTTTTTCCAGCTCATCCAGCTGGCCCGTGGGGCGTGAGAAACGCACAATACACGTGACGTTACAGTCTCGACCTATAGTCAAAATCCCCCGTGTTTTATGTTTAGCCCCGACATTCTTTACAGCTGCCTAAAACCAAAGCTCGATCGGAAACTGACCCCTCTTCTCCAGATTACCAGACAGCTGCAATCATTTAGGTGACCAGATAGAACATAATCCTTTACATTAAATCTCACAACGTTTGCAGGTTCTTCAGTCACGAATTCGTACCTTATGATTTTTATGCTGTATACAAGTGGGAAGCAGGGCCCGATTATGAACGCTGGGGGCCCCTGGGCAGATGCTATTTGGGGGCTCCCCTTACGACCATTTATAAAAATAAGAACTATCCATGGGCTATACATACTACTAGAAGTACTAGATGCATACACCAAGGGGGTTTGGGGGCCCCCTAGCATCAGGGGGCCCTGGGCAAAGTCCCGATTTGTCTATGCAATAAAATGGCCCTGGTGGGAAGAAATCCAAGACGAATTTTTAAAGAAAAATTCTTAGAATCTTCAATAGCACCTCCTTTCCTGTGTGACCTAAGATGCCCTTTTTTTTGTTGTTCTGTTTACCGATAAAAGTCGCGTAACATTATGAAAAAAAAAATCGCGAGTTTATACGATTGCCACTGTAAGTTTATGCGAGGCTGTTTTAAATAAAATTACAGCACAGGAAATTCTAATAGAAAATGCCACTTTACGCCCACAACCGCAAGGCACGCCAAGTATGCCCCGAATACTAATTCCTGTAAAAGAACAAATACAGCTCATGAATATATTCATATTTATAACGAAAAACGGACGTTGGTAATTATCTAGAAAAAAAGCCCTTCAACCCGTTTCGTACCTTGCTCGCTGCTGTTTGCTTTTGCTGATCCAGAAGAAAAAGTGTTGCAGTTATGTAACAGTATGAAACTTCCCCATCCATGCATGCGGATGATTTATAATTAACGTTTCTGTGGCGGACGAAAAAACGAGAAGTGGAGAGGAATAACTATCGATCGCAGAAACGTAATAGCTCATAAATTATGGAAGCAATGGATAGCAATAGGAAGAAAAAAAAGTATCTAAATGTAGTTGTGAGGAAATAATAATAATAAAAAAGAATTGTTCATGACTTGTCTCTCGCATGAATTCTCCTTCAGAAGCCATCTAATCCATACTTCGAAACTGCGAATACTTTTAAAAATATTTATCAACTGAGTAGGAGTTTATCCCGACAGCAGTAGCCTAAACAAAACGCAAATTCTGTCGAGTACTTTCTTCTGAAAGCACTCACCAACATTGCTACCCCTAAACACGACACTGCAGCTACTTCCGAGCTTAGCCAAGATTCGAATTCAGGCTAACTATACAATGTGGACAGCGTAACTGTTAATATGCAAGCATAAATAAGAGTGTTTACTACTTGTCTACTCTTTATACAACACTCACGATCAATGACTTTCAAGTCTACATCCTTTATGGTGAATAAACACCACATTCCTATATTTGCAAAGTAGATAGCCATACTGATGTAACTTAGATGATATCTCTCGATGAACATTTGGCTCGTTTCGTGTCCTCATGGAGTGGTCACTGGCGGCTATACATGAATGTAAATGAAATTTCTGTCTTTTACTTTCTTAGTTTTAGGTGTTCCCCCGTAATTTAACTGATAAATTTAGAGTCCTGACGAATGCCTTCTTTAGCATTACAAATATATTAAAAAATAAAGTCCACGCGCAACCGAGTGGACACTCAGTACTGGGGGCGTTCGATTCGAGTCCCGACGAATGCTCTCTTATTTACACCGCATGGGGACACGTTAAATCTGTAGGCCCTAAAACCCTTCCGTGGGGTTTGCAGGGGTAGAAAGAGGTTCGTAGAAAGAGGTTATGCTATTCTTAACGTCCCAGTTAGCAAGAGCAGCGGGCCTGTGATCTGAACGTCCCTGGTTCGATGCTCGTGGCTGAAAGTCCACAGCCGTGTTCACAAATGGTGGTCGCGGCACGTAAAATAGGGCGTGGCTACAATGTCCTCCAAGTTCTCAAATTTACCTCTGGAGGTGCGGGGTCAAGTGTTCTTGTCTCGTCACTTGACTCGGTTCAAAATTGCGGGACCAGCCCTTAGGGGGGTAATGCTGGTCCAGCTATACGGTGCTCCCAGAAAAGTGACCAGCAAAACCGCGGTGTCATATGACGCTAAGGATAATGTCCTAGAATATCGTATACCGCATTGGAGAAAAAAAAAAAAGAGAAAAAAAAATTTTATTAAAATAATTTTTTTCCGGGTAAAATATTTCGGAATTTTTACTCTAAATCAAAAGTTCCGAAGATAGAACAAATGTCAGGTGGACAAAATTTCATTGCGATTCCTCGTAAGGGATTTTAGATATCGATGGTTTATCTGTCACTCTAAAAGATGAATTGTTCGGGAAAGAGGAAGGACTTTTTAATTGATGCACAATAGACGTATGTGTTACGTTATTCAGCTATTGACTCATAGTTTTTTTTATCATACTATTAACAACAACAGTGGAATAGGTCTTATCAGAATCGACTGTAGTACCAGCTGTTATACATACCTAAGAGAATATTTGCTTCCTATAGAATGCCTCTTTACGCGGTATTGCGAGCAAGTGAAGACAGCTAATTCATAATAGTCGTGCGAAGAACTCAATTAAAAAAATTGGTAGTTATGACCTATTAGCAAGTAAGCCATCGATATATTATTTAAATATATCACCAATCATAAAAAATTCCATTCGAGATTAAAACAAACAAACTATAAAAGCAGTTAGACAGCTAGATATACAGAGTACATCAGAATAATGAAGTTTATTGCAATGTAATAATCTCAGCGGTAAATTATGTCGTCCTAAATGCTCAACAGCATGTTATAAGAAAAAGAAGTAAAAATGTACTTTTATCGAGAATTTTGAATTCCGGACCTCCCTTAAGAATTAGGCCGTCCGCACACGGAGCAACTCAAAAGAAACTGATAATCGACTCCAATCACAAACCAGTCCGTGATGACTCGTAACTTTTGTAATTGAATGGAGCCACGCACACGGCGTAACTGCTTACAAACCCGTCAGCAACGCGTTTGTAATCAGTCGCAGGCAACTCAACATGTCGAGTCGCTAGGTTCTCTTGCGTTGTGCGTGTTATTACACAATCTATGTTACAGCGCTCTTTTGGCAAGCTGCCAAATGACGTACACGAGTCACGTGACTTCTGTCTAGCGATGAAATGAAATTCTAACGTTTTTTGTTGTATGGAATATGTGCGCCCATATATACAGTCCATTTTTAAACGATTGATCAAAGACAATCTATTGTGACGATTTTTTCAAATAAATTAATTTCTGATTATAATTTAACTAAAAATAATGCCCGGAATAATGATGTTCTTCCTTCCATGACAGGTCGCAAACTATTGATTTGAATCACTTTTGAGTAGGAGCATCACTAACGAGTTTGCAACCGATAAGCAATTTCAGTCGCTAACCAGTTCAGTTTCCTTTGAGTCGCTCCGTGTGCGGAACAAACAAAAAAAACTGTGCGTGGAACGTGTTGAAAGTGAATCTTCTTATCATAAGCTCGGTATACCACGAAAGCACATTTGTGAATGGCGGAGTTATCGTTTCGGTGCCAGTCATGCGTTCATTTCGTGCTTGGCGCATTAACATTGCCTCGTTGGCGAGAAACTGCTTTCTGTTTGCCAACTGATGTTCGACGCCAAATACTTTTTATTGGGCTAAGTAGGTTCACTTCAGCTTTGGCTATAATTATGACTGAGATAAAAAAAATATTACGTAATTTACCACGAAAACTCCGTACATAAGATCTGGAGGTTAAGAACACTCGCATTATGGGTGAAATGCATTTTATGAGCGAGGCATGCGACGTGTGATCACCATGGATTTTGTTAATTACAATTTAAAACAAGACATTATTACAAGATAACAAGAAATTTTTATATACCATGTTTTTAAATTTTTTGTTGAATCCTATAAACTTGACAATTCTATGTATTGATAAATACTTTTTTAAAATTTTTTGGATGAATTATCCCATCCACTTGAAAGAAAAGGAAGTTAATTGGAAGTTAACTCGCGTTTAACTTTTCGTTCCCGTTCTGGTCGATAGATGGCTGCACCAGTCGACAAAACAAAATGAACTGAAAATGAATTCAAATCTACTTAAAGATGCCTAAAAGTATTTAAAAAATGCATTGTCATCGTGTTCTGAGCTATTCTAAAAGTTTCAAATGTCTAGCGAGTCGGGAAGTTAGTCAAAAATCGATTGCAAGATTTGTACTAGACAAACACACAAACAAGAAAGCGAGTTAATAAAAACATGTAAAAAATAGAGAGAGTCTGAACGTTTCTCGGATTCTTGCATCAGAAAGGGCTTCATTTTTTTGCTAAAAAAGTAATATTTTGTACTCTTATTCCAATAGGAAAAAAAATCATTACTGAGTTGCTTTCATTTTTTATACACATACGTTTACACACATTAACAGTTCTTCTAATCATTTATTATAAACTATATAAAACCCAAACCTTGCTCTGTGCTAGCCCACTTTATTCGCTAAGTGATTCGAAAATCCGACTTTGTTCGTACATCTCAAGATAATCGCATGTGACAACATTATTTCGATTTATTTCCTCAGTTGTCCGATTGTAGTTTTATTCGATTTCATTCAGGAAATTGGGAAACCATGTCGCTATTTCAGAAAATGGCTTTCAGCGACAACGTTATTTCTTTAATTACTTATTTTCATGGTATCAGGTCCATCGATTTGTGACTAATTTACTTTAATTCGTCGTGACGAATCAATGTGCTCGCCAAAAGTGATCCGAGGCGTAATTTTTATTGTTTGCCGCGATTAAACGACACCGAATTAAACGTCGCCCCGCAATCTGTTATCTTTATTAAATGCCATTTCATCGGATTCGAACACAGTTTGGACATTGCGTAGGATATTATTTAATTGCTCGACGTTTTGATTTGCGAAGTCTTTGCATTTTTTAAAAAATTTCATTGAATCACAACTGCTATCTTGAAAAACATTTTATCTTTTGAACTTTAGATAAAATATATATTCTCTGTGAAGTATCCTGTAAACGTATCATTTAGTACTATCGAAAGAATAATTTATGACGTAAGAAAGATTGTATTTAAGAAGTACGTTCTTGGGACTGACTAAAGAAGCCAGAAATTCCACTTAATGAGCAATAGATTGGAATTTCTGTGAGCAATAACCTACCAGATTTTCTATATTATGCGAGTATGAATTCAAACCCTTATAAAAAAATTATTTTTAAACCTTCAACGGGCGTGCCAATTTTTAGAACACCAGCAGGCGCGCCTTGCACACAATGCAACGTCTCTTTCAATCTCGATGATTCCTTTTGTAATAAACTTTTTTTTTTTTTTGAAATTGAAAATAATAATTCTGCGTTTTATGACAAGATTTAAAATGTTGATAATATTGAGATATATTTATAATTGAAGGCCAAAGAATGCAGATACAATCGCCTTATTTCAAAACTGTCCGGTTTATTGGATCTAAGGACAACTCGCGAATGGATTCCTATTATGTCCAAAAACCTAAAAAACAACGAGATTGTCCATCTTCGTGATAGACGGGATACCGTGTCATAGCTGCGCATTGGATAGACTACATCAACTCCTGCTTTTGTTGTATTGTAATCCAGTATAATCGCTGGGTTACCATCATCAAATCACGACTAACAAAGAATGGGAAGGCATACGAGGGTCATAAAATCGAAACTACATTATAAAGGGCGTAGCTATAAATAGAAACTTCTTAGAACATTCAAACTTTACATGTAAAAACAAACCATTCAAAATTACGAAAATGTTGCACTTTGTACACGGGCGCGCCCGCTGAAGGGTTAATAAACATTACTTACTAGTTTGTAATGAAGGCCGCGACTTCATGACAAATAACGGAGTTTCCAACTGCCAGGCCAGGGCATTGAAAGTGGATCTCCTAACCTCGGATGAGTGGCCTAACAAATGAAATTAAAAAACTCTTCTATCGAAAAAAAACTGACCCAATTTTTAAAAAAATCTATTCATCCCATATTTTAACTTTTCTTTTAAGACCAAAGACATAGCTTAATTTTGAATATACAGGGAAAATTCTCTCGTACGCCAACCCTCAAGACGGCCACTTTTTTTGCGAAACAGTTACTGGCCGCCCAATAGAAATCCACCCCTATTCGACGGCCAAGCCTTAAAACAACAACTTTTTTAAAAACCCTTACTGTCTGCCTCAGAGAAGTTTCGCTATATTATCCTTTACCGAGAGTAAGTTTGCATAAAAAAAAGTTGCCTTTTTATTACCATGTTTTTATTAACTGGCTTTCTTGTTTGTGTGTTTGTCCAGTACAAATCTTGCAATCGATTTTTAACTAACTTCCCGACTAGCTGGACATTTGAAACTTTTAGAATAGCTCAGAACACGATGACAATGCATTCTTTTAATACCTTTAGCCATGTTTAAGCAGATTTTTACCATGTTTTTATTATTTTCAGTTAATTTTGTTTTGCAGACTGGTGCAGCCATCTATCGGCCGGAACAGGAACGAAAAGTTAAACGCGAGTTAACTTCCAATTATCTTCATTTCCTTTAAAGTGGATGGGATGATTCATCCAAAAAATTTAAAAAAAATATTTATTAATACATAGAATTGACAAGTTTATAGGATTCAACAGAAATTTAAAAACATGGTATATAAAAAGTTCTTTTTATCTTGTAATTATTAATGGTCTATTCATGTAATAGCCGACATAGTAACAACCATCTGCGAGGACTAGAAATCAAACTTGGGTTTTCTAAACTCGAGACCGGCGTATCGCAAGCCACACAATCTCAGCGATTGGAGGAGTTCTTGACTTCCTTTCCTTTTAAAGAATGCAGATACAATCGCCTTATTTCAAAACTGTCCGGTTTATTGGATCTAAGGACAACTCGCGAATGGATTCCTATTATGTCCAAAAACCTAAAAAACAACGAGATTGTCCATCTTCGTGATAGACGGGATACCGTGTCATAGCTGCACATTGGATAGACTACATCAACTCCTGCCTTTGTCGTATTGTAATCCAGTATAGTCACTGGTTTACCACGGTTAAATCACCACTAACAATGAATGGAAAAGAATACAAGGGTCAGAAAACCAGACCTGCAACCAGAAAGGGTGTAGCTATAAATAGAAACTGCTTAGAACATTCAAACCTTACATGTAAAAACCAAGCATTCAAAATTTAAAAAAAATGTTGCACTTTGTTCACGGGCGCGCCCGCTGAAGGATTAAATAATAATCAAAATTTTCAGCAAACTGATTTTATAGTGATTTTATTTATAGAAAGCTGAGTGTGCAAACTACATCCGCAATCCAGAGAGAGAAAATATTTCATTGTACTCAGAGATTGATAGGTAAATTACGATAACCAGTTTTAATGTTATGTGTGAGGAACATAGTATTTAAATATTTATCATGTCTATATATATAAAACAGTTCCGTAACTGACTGACTCACTGATATACAACGCACAGACCAAACCGTTGGACCTAGAGGGCTGACATTTTGCATGGCGATTCTTCTCATAGTATAGGGGTGCACTAAGAAAGATGTTTGAAAAATGCTTCTTAGATTTTTTTAAATTCAATTTTTAACCTGTTTTAGTAACTTTTTTTAAGTTTGCATTTAAAATAATAATTGGAGGGTTATAAAATTTATATCACGAGAAAGATCCTGAAAATTCCTTTAAAGTGAAATCTTTTTCGAACCTTTACCTCGATTTTCTGATTTTTGGCGAATTTTTAAAGATTAATTTTTAGAATTTGATTTATGAAATGCCGATCACGTGATTTCTTTTTCTGGTACTTTAAATAAATATATAGTCACATGCATAACAACGAAATAGACAAAAAAAAATTTTTTTTCTTTCTAATGCTACAGAGGATTGGATATTATCCAAAAAAAATAAATATCCCTTACGATTTTTTTTATAAATATATATATATATATATATATTTTTTTTTTTACATCAATTGTATACATTGATCATCGCATTTATTATGAATATATATATTTATTTTTTTGGCATTAATTACTTACATTGACCGTTGTTATTTAATTTGAATGTTCTCCGTATGCGAAGCGCGGGTTTTCAGCTAGTTTTGAATAAGAATAATTAGATTTTAAGTTTCATGCGTAGTTTAATAAACTCGGTTAACAAAAATGAGTACAAATGTACGCCTTTTGGGGGAGCGAACCGACTTATACTTTTTTTATACCATATTAAGCATTTCAAAATATTTAATAACCAAGAAGCCATACCAGTTTAATCTTATAAAGACAACTTTTGGTATCTGGTTCATATCTGATAATTTCATGTTCAGAAGAAGAAGAAAAGTTTCAAAATAAACGTTACAGTTGAACAAAATATAAAAGATGGAAATGCAGAATAGAATTTTTAACTTTACCACTCATTTATATAAAGAACGAATGATTTCTCGTAATAAATTTAAAAATGTCAAATTTAGAAATTTTTTGGATTCGCCGCAAAGTTAAATACTTCTTTTAATATCTATAGCACAAATGTGAACCGATTAAATAATGAAAGCTATTCTAAAATATTTGATTTTTTACATTAGAACAAAAGTTTTAAAAAAGTTATATAGATTTTCAAAAAAATTTCTTTTTAACGCTTTGAAGTATGGAAAAAAATAAACTTGGATCAGAAAAAATTCGAAGGGATTAAAAAAGCTTATTAAAGTCATTTATGGATAAGTCATTTATAGATCATTACTATTATGACCTCGGAACCATTAATAACTTCTGCCGTCTCTCTGTGGACTACTGATTTTTTTCCAAGAGGCGTTATATTCATAATTTTTTATATGTTTAATCAATAGAAGTTTTATAGACTTTTTTTAAAAGTATTTTTTTGCAAATTCCCTTCTTTTATAAAGATTTTTTTTGTTAACTAGTAAAAACAATGGTAATAAGTATTCATTAATCCATGCAAAAATAATAGCTTGGATTTGAAATTCAATTGAAATTATTTGTATTTTTAATGTATTTTTTTGCTCTGAAACAAATTAAATTTCTAAATTAAAAAAATTATGATAATACGGAGGCAATATTCAGCCGGAGAGCTGAGTAAAGTTACGTATATCCTAAGGGTATCATTCAAATTTATTTATAGATTTAATTTCATTTCTAAAATTTCTTTTTGTTGCTTCTTTTAAGCCTCTTGTGGGCACGTATACATTTCAATAAATATTTTTCCTTGCGAACTCTTAAAAAAGAAAACAAATTTTTTAATTACAATTTTTTTTAGCAAACTAGTATTGTTTGTATATTTACAGCATGCTTTGTTTTAAGGGAATCAGACTCTTAAGATTATAAATGTGTGAAAAAATGAAGGTGAAATTTAACTGAAAACGATTTTACATTTATTCATGTTCTGCAGATAATATAGCAGGTCATTACTAGGACCTCACGATAAATTGATTTTGTTTCCTTTTTAGAGATGCTATGGGTTCGAGTCCCGCTGTTGGTAGTAGTAGCCATTCAGAATCGATTCTGAATGGCAGAATCGATTTTAATTTCAGAATCGATTTCAGAATCGATCCCGGTCAAACGAGTTTTCGTGTAGCAAAAGCTTTCCTTTCAAACAGCCAACTAACCTTTGTGCCAAACTGATTTAGATTTTTTTTTCAGTTATATAAATTGTTTAAGAATTTAATTACTTAAATTTTAATTATTATTGTATTTAAACAGTTATAGCTAATAAAAGTATAGTTTTACGTTACATAATTGTTCTTCATTTTTTTTCTTTCGTAACATAAAAGCGTGGAAAATGTCTATATTGATCAAAACTTCAAAGTTAATCATACATTTTTCCAAAAGAAAGAAAATACTTTTTAGATAATGAGTTTTTAAAAGTCAATTTTTAACATTCTTTGAAGTTCCCACGAAGTTTAACATTTTTTTTAACATCTACTGCACAAGCAAATAATCATTAAAACGTCTGATTGTTTCGTCGGTTCGTTAAAATTTATCTATAATTTTACGTATAATTAGATTTTACTGTTCTCGCAGTTTAAAACGAACAGAGGAGTTGCTATTTAAAGTAAAATTTAAATATAATTTTCCTATATAGCAACATTTCAGGTTGGAACATCTCTTCCGGTTTCTTTTTTTTCTAAGTTTATCTTTCAATTTTCTTCCTCATAGAATTTAAATTATATTTTTGAGGGTCGTGTTCAAAATTTACTACAATGGCTGTCTTTTGATCCGTTAAACATCTAAATTATAAGCTTTAGGCTTTAGCAATTCTTTCCTAACATAAAAATCGGAAATATGTTTCAAATTTTTAAATTAAATTCTGTCTGACGTTAGTGATGCACCTTAACTACTCCTCTTTAGAAATAAAACAGCACATTTTAATGTTCTATTGTAATTCAGGAGAAATTTCGCGGAGTACAGAGATTCGAATCGCATTTCATGTGATTACATCAGAGAGCAATCTAAAAAACCCTCGATGTTTTACTCACATATTACTTAAATGCCCTCTTGTGTAAGAATGTAGGATAGTGTCAGTTTGTTCCAAATATTACATTATAACTGCAAGTTTAATATTAATACTCTGTGTGATACGTGTTTAAGGGGGACAACGGACCTTCAAACTTCAGTTTTTTTTTCTTTTGAATGGATTTCCTTGAAATTTGAATATGTGATTAGTACCAAACATACGTAAAATTGGTTCAAATTTGATGATAAAATATTAATAATTTATGAATTATGAATTATTAATTATATAAAAAATTAGCCTCATTAAAAATGTTCCATGGGCATTTCTTTTGCATATAATACGTTAATTTTTATTTACAGGATACCTTATAGAACTAACGATGAAACTTATCGCTTATTTTAAGCACTCATTAAAAATATAAAGAGAAAAAAAAAATAATATTGAAAACACCCTTTTTATGACGCAAAATACCCATAAATCATCTTTTCGAGTACAAAATTTAGAAATTCTGAGCTACGAAGCATCATTTTTTTCAATAAGATTTATTTGATGTACAGTTAAGTATATAAAACTTAAATTTCAAAGCAATACGATCATTAGAAATGCGCCCGGAGCAGTTTGAATATTCGTACGACATGAACATTTTTATTTTGAAAAAAAAACACATTTAAAGTTATTGCTATTAGTAACCACGTAATATCTAAATTAAATACAAATTCCCATA
>OU015498.1:3323316-3335816 GCA_907164885.2 Dolomedes plantarius | reverse complement strand
AACAGAATTGATTTGACGGTATTTCCCGATCACTTTGATTTATGAATTAACAATTTAATCTTAAAAGCTCTATTCTAAATACTCCTTTTTAAGATAACAACGTGGAATGCTATTCTTATCGTCGACGGCTTTTTTAATTGTAAATAAATGTCTATTCGCGGCATGAAAGTTACCTGTTCCAAGGTTAATGCGAAAAACTGGCAGTGCAGCCGGATTCCTTAAGGAGAATGAATTCCACCCATCTTTTTTCGGTTTCCCAATCGTCAGTATCATCCGGCAGGTGGCGCACCTTGTCCCCCTATTGTCACATTTGATCTCCCCAGTCACTAAGGGTAGTATCACCACACGGCTGCAACTCCTCTCTCCTTGGGCTCGCGAAAAGAGACTGCAAAAAGTGGGCTTATTTCTCTCGAAAGCGGCCTCCTTTCGTCCAGATGTCCGAAGGTCCGGCCGACCCCTCACCTGCTCTAGGTAAGAATCCATTTCGAGTAAAACTTTGCATACGAAAAGGTGCGGAAATTTCCGAAACTGGGTGTTTCCGATAACGAAGAGTAGCATCTTTTCCGAGAGGGTGCGGACCTCCCCTTGCTGGAGACATGGATCGGTCTTGCGTTTCCATGGCGACGGGGAGTCTTTCGCCTTGTAGTCTTCTGCATTCAATGGCGGACATAGAAGTGAGCATAAACTCTTTTGTAGACATCTGGATTCGACTGCGTTCTTTTTTTTTTTCTCACTCTCATGGCAAGATAATTATTGAACCGATTTCAAGTCGACACCGATTTCAAGTTGACTCGGCATTTATTAACAACCCCGATCGAGAAAAGTGAGACTTATTCTCAAAATTCGACGACAGAAAGAGGTGTTTTTCTCATAGAGACGAGTAATATCTCGAAATAGTCGGTTTAAATCGACTGATTAAACACCTACAGAAATTTAAAAAATGATTCGTTTGAAATGGGTTTCGTTTTGTATTTTCACACTGCATTCGGTGAATAATTAATTTTCAGGGTTGCAAGGACTTTTAAGCGTTCCAGACAAGTGTAAATGTCTACACTTGTCTAGCGCATTTAAAACGTAATGCGCTGAAAACAATCTAATACATATACTCGTTTCCCGAATATGATATATAGGTATTTTATAATAATTAGCGTATTAATGTTTTTTTTTCTAGTCAATGAAATGCAAGCCTAAAGTTACGTTTTAAAATAAACGTTTATTATTATATGCTATTTTTCGTTATGTGATTCACAAGTGCTTAGATTTATTCCTTAGATTTCATCCAGAGAGCAGAGAAATTCGTGTATCTAACAGTTCCGCCACTAATTGGGAAAGAACTTTAAGCCAATCTTCTTACAAAATTCAAATTTTATTTCAAGAAACATTTAGGAAAAAACCGAAAATTCTAATCTACTGCTAGTTCTCAAAAACAGCTCTAGATTCCTTACAAGACAATGCAACGCATTTTTTATATTTTTTTTCAGTCACAGCGTTAGAAGAAGTTAATGAATAAGAAACATAAAAAATTAAATAAATATCAAGCAAAAGTATTATTTTTTTTAATAAGAAAAAGCTGTTTACCGTAACAGGTTATAAGGCGAAAATCAAGACATAACATTCTTTAAATCTATTTAAATCAATGAGGATATAACTTATATTTTAAAATTACTCTTTTATGCTGCTCTTCTATAAGACTTTGCTATGGTATTGTTTATGAATCTATAATTCATAGAATATATCTCATATTACATATTTTCCTTTCCTATATTCCTTTACATCTCAGTTCTGATGCATTTTAATTAAAGTTAACTTAATTTTTCTCGATGCTAATTACGCTTTCAAAAACATACACGAAATGAACTTTGAGGAACATGCACGCATCATTATAACTTTACACAAGTACAATGCAGAACAATTTTATAAAAGCTATAAACATGATTTTTATACGTTTTATTTGGGTCGGGTTCTTTGACAATGAAAAATACCATGCAATATCTATTTGCTGTTACCAGTTTAGAAATTGATTTATAACTATCACATAATATAAGTTAAACTGAAATTATCAATTTTAAAAGAAAACTAGTTTCGCACTCAAAAACATATTTAGCTGATTATAATGAATACGGCAACTTTCAATTCTTGTTTGAAATTTTATTCTATAAAGACCTGTCATTTGTACCAAAAAAAACCATATCTTCAAGAATCTATCGATTTTCCATAATGTTATAAATACGATGGGAACATCATATCTATTGTTCATATTCAATATTGTGTGCTTTTTCTCCATGCTATTTCCAATAAATTAAAATTTACTCTGCTCCCAATAAATTATAATTTACTGGAAAATTTGATTCGAGTTACACGATTTAATTCATCACTGGGAGAATGAAGTTATAAATTCTAAGACCTGAGTCAAATCAAATATGTTTTCCTCTCTGATTTTTCAAAGTTACGCTGATAAATTTTAATTTAAACGTTTCAACAACGTTTCACATTTTTATGCACGTGAAGGTCTCAAATTTTTTATTAGAATCAAATTTAATGATTATTCTTTTTCAAATATGCCTTTTTGGAAATTTAAAAATTTTGTTAACAATAATCCTGTATAGTTTAATGTAGCTTATAGATTTATGAATGGAAAATATTTTTCAGCATGCGTCTTTTCCATACTAAACAAAAACACGAAAAGCACCATTTCCCTCCATAAAACTTTATTTTATGCTCATAAAATTAGAGATTGATAAACTAAAGGTAATTGTGAATAGCGATATGTCGTATTGTTTAGGATTTATGATAACGCCGTTATTGTCCAGTCGTGTTATGGACACACAAAAAATGTAAAATCCCGATACTAGTAATTGCAATATATGAAATACTTGCAATTACTAGTATCGGGCTTTTTCTTATTTAAAATAAAATAATACTTTTACTTGATATCTATTTAATTTTTGATGTTTCTTATTCATTAACTTTTTTTTAAAGCTGTGTCTGTAATCAAATATAAAAAATACGTTGCATTGTCTTGTAAGGAATCTACACAGAGCTTTTATTTAGTACTAGTTAGAATATTTAGTACTGCAGAGCAGAACTAAATATTCTTTAAAAAAGTCCTCGTATTCAGTTCAAAGAAATTTTTATTAGACCTATAAATCTGTTAATTTTGGTATTTCATAAGACAGATTTCATATTCAGTACATAGCACTAAATCCAGATTTCCCGATTATAAATCATTTTTGGTACTTTCTCATTACACCGACCTGTCGCCAACCTCATGGCCAACTGCGACTCTTGGCGAGGAAAGGCCGTTCTCATATACCGGAGTTGGATTTCTGAAACATCTACCTACAAAATGTAGACGCAATCTCCGCACCACGGCATTACTAACAAAACAACTGTATTTGAGTGTATGTAAAAAGCGGACAGAAATGTACCTGAAAAATGAAATTGAAACACTATTTAAGGAGTTATTGAATTTATTAAATGAAATTTCCGGATGTCAGAATTCTCGCTCGAAAGATATTTATTAAACCAAAAAAATTAGAAATGGAGTTTGCGATACTTAAAATGTAGTTTGCAAAATATATGTGATGTGAAACGTCAAAACTATCTTCTTTCTTCTTATTTATTTATTTATTTTTTGCTTTAACACTGAAATGTAGTTCGCAGAAGTAGAAATGGTGTTTGAAAAGCGAGCATTTTCTTGTATTCCTTTTATTTCTTTAATTGACGGCTCTTTTGCACTATTGTTGGCAACAGGTCGGTATAAAAGGAAAGTACCTCATTTTTTAAAGAATCTTCAACGGTTTTAAAAAAATAATGATATTATTTACATTTTGAATTCTTAATAGGGCAGTGTCTCGTAGTATGTCACATCTCAACTCTTGTAGATTTTACTTCTTGTTTGGCGAGGAGTGGCAAAACATTGCATAATTTAACATGGCGTTCGATGAGCATTCTTACAGCTTGTCGAATAAAATGCTCTCAGATGACGCAAAGTCTTTAGATACGGTATCTAAACAAAGGTATATCACTCAATTAAACATTCAGGTACATCCCGGAATGGTTTATTCGGTACGTGACCCGTATTTATTGACAGGGGAAGACTGGAGTTACGATACGAGACGCTGGACTGAAGTAACTTATCCCGATATCTATACTTATCTCAACATAATAATAATCATTCTCGACGAAAGAATGATTATATTCTCTTAAACCTTGCGAGATATTGAAAAAAAAGTGTTAAAATACCTGTTACATACAACTAATATGAGGAATTTTATAAATAAACTTAAATGATTTAACTCAAAATGAAGGTATCGTCCAAAAACACATGGAAACGTATAGGAACGGCTTCTGTTTTCTGCCACCCGATAATCAAGTGATCTATAGTAGACGAAAACTTACGTAGCCAGTGACGTTGCAATGTGACGCCTTATTGTTTTACAAGAAATTTTTGATTTGAGGAAACGTATGATCAACTTTCATTTTATGTTTTAAATACAATTATAAGGATAAAAAAAATCCTACTTTTAGTCTCCTTTTCTGGTTAGCCTGAAAGTTCTAGAAATGGGAATCTCAGTTAGGATAGACGAATCGAACAGGAGTTCAGGAT
Organism: Dolomedes plantarius; assembly: GCA_907164885.2. Classification (NCBI taxonomy): domain Eukaryota; kingdom Metazoa; phylum Arthropoda; class Arachnida; order Araneae; family Dolomedidae; genus Dolomedes; species Dolomedes plantarius. The sequence continues at coordinate 3,331,207 of OU015498.1, read as the reverse complement.
TATGAAGCACATGATTCTAATACAGCCAATCGAAGTCCTTGGAAGGATAAAAGCACATGCATACGTTTCATTAATCACTCCTAAATCTTACGCCACGTGCTTGATCGGGAAAGGAGGACGGTCTTCACAAATTAAATATGGCAGCAACCCCGCGAACCCTAATAGTTACAACGTTTATAATATACTCGGGAATTGTTAGTCTTTCCATAAAAATTATTTCCTTAGTCTTCCCACGAACTGTTCTTCTCTTCTTATCGAGTTGTACCCTTTGAATTCTATATCTGTGCACACTCAAAATGCTTACGTGAGAATCACAGGATTGAACATTGGGGAAAGATTCATTTTAAATCCATGATTAAGAATCTTGGCGGCTGGGGCACGTAAAATCTGTCGTGGCTGCAATGTCCTCCAAATTCTCAAAATTACGTCTGGAGGTGCAGGGTCGAGTGTTCTTGTCCTCGTCACCTGACTCGGTTCAACATTACGGGTCCGGTCCTTTGGCCAATTCGGACTCCGACCCTTGTAGTGCTAACTCAAAACAGGATCCGCACCTTCATCGCCCATGGCCTTCGGGACTCGATCTGACGTTGCTGTCGGTCAAGTGGCACAAGCAACAACAACAACATATTTTAGAATCTTGAAAAATTATGTCATGAGTTGTTTGCTAGAGAAACAGATGGTTGCAGTGCCCATTGGTCCCCGCTGACAATTTTGTTGAGGATCAGAAACAATAACCTTGGCTGTCAAAATTTTCATCCTTTGTTTATATTAAGGGGACAGCGGACTTTCAAAATTGTGAAATTTGTCTAAAATTTCGATATTTTTTTATTTTATTGAATTGTGAAACTACGGACGAGTAGGAATGTGTCGCAAAAAGAATTTTTAATTTCTGCGATTGTTTTCCTAGTTATAGGCATTTGTATTTAATTTAGATAATATGTGGTTACTAATAGCAATAACTTTAAATGTGTTTTTCTCAAAATAAAAATTTTCGTGTCGTACGAATATTCAAACTGCTCCGGGCGCATTTCTAATGATCGTATTGCTTTCATATTTAAGTCTTATATATCTATGGTATCTTATATAGTCTTATATATCTATGGTCTTATTATCTATGGTAATAATCGCATATTCAAATTTCAAGCAAATCCATTCAAAACAAAAAAAGTTAGGTTCGAAGGTCCACTGTCCCCTTAAATGAACTATATCGGAGAAATTCACTCTCAGATTTTTTTTGTCATAAGCACTGTATGCCTGTGACATACTTAACAAATCTAAGCATCCCTCTATATATGCTACAGGAGAGTTACTCAGTACATGAAAAATTCTGCTGATTTGAAGTATAAGCCACCAATGCACAAAAGCGCATGACAATATATCCTAGAGAGGAGAAATCAAAGGATATCGGTCTAATGAGAGTTGTCAAAGTTATCAGCGGTTGAAATGATTCTTCCAAATATACTGTTGTTCACAGAAATTGCAACACCGACTTCAGTTTCAAGAATGAGATTTATTTGAGCACTGACAAGAAGAAATGATTGAAATTACTGACCTGGTAGTCAAAGAAACATGTTAGAATCAGTATTTTGTGTGCCAGCTTCAGCAGTTATAACTGCTTGCGCACGGTGTGTTATTGAGCGATATACAGATTCTGGACTGCTGTCTGTGAAAAACCACGCCAGACACATTCGGCGAGCATCCATAGTTCTTCAGTTGTGAGTTCGGGTGAGGAGACCCATTTTCCAGCAATCATATCCCACAAGTGTTCTTTGGGTCGAAAATCCGGCAACCAAGTGGATTAAGAAAGAAGTGGTAATAGTTGGTAACAGATAACAGGTTGAATAATTTGAGTTACATTTGGGCGAGCACTGTCCTTCTGAAAGATAGCTCAAGGAACGGTCTGTAAAAGCGTAGGACTTCTTGTTCTAAGATTACTCTGATGTACTGCAGGCTGATTATAGTAACTGCGAATCTGGCTGAATGAATAATCTGGGTTACATTTGGACAAGAATTGTTCTTCTGAAAGATAGCTTAAGGAACGGTCTGTAAAAGGGTAGGACTTCTTGTTCTAAGATTACTTTGATGTACTGCTGACTGATTATAGTGCGAATCTGGGTGAATGAATAATCTAGGTTACATTTGGACAAGCATTGTTCTTCTGAAAGATAGCTCAAGGAACGGTCTGTAAAACGGTAGGACTTCTTGTTCTAAGATTACTCTGATGTACTGCTGACTGATTATAGTAACTGCGAATCTGGGTGAATGAATAATCTGGGTAACATTTGGACAAGCATTGTTCTTCTGAAAGATAGCTCAAGGAACGGTCTGTAAAAGAGTAGGACTTCTTGTTCTAAGATTACTCTGATGTACTGCTCACTGATTATAGTAACTGCGAATCTGGGTGAATGAATAATCTGGGTAACATTTGGACAAGCATTGTTCTTCTGAAAGATAGCTCAAGGAACGGTCTGTAAAAGGGTAGGACTTCTTGTTCTAAGATTACTCTGATGTACTGCTCACTGATTATAGTAACTGCGAATCTGGGTGAATGAATAATCTGGGTAACATTTGGACAAGCATTGTTCTTCTGAAAGATAGCTCAAGGAACGGTCTGTAAAAGGGTAGGACTTCTTGTTCTAAGATTACTCTGATGCACTGCTGACTGCTTATAGTAACTACGAATCTGGGTGAATGAATAATCTGGGTAACATTTGGACAAGCATTGTTCTTGTGAAAGATAGCTCAAGCAACGGTCTGTAAAAGGGTAGGACTTCTTGTTCTAAGATTACTCTGATGCACTGCTGACTGCTTATAGTAACTGCGAATCTGGGTGAATGAATAATCTGGGTAACATTTGTACAAGCATTGTTCTTCTGAAAGATAGCTCAAGGAACGGTCTGTAAAAGGGTAGGACTTCTTGTTCTAAGATTACTCTGATGTACTGCTGACTGCTTATAGTAACTGCGAATCTGGGTGAATGAATAATCTAGGTTACATTTGGACAAGCATTGTTCTTCTGAAAGATAGCTCAAGGAACGGTCTCTAAAACGGTAGGACTTCTTGTTCTAAGATTACTCTGATGTACTGCTGACTGATTATAGTAACTGCGAATCTGGGTGAATGAATAATCTGGGTAACATTTGGACAAGCATTGTTCTTCTGAAAGATAGCTCAAGGAACGGTCTGTAAAACGGTAGGACTTCTTGTTCTAAGATTACTCTGATGCACTGCTGACTGCTTATAGTAACTGCGAATCTGGGTGAATGAATAATCTAGGTTACATTTGGACAAGCATTGTTCTTCTGAAAGATAGCTCAAGGAACGGTCTCTAAAACGGTAGGACTTCTTGTTCTAAGATTACTCTGATGTACTGCTCACTGATTATAGTAACTGCGAATCTGGGTGAATGAATAATCTGGGTAACATTTGGACAAGCATTGTTCTTCTGAAAGATAGCTCAAGGAACGGTCTGTAAAACGGTAGGACTTCTTGTTCTAAGATTACTCTGATGCACTGCTGACTGCTTATAGTAACTGCGAATCTGGGTGAATGAATAATCTAGGTTACATTTGGACAAGCATTGTTCTTCTGAAAGATAGCTCAAGGAACGGTCTGTAAAACGGTAGGACTTCTTGTTCTAAGATTACTCTGATGCACTGCTGACTGCTTATAGTAACTGCGAATCTGGGTGAATGAATAATCTAGGTTACATTTGGACAAGCATTGTTCTTCTGAAAGATAGCTCAAGGAACGGTCTGTAAAACGGTAGGACTTCTTGTTCTAAGATTACTCTGATGTACTGCTGACTGATTATAGTAACTGCGAATCTGGGTGAATGAATAATCTGGGTAACATTTGGACAAGCATTGTTCTTCTGAAAGATAGTTCAAGGAACGGTCTGTAAAAGCGTAGGACTTCTTGTTCTAAGATTACTTTGATGTACTGCTCACTGATTATAGTAACTGCGAATCTGGGTGAATGAATAATCTGGGTAACATTTGGACAAGCATTGTTCTTCTGAAAGATAGCTCAAGGAACGGTCTGTAAAACGGTAGGACTTCTTGTTCTAAGATTACTCTGATGCACTGCTGACTGCTTATAGTAACTGCGAATCTGGGTGAATGAATAATCTGGGTTACATTTGGACAAGCATTGTTCTTCTGAAAGATAGCTCAAGGAACGGTCTGTAAAAGGGTAGGACTTCTTGTTCTAAGATTACTCTGATGTACTGCTGACTGATTATAGTAACTGCGATCTGTGAAAGGACAGAGCGTTAATGAAAGGGAAGTAGCTCCCCAAATCATTACTCTTCGAGTAGAACTAATATGGCGTTCTACAGTGCATCATTTTAGATGCTGTTCATCACTGTATCTGCTAATAAGCTTCGGTTCTCGAGATTGAATCTAGACTCGTCAGGAGACATGATTCGCTCCCTTTCAATGTTCCAATTCTTTCGCTCTTGGTACCATAGATATAACGTTGAAGGAATAAGCAATAATGGTCGTCGATCTACGAGTCCTCACTTTTGTAATCGTCGTCTAACAGTTCTGGCAGACATCCCCTGATGCATCACCCTTCTCAGGCGATGTTTTGTGCTGACGTTGTGCCCATCCATCCTCGCCATGCGTAGCAAGTACCTGCCTTCCCTTTATGACGGCCAGGGGATGGCCGAATGGCTACGACGCTGGCATTCGGTTCAGATCCTGTGGGTTCGAGTCCCACTGTTGGCGTGGATGTTTGTAGCCGTTCGGAATCGGCTTTAAACTGTAGGTACCGTTCTAATTAGCCCTCGTGTAGCAAAAAGTTGACCGTAGCGCTCCAAACCAAACCAAACCAATCCCTTTATGATGTAGCCATATGGGCTTGATATCCCTCATGACGATGCGTAGAACCCTCATGCGTCCATTTTCGTCGAGTACGAATAACGACACTAACGTGTCGTCCAAAAGCGTACAGCAATATCACGATTCCACAAACCACTTCACCTCAACCGAATGATTTATCCCCTCTGTCATCTGTTCATAATGTCGTCTCGTCCGGCAGCGAGGCATTTTTACGTACTATCAGAGTAATACCAACCAAATTCACCAACGCAATACCTGGGATTTGCATTTTTAGGCCTACTTTGATGTCACGTGTCAGTGTGTGTATTGCGCCCGCATCCAATTTGAATACGCAGCTGACACGTTAATGGTTTGTATTTCCACGATAAACTACCCGTCTGCCAAAACCCAGGTGAATCCAACAACTCATTTTTGGTGTCGAAATTTTCATGTATAGCAACGTATTTTAATCTGGTTACCGCACCTAGAACCTGAGTTGTGTTTCATTTGTAATAGTTTTTTCTCGCAATATATATATATATATATAAATATATATATATATATATATATATATATATAAATATATATATATATATATAAATATATATATATATAAATATATATATATATATACATATATATATATATATATATATATATATATATATATATATAAATAAATATATATATATATATATATATATATATATATATATATATATATATATATATATGTGTGTGTGTGTGTGTGTGTGTGTGTGTAAGATGTTGCACTGCGAGAGTTGATGAATTTGGGAACTAAGTTTAGATTACCTAGCACTAATAATAATAAGAAAATAATAAGTTTCTTAAATGCTGATTTAGATAAATTTATTTACAAAATAGCAATTAATTACTCTCTACCTACAGAAGCATTCAACCCATGGAAAATTAATTTACTAAAACTAGTACAAGCTAAATTACCCAATAATAGTAATAACATTAATTATTCATATAAACACGTTAAAGCTGCTATTACAAAATTACAAGATGACTTTATAGTCACTTATGTAGATAAAGCAGCCAACAACTATGCTATAATTTGTAAAAAATATTTTGCCATATGTTTAAAAAAACAGCTAGAAAATAGTGATCTTTTTCAGCCATTAAAAGAAACTACTAGTATTATTATTAAGAAAATCATAGCAAAATATAAATTACTAGGTATTTCATCTAACAATTATCTTTTTCCTTATATAACTTTAGTTCCTAAATTTCATAAAACACCTATTGCTTTTAGAGCAGTAACCTGTGGTCACAACACTTATGCTACAAAAGCAAGTAAATTATTATTAAAGTACCTTAAATTAATCTATAAAAATATAACATCTGGTGTTTGTGGTATAATTGATAATAGCTATAGTCTAATTAGAAAACTACAAACATTAGATAACTGTAAAAATATTGTAACTTATGATTTTAAAGATCTATTTAATAATATTGATATAATTGATTTAAATAGAATAATCATAATGTTAGTACAAAATAATATTCAATACTTAGGCAACGAAATTAAACTAACTCGTTTCAATAGGCTCCTAAAATTAGTAACTAAACATAATTACATAGTTCATAATAATAGTATATACTTACAGTCCAAAGGTGTACTACAAGGTGGTAATGCTTCAAGTATGCTAGCTAATTTATACTTATTATTTTGAAATTAATAATATAGAAAATAGCAATTACAATATATTTAGATATATAGATGATATAATAGTAATTAATAAAAGTAATAACCCTATAGACTTAAATTTTTACCCTCCTAATTTGGAACTAATTAAAAGTAGCCATGATAATACTAATGTAAACATTCTAGATATTAATATTAAATTAAGTACTCACAGTAAATTTACTTTTGACTTATACGACAAAAGATCTGACTATAATTTTAATATTGTTAAATTTCAAAATTATCTAACCTGTTTACATAAATCTGTTTTAATAACATTATTGTAAATCAGTTAATTCGTATAAATAGGCTATGTTCTACAGACAATAGGATTAAGCATATTTTAGACTTGAAAGCTGTGCTAACTCGGAATAATTACCCCGTAAGTCTATCCAAAAACATAATTGGTTGTTTTTGTTTTAAAGAATAGTTTGTTCCGTTGCATTAATATGTTAAACATAACAATAGGTTAAAATAGAAATAACAACTACTAAAAATAAAAATAAAAATCATAAGTAAAATAAAATAATAATAAAAAATAACTCATAGTAGTAAAAATAATAAAAACCAAATAATAATAAAAGGATATTAGTCTTAAAATACGGTAACCTAAGTAAGTCTGTTACTGGGAATCCACTACCTCAATGGTTGCAAGTTTTATGACGTCAGTCATCTTGCGGTTACAAGTTCTTAACTTCATACTGACTAGCGCCAGGCTTGGTGTTCTTTGGTTAAGTACTTTTAATCAAACTTGATTTATTTATTAATCAATTTTTCTGTTAATAATGGATTGTACGGTGTCTGAGTGTGTTTATTTAATAGATCATACTCATCAGAAACAATCCATTGGTTTTTAGACAGTATTGACACCGCTGATGAAGAAATGCTGTCAAAAACCTTATTCATACTTTTATTTACTTGTTTGTTCCTCGCTGCAAGTAGCTTTAGAGCTATTACTGGTTTTCTCTTTCATCTTATTCTTATTTATATATATATGTATATATATATATATATATATATATATATATATATATATATATATATATATATATATATATATATATGTATGTATATATATTTATACATACAGGGTGTCCATAATTAAAGTCCCACTTTCAAAAGGCTGCAAAAAAAGAACCACTGGTCAGAATGACTTCAAATTTGAACTGAATATACTGGAAGAAGGGGGAAGCGATTTGGCTTAATAAAAAAAAGTTCCAAAATGTTACAGCGCCATCTATTGATACATTTTGGAACTTTAATTTATTATGCCAAATCGTTCCCCCCTTCTTTCAGTATATTCAGTTCAAATTTGAAGTCATTCTGACCAGTGGTTCTATTTTTGCAGCCTTTTGAA
>OU015498.1:3300660-3323216 GCA_907164885.2 Dolomedes plantarius | reverse complement strand
CATCGATGCTTTAGAACATCCATTTTTGAAAACTGGTTTAGTAACCTCTAACATTAATGTTACTTCGGTTAGTCGTGTGTGGGGGGGGGGGGGGGGGGGGATTTAATTTTTAATTTTACTCTGTGATTGGGCTGAGACAAATGACAAAAACTGGGTTGCTTTTTCCTTGGGCTACATTGATGGCTCAAAATTCTCGTTGTCAATATCGCCATGTTTTGTCTTCAAATGTCCAGATAAATTCGTGGTATTGCCAGAAGTTTTGAGGGACTTAAGGCAAATATTGCATTTCGATAATTTGTCAGAGGTTTCGCAAAAATATTTCCAAAAGGTACTTTTGGGAGGCAACTTACTAATAATATTCACGTCAACTTATATAAAACCAGAACAACAAAAAAAAACTTAAATAGCTGCTCTCGTGTATATACTATTTGTAAAATAAAACCCCATGGAAGGTTCTGGAGTGTCGAGAACATTCCAAACGCTCTTATTGGTTCATTGGTTGTTGATTGCCATTTGTCTGTTTCCTAAGGAATCGTTCCCCCTTTTGTATTCGTCCTTTTCAGAATTCAAACTTACATTTACCGAGTGTGAAAATTATGCTACGTGGTAAATTATTTTATTATGGTACTTTTTCATTTAAAAAAAACCCATCGAGACAACGTAAAACATCGAACACAAAACATCGATGTTAAAAAAACCTCGGCTTCAGTAAATCGATGTTTTTATCAAAACATCGATGTTATGAAAACATCGACATCGATGTCGCATCCCTAGCCCAATCCCTTCGCCATTCAGGTTAGAATTATATCTTGCCAGGATGCATTAGTGACAACAACAACACAGCGGATGGTAGACGTTTGGTCGGATAAATGCAAGTAAAAGGTGAAATTTGCTTTTTATCGCTTACCTAAGTTGAAACCTTGGGCTATCAGAGTTTTTTATTTCATGTTATGGAGAAAAGTGGCCTCTTTCTTACTCTTTTCGCTCTAGAATGATTAGAAAGTAGACAAACCTTCCTAATGTAACATGGAACCAACCCACAAAAGTTTAAAAGCTGAGTTCAATAGTTGGTAGGGTGCGCTCTCTGTTCAGCTATCTGGGGGAAAAAAGTGATTATTCTATGCAAAAATTATGGTCATTATATTAACAGGAGAGTCAACTCTCAGCGTCTGGAATTTTTAAGTGAATGCTCTATTCCAACTCAGTTTTCTCAGTTTCGTAGTGTGGGTCGGTTCCTTGTCGCATGCAGGGCCTTTTTATCGCATGGGCAAATCGGGACTTTGCCCAGGGCCCCCTGATGTTAGGGGCCTCCAAAATTGTACTCTTTAACATGCAAAATCTCAACACTAAAATAGATAGGGTGTCAGATAAGTGAAAGTTTTTAATTTCGCTTTCTGCTTTAGGAAGAATATTAAACTATGAGGTTGTATCAGACGTACATCGGAAGGGGAGGGGCGTTTTCAATTTGATGTGAAACATGTCTATGAATGCTTCATCTTATCAGCCATACACTGTAACAGCAAATATAGGACTCACATGCAGGGTTCTTTGGTTTAAATCGTTATTGGAATCAAAATTTAAATCAAACGATTTTATTTTAAACCTTGATTTTTAACAACTTTTCCTCACATGCTTGGCGTAAGCACCTAGTACTTCTAATAGTAGGTATAGTCCATGGATAGTTCTTATATTTATAAATGTTCGTAATGGGGGCCCCCAAATAGCATCTGGCCCAAATAGCCCAGGGACCCCCAGCATTCATAATCGGGCCCTGTTCGCATGCTGTCCAATGAATAGTCCATCATCAGACATTGAGTTTGATTATCAACATTTGAGGATTACCCATGAAGGCAATCACACGAAATGGCGATCCATTATCGAAACTAGCTCTTACTTTTATTAGGCAAGCTTCTTGCTCCTGTTTCGTATGTTTTCGACACCATCTGTTTATGACGCGATCACCCTTTTTCTGTTAACTGACTGTGTCGAAACATACATCACTCACACCCACGCTACGAATACACTGAGTAAATCCGCGCCACGAAATCTCCGCGCCCCAAGATCCCTGGGAGAAAATGTGTTGCTGCTCGGGGGCTTATTCATTTCACGGGCAAAGTCCCGGCGAGCGATGAAGCGGGAGAAGTGCGCGATAAGAAAGCGTTATGCCAACAGCTAGGCCCTAATAGCCAATTTTCGAGGACTTTCTCATTACGCCTATCTCCCCCCCCTCCCCGGGAGCAAAACTGTTGTCACCCCCCTCTCTCGGAGGCAATTGCTGGCTCGTACCCACGCTTCGATGATTAGGATCCCCGCCTGGCACCCACTCTGGACCGACTTTATTTATTTATTTATTTTTTGCGATTAGGCTTATGAGTTTCAAAAGGGGGGGAGGGGGGAGCGAGGCACTGTCGGGGATTCGCGGTTATAAACTCTGCCTCAGATAACTCCGGAAATTGCGGTCGAGAGTAGGGGAAAAGGGGGAAACTTTAAAAGAGGATTTGTTGTAATTTAATTTTCTTTCATGTCTGAGATTAAAAATGCATTTCCCGAATTGGTTTTGGAATGGACCGCTGTGGTGAAGTTCAAAATCAATCAGTTGAGACGCGCGGGGCTGTTGTTTGTGAAACATTTTAAAGAGGACAGGAATATATAAAAGCAGTCACAGAATATGTAACGTAGAGGTGGTAAAAAAAGTATAATGGAAGGAGTGATGGAAGAAAATGGAGCGGTTTTAGTTGCGCTGTAGCACTAGTAATTCACATCCATCGGAGAGGGATCGTCCATCCAAAAAAGGGAAATTGCTCATAAAGGAAGATAATCTACGACTTATCGATACTAAGCAATTCTGTGAGGACACGGTCTTTGTACTAGTTTATGTGTACTGAAGTGAATTTATAGAAATAATCAAGTTTGATAAGATATAAAAAGGAAGATTTGCTTCTTTCAAAATAGGAATAAAAAAAACTGTAAATGAGTCCATGGTAATGCTTCTTCTACCGACGGGGAAATGTTTTGAGTCAAATGATGACACATATAAACTCTTGTCAAAGGTACTTATTGTAAATACAAAACAATAGTGTGTACAATAGTGAAACTCTCGCTATTGCGAAGAGGGTTTCAAGGCAGAGATAAAAAGTTGATTCCAGGAGATGATTTAAGAACCTTGTGTTAGGGAATCCGTTGACAGATCGTGGTGGACTGAGTACTTTTATGCAAACTGCTGTTTAAAATTTCTAGATTAAGCTTGGGATCCTAATTGGACAGTGTTGAGTTAAACAGCCAGTAGGGTGCGCACCGTGTTATGGGAAAAAAATCCTTATAGGCTAAATAGTCATTGAGTGGAGAAGCCAGCATCAGAGAATGCAATGTTTGATTGAAAGCTTCATTAAAACAATTTTCTCCGTTTTAGTGTCTTCTTGCGTAACACTGTCCAATTATCGATCACAGAAATGACTCACTGACGAAATTCGTCATTCAAATTTGCATTATTCATTTAGACACTAAAATCTGTTTTGCTATGCGGAAGGAAGGACTTTTCACATAAAAGACAGCGAATAGCCAGTCTGTCGGGGGATCCAATTTTCTTACACCACTTCATTCTTTTTTAAATTGTTTGCCACGGGATTATCTTGGAGAGCATAAAGTCTTCTCTTCATAATGAATACTCTGACTTTCATTTCATTTTTAGAAAGTGTCTTTGAAGATTGACCTTGGTGTACACAGACAGTATTCTAAACCTAATCAGTATACTTCTAAATCGGATTTCGCTATCTTAATCTTAAAACATCTTACACATTAAAATATCGAAGCCATTTTTCTGTTTTATACGTATTCAAAATTCTGAAAATGATCAGTTTAAAGATATGTCCGAGTGCGATATGGCAATCCAAAAGTCGTTCGATCGATCGAAAAATGGACTTCTCGCAAATAAACACCCTCTCTTTTTTTATTTCGAAGAACAGAACGCTGGTTTTCTTACGTCTGCTTCGAGGTTATTTTCGTCATTTTATTTCACTTTATCTTCGGATAATAAACAAAATAAGGCAAAGAAAAAAAAGGGGGGGTGGGGGTGAAAGTCATTGATCGAGCAATAATTCAAGCTGACATGAAAATGACTCAAATTTGACAAAAAAATTAATCTTGTGGTCGTATCGATGATGGGCCGGCAATCCACGTAATACTCGTACGATGTGACACTTTGATTAGATGAGGAAAGATTGCGGGAGGAAAGAAATGATGGAGCGCTTTTCGGCCAATCACAGAGGGAGAAAAAATTGGCTCCGGACCAATGGGCGGGTCAGAGAGGGGGAAAAAAAAAAGATACCGTCTTAACCAAACGATAGTGTTGCCTCGAAACAGAATAAGAAATTAGATGGACAGATGAAATGGGGAATGGCTTTTCTTACCACGAAAAAAAAGGGGGCTCTATTTTTAGACTTAATGGCAGTGAACAAACAGCCTTTAAAAAGAGCCTATTAATAACTTGATATTTGCATCTGCTAAATAAACTTTAAACATTATTATGAACATAGCCACGGAGAAATTTCGAGATACATAGAATTGTCGATCTCGATGGTTTGACAGAATCACGCTACTCTCAAAGTATGAACAAGGATAAGTTTTCAATGAAATATCTGTCCTAACAATAGCCCAGTTCTGTCCCGCTATCTAGAACGCTTCCGGAGCGACCGATTCAAAAATATATCAACCTATGGCATCCATTTTGTTTTATGAGTTAGGCTTAACAAGTTAAAAGTAAAGTTAAAAAAGATTATTTGTATCTAAACCCAAATAATTTATTAGACAAGACGTAATATAGACACAAAGCTACTTTATTTCGATTTTTAGAAGGCTGTAGTAAACGGTTATGACAATTTCAAAACAGCTCGCGAACGTTTAAAGCCGTTCTCAGCATAAAATATCCTTTCATCGTAACGCATTTTCGTTGTGATATTTATATTCATTAGAGAATTATCTCTTTTCCGCCACCTTTCGAGTTATCATAGTGTTTCATTTAAATTAATAAGAAGTATTCATTTTATATACTCAGAACTTGAAAATGTAAACACGAGAGAGTCATTCATTCACCGTGATTCATTCACCGTCGTTAATTTAAGAAAAATTGAATCACAGAATCTTTTTCACAGTAAAACAGTTTTTCATTATATTATTCTTTTAATATCTTTATTTATATTTTAACCATATAATAGTATATATTTTTAACCAGATATTACAATAACGTCAAATTTAGTATTTTCGGGAAGTTGCAACCTCGACGCATGCGTAGTGATATGTAAAAACCCGTACTTCGCTACGGAGTACATTCAAATTAAATACAATGGTCAACGAATGCAATGAATGCAAAAAAAATTATAAAAAAATCGTAACGGATATTTTTATAGACAAAATAATGTAGAAGAATTAGATAATGTCCAGTCATCTGCCGCATTAGAAAGAAAAAATATCTATTTAATAAATATATAATAAATATATATATTTAAAAAATATATATAAATATATAAAGCATCAAAAAGAAAAGAAACCACGTGATCAGCATTTAATAAATTAAATTCTAAACATTAATGTTTAAAAATTCACCAAAAATCAGAAAATAGAGGTAAAGATTAGAAAAAGATTTCGTTTTAAAGGAATTTTTATGATCTTTCTCGTGATGCAAATTTTATCACTCTCCGATTATTATTTTAAATTTTAAATAATTTAAAATGCGTATAATTTAAATAAAAAAAAATTAGAGAAGCTCTTAAGTATACAAATAATGTCGACTTTGCAGATGTAAATTAATAAAAATGGGCTTGTACCGGCCCTGTGGTACAGCGCGCTGGTTTTCGGTGCTGAGGGTGCTCAGATCGAATCCCGGCGTTGCGCCAAAAAATGCCTCCGTTTATGTCGTCCCTTCATAGGGGGTAATGCTGTCCACCTATAGGGTGCCCCCATAATAAAATGGACAGCAAAAACTGCGGCGTAGTATAGGCGAATGTTTGATTACAAGTGCCTCCGCATTGGATTTAAAAAATGTATAAAAATTAAAATTAACACGTCATTTTTGACGGGCTAACCACTAGTTCCTCGATAATTATTAAGAAAGCTTTTTTTTCTAACTGTCCTAAAAGCTCATTAAAGGAGGCGCCCTTAGTTTACGTTACATATTACGAGAACATATTATATCATTGTATGGAGCGCGCGTGTATGACATGTGTCGACCTGAGTAATTATTCGACCTTACCGATCCGCCCCGGGACGGACACAACGAAATTTTTGTGTTGAGCTGTCAGACACCTGCATTCCAAAAGTTCCTTTTTTTTTTCTTCTTGCTAAAATCCGTGAAGAGGGTGTGAAAAGGGTGTGACGCGAGGAATCTCGTCATTTTGTAAAATGAACAACGTTTTATTAAAATGTATCGAATAAATGAAACTTAAATAATACTTTATTGCATTTATCGCAAATGACTTCGGCAAATAATTCCTCTAAATTGTATTCATCACTTCTGGGATAATACAGGTTCGAGTTGGGAAATGGCCTAAAAGAATCTAGGCAACACGCTTGTTATACTTAAAACAGTCGACAAATTTAAGCGCATTCCGTAGATATGAAAACGAAATAATGAGTAAGGGCCTGTTCACGAAAATAAACCAATCATATGCCTCCAAACGATTAGCAATGAAATTTTTAACGCCTATGATTGGTTTATTTTCGTCTCAACGTCATCTACGCAACGGACTCCTATGTGAACAGGCCCTTATTATTCCAAATTTTACGAGCTCGGGTGGATATATTTGTCATAAGTTGGTTTTATTTGTCAAATCCACACAATAAGGACCTTGTCTGTGTTACGTGCATAAACTAGGAGGCTTTTACGGGGGAAAAAAACAATGTACATCGTCGGTACACGGGGTCACAATTATAGAGTTAACAAGCTCAGAATAAAACATAACACAAAAGAAGCAAACTGCTGTTTCAACTGGTATACTGGCCTGCAGTGTGCTTTTTGGAAGATGGAAATCTTCCAAAAAGTACACGGCAGGCCCGACTTGGCAATTAAGCCCAACTGAGATGACCCCACCGGTGCAAAAAGACCACAGCAGGCAGCACGGTTCAGACAAGAAAAACCCCACCGCAGGCGCACAGGACAAAGTTATGGTAACAGCCTAACTATCAGTAAGAGAGAATGTAAAGAACTAATCAAAACAAGGAAATTGGCCTTTCCGTAGTCAAACACATACTTGAACTTAAAAGCACATTATTGCAGTGCATGTCAGTATACCTAATATGTACTTAAAGGCACATACATTAGGTATACTGATATTTCAGTTCTATTTCAGAGACTGGATGCATTACATATTTATTTAAACGTCAGTATACAGAATTGGATGAAGCGTCTATTTCAAGCTTAATCTTGTTAATTAAGATTAAGACGCTTCATCCAATTCTGTATACTAACTTATTTATTATTATTATTGATTTATATAAATATGAAGTGATGCTACCTGAAATTGTTTATTGAGTTTTATAATAAATTTTCATATTTTGTTAATCCAAATTCATACACCACATCGGGGAAGTCATCTAAGAAATTAGACATTACACTATCTCAATTTCTCACGTCTTAATACAGACAGAAAACAAACAAACAAACAAACAAACAAACACACACACACACACACACACACACACACACACACACACACACACAACACACATATATTATATATATATATATATATATATATATATATATATATATATATATATATATATAGAGAGAGAGAGAGAGAGAGAGAGAGAGAAAGATATATATATATATATATATATATATATATATATATATATATATATATATGTGTGTGTGTGTGTGCGTGTGCGTGTGTGATAATATTACTAACTACCTATAATCGCCCATTCTGTGCTTCATCTCTGCCATGGTAACCCGTCCTTCTTGTCTTGGCGTAAACGCTTCGGCTTCCCACATACTAACTTCCTCTGCCAATTCTGGCAACCTCTCTGACCTAATTCTATTTTGGCGCTTTTTGCGAGAGACGCTGGATTGACTCGAAGCGAATAAGACGTGTTGCTTTACTCGTTAATAAATTAGTTTGTTCCTGAAGCTGACTTTATTATTTTTCGGCCACGATGCAAGCTCCTATTTCATGACATGTCCATCCGGACATTTCATTATATATATATATATATATATATATATATATATATATATATATATATATACTGTGGAATCTCGATCTATCGTTTTAAAAGGGACCGACTGAACTGAACGATTGATGCGGGAACATAACAAATAAATATAATCATCTGGACTGGGTGAAATAAACGACATATGCGGGAAAACGATGATTCGGAAAACGATCAATCGCGATTCCACTGTACATAGATAGATATATAGAGAGATACAGATTGATAGATAGAGAGGGAGAGAGATAAAAAATATACAGTGAGACATACAGGTACTAAGAGGTCTTTCGAGAGGAAAAAAAAGCAATACTGGTACGCGGACGATTTAATTTTTTGAATTCAACAGCCTAATAATTCTATAAATTATGGAATACTGGTAATTTGTTAATCACGCGAAACAAAAAGTATACATGGTAGAAATTGGAAAGGGATGTCAATATATAGGACATACATCTCCGAATACTCAGAACATACCTTAGAGCTGATCGGTTCACTTACTTTCTTGGGGGGGAACAATTACATTCCCTTATAAAATAAACAAGTAATATTAAAAAAAAATTAAAGCCAATTCCTACTTAGGTGAACAAAGAAAAATTTAATTTTAGTTACTTTTTGGAAGGGGAATTGCACTGATATCGGCTCGATTCTGCGAACACCATTATTGCCCAGAAGTTTTTTCTCCCATATAAAACTAAAATTAATTAATTAAATTTAATTAATGAATTAATATTTGAAAAAAGACTGTATTAACATCGAGTGTCATCCACTACAAGTTTAAAAAAAAATGTACTCGAACTTGAGTGGATGTATAAAAAGTATTTTATTAACGATTGAAAATTTGAACAAGATATATAAATATATATAGGGAGAGTGTGAACTAATAGTAGGAATTGAAAAAAACTGTTTTAAAAATCTGGGATAGAGAATTTCTATCTATACATTTGTTACAGAATGATAGATAGAAATGCTTACAGAATTTCTATCTGTATTTCGAAGTCTGAAAGAAGGTGGAAATAAAAATAGTTAATATGCCAAACAATATACATACAATGATTTACGTAATACCTATTAATGAGATCAAAACTGTTTAATAGGATCACTTTCGGCGCCGCACAAATGCAATCATTGAGACAGAATTGTAGAAATGTATCTGCTTACTAGCTGAATATATATACAGTGGAATCTCGATCTATCGTTTTTCAAGGGACCGATTGAAATGAACGATAAATGCGGGAAAACGATAGATGCGGAAACATAACAAAGCAATATGATCTTTGGGACTGGATAAAATGAACGACACATACGGAAAAACGATGGATCCGAAAACGATAGATCGTGATTCCACTGTATATATATATTTATACTAGTTGAATACCCGTACTTCGCTACGGAGTACATTCAAATTTAATACAATGATCAATGTCTGCAATTAATGCAAAATAAATAAATAAATATTTAAAATAAATACAGTGGTCAATGTATGCAATTAATGCCAATATATATAAATAAATAAGAACAAGATGAAAGAGAAAACCAATAATAGCTCTAAAGCAGTAATAGCTCTGCAGCCATGGACTCTGCAGCCATAACCAATAATAGCTCTGCAGCCATGGACAAATAACATGAAAAGAAAAGTATGATAGAGGTTTTAGACAGCATTTCTTCATCAGCGGTGTCAATGCTGTCTAAAAACCAATGGATTGTTTCCGATGAGTAGGATCTATACAATAAACACACTCAGACACCGTACAATCCATGAAAAACAGAAGAATTGATTAATTGAATAAAGATTGAATTTTAGTACTTAACCAAAGTTCACCAAGCCTGGCGCTAGACAGAGTGGAAGTTAAGAACTTGTAACCGCAAGATGACTGACGTCAAAAAACTTACAACCATGGAGGTAGTGGATTCTCAGTTACAGACTTACTTAGGTTACCGTACTTTAGGACTATTTTACGCTTAATAATTTAGTTTTTTATTATTATTACTACTAAGAGTTATTTTTATTATTATTTTTACTTATGATTTTTATTTTAATTTTTATTTTTAGTAGTTATTTTTTCTATTTTATCTTATTGTTATGTTTAACATATTTAATGCAACAGAACAAACTATTCATTAAAACAAAAACAACCAATTATGTTTTTGATATATATATATATATATATATATATATATATATGTATAGAGACAGAGGCAGAGAGAGAGAGAGAGAGAGAGAGAGAGAGAGAGAGAGAGATAAATGAACTTGTTTACTTCTTACAGAGATTTTAAAAATGACAGTACGTAGCATTTTAACATAAGCGTTGTAATACGTAACTCAGTTCGATAATACCTTTCCGTAACGCAACACGTCTAAAAAACCAAAAGCGAAAGCATTCTGCTCCAATAATGCTTCACGAAAGAAACGCCGTTCGCCCTTCATGTCGATTGCTCGCTTTCCGGGAAAAATTCTCTCGTGCGTCCACTTCTTTTTTTCTCTCCGTCCATGTGAACCGCGAATGGGAGCTGTTGTCAAGGGAGAAGGAGAGATACTTTTTCCGCCAAAATTTATGATATTTACGCTTAATAGCCCTTAAATATTCTATAAATTGATTTTCCCCTCGATGTGAGCCAGAAATGACATGCTTTACAACCATTAATTAGATGGTAATAACCTTAAAAGTGCTCTACGTGTCATTTCTTTCTCTTCTGTCGTTCCCGAGATCTCCATTTTTTCGTCCGTTGTCATGTGCCGGTTGGTCCCGGAATGGTGACAGAATCCATATTTCTTATAATCGCGTTGCGAGTCCATTATGAAACGGTCCCCCGTGTTTGCTCAACACCAAAATAATTTACATTGCAATAGCCGCTCGCGTGTCGAAGCCAGAAACAGAAGGGGGAGGGGGGGGCACCCACCCACACCCCCTCTACAAAAGATGGAAACATGTTATTCCGAAACGATGGAAATAAAAGCATGAGAACGGACCCAGCAGTCGAAAGTCCGCCATTGTTGCCATGGCGACGGTCCGAGGCAGCCACTGCGCAGGTGCCGGCGGGAAGGAGGGAGGGGGGAAAGAGCGAGGGGAGGAAGTGGGAAACGGCCGCCATGGCGTCGTCGTCTGCCTGCCTGTTGCATTGCGTGCTCATTGAACGCCTTCTCTCTTTTTAACTCCGGCAAAAGATAATAGCCGTGCGTGTGTTGCCATGGCAACGCACACCTAACAAAAAACAAACCGCGCGCGCAAAAAAAAAAAATCGGGGGTAGGGGTGCGGGGGGAAGTTACACTCGGCTGTCGCCAAAGATAAACACGCGCATAGACGACTCAGTGCCGTGGAATAATTCCCGTAACGATCGCGGAATATTCAATCGGAAGCTTGCGAACGGGCTTGCGTTCGATCGGGCCGCGCCTCCTGCCGATATCCCAAAAAGTAGCGTGCCCCCTGGCGGTGTCGCGTTTCCATGTGCTCGCTCGCTTTGCCGATATTTTCGCCGAGCAGCGATCGCTATCATATAATACACAAAGGGGCGGAGTTTGGCGTGCTCGGCGTAAACACGCGATGGGCACAAACCGAAAGGGGTTTTTTCGGGTGAGACATTTTTAGAAAATCACTTACGGGCTTTTATTGTGACAGATAGGCCTGTGAGGGGTCGCTCTCTCTCTCTTTTTATATTAATTCTTTGGTAAAAAGAAATACGTCCTCGATTGGCGACAATGATTGGGAAAAAAAGGAACCCTTTTTATAGTGTAAGAGGAAATTAAAGCTGATACTTTTCACTGGTAAATGTCATTAGCCTTCAGGATATGCCACCGCGCGTGTAGAAGACAAACTGGCTGTTCGGCCACTGACGGGCATCTTTCGGCTACACTCGACTCAATGTCGACATATTTGCTCGCATATATCTTAGTGAACATCACAATAATGACGCCAAATGCTCAAAAAAATTGTTGACATTGCATAAAAGAAAAAAGCTTATTGTCGAAATGAATTCTCCCTCTTTTTAAAATTATTATACTTGTCTTTTAATAACTATAAAGGGTTCTTTTGTGAATAATTAAATTACAATTTTTATCCAAGCTTTTTGTAGATAATTTAGTTAAGTGTTTCAATCCAATTTTTTTTTTTGTGGGAAAATTTTGTTAAATATATAAATCCACTTTTTCGAGATAATTTATAATAGATTAAATATATTGACGGATAGTCATTCCATAGATTTGAAGAAGATTAAATGTATCGATCCTTTTTTTTATGGTGAATAATTCGAGAACTTTTTCTTCTACGCAAGGTCAGTCTCTTTAATTTAAGAACTGGAATAAACTATTCCTTATTATGAAAAGAACTACTCTAATTTCAAGAAAGAATTCTCTAAATTTCAGATTCGTTTTGGGGGGGTTTGTTAATGTTGTTGTCTTTGTTGTTGATTTGTCCTCTAGTAGGAACATTAATATTTTTTTTAGTTCAGAGTCCGATAGAAATGAGTTTAGTTGAGTGTCCTATTTTCGTTTATGAATATTTGTAATAGTAGTATGTAGTTTTTTTTCCCTTTACGGGATATTTTTGATAAAAGCAATTATATGGTCTTATTTAACATAAAATCCTAAAATTAGTTTTTTTTTAATCATTAAGAATAAAAAAAATTATAAAATTACACTAAATTCACTTTATAAAATACTTTATAAAATTATACCAAATTCATATTTAGCAAAAAATAAATAAATAAATAAATAAAATAAAATAAAATAAATAAATCAGTTTTAGTTTAGTCCCTAAAATTAGTTTTTTTAAGAATCATTAAGAATAAAAAAATACTTTATAAAATTATACCAAATTCTTTTTTAGCAAAAAAAAAAAATATAAATAAATAAATAAAATAAAATAAAATACATAAATCAGTTTTAGTTTAGTTCCTAAAATTAGTTTTTTTAAGAATCACTAAGAATAAAAAAATACTTTATAAAATTATACCAAATTCTTTTTTAGCAAAAAAAATAAATAAATAAATAAATAAAATAAAATAAAATAAATAAATCAGTTTTAGTTTAGTTCCTAAAATTAGTTTTTTTAAGAATCATTAAGAATAAAAAAATACTTTATAAAATTATACCAAATTCTTTTTTAGCAAAAAATAAAAAATAAAAAAATAAAAAAAAAAATAAATAAAATAAAATAAATAAATCAGTTTTAGTTTAGTTCCTAAAATTATTTTTTTTAAGAATCATTAAGAATAAAAAAATACTTTATAAAATTATACCAAATTCTTTTTTAGCAAAAAAATAAATAAATAAATAAATAAATAAAATAAAATAAAATAAAATAAATAAATCAGTTTTAGTTTAGTTCCTAAAATTAGTTTTTTTAAGAATCACTAAGAATAAAAAAATACTTTATAAAATTATACCAAATTCATTTTTAGCAAAAAAAAAAAAAATAAAAAAATAAAAAAAAAAATAAATAAAATAAAATAAAATAAAATAAATAAATCAGTTTTAGTTTAGTTCCTAAAATTATTTTTTTTAAGAATCATTAAGAATAAAAAAATACTTTATAAAATTATACCAAATTCTTTTTTAGCAAAAAAATAAATAAATAAATAAATAAATAAAATAAAATAAAATAAAATAAATAAATCAGTTTTAGTTTAGTTCCTAAAATTAGTTTTTTTAAGAATCACTAAGAATAAAAAAATACTTTATAAAATTATACCAAATTCTTTTTTAGCAAAAAATAAAAAATAAAAAAATAAAAAAAAAAATAAATAAAATAAAATAAAATAAAATAAATAAATCAGTTTTAGTTTAGTTCCTAAAATTATTTTTTTTAAGAATCATTAAGAATAAAAAAATACTTTATAAAATTATACCAAATTCTTTTTTAGCAAAAAAATAAATAAATAAATAAATAAATAAAATAAAATAAAATAAAATAAATAAATCAGTTTTAGTTTAGTTCCTAAAATTAGTTTTTTTAAGAATCACTAAGAATAAAAAAATACTTTATAAAATTATACCAAATTCTTTTTTAGCAAAAAAAAATAAATAAATAAAATAAATAAATCAGTTTTAGTTTAGTCCCTAAAATTAGTTTTTTTAAGAATCATTAAGAATAAAAAAATACTTTATAAAATTATACCAAATTATTTTTTAGCCAAAAAAATAAAATAAAATAAAATAAAATAAAAAATAAATAAATTAGTTTTAGTTTAGTCCCTAAAATTAGTTTTTTTTAAGAATCATTAAGAATAAAAAAAATACTTTATAAAATGATACTAAATTCACTTTATAAAATTTTACAAAAATCTTTTTTAGCAAAAAAAAAAAAAGAAATTAAATAAAATTTTAAAAAATTAACGAAACCAGTGTCGAATTTTAGGATTTAAATACTTAGTAATTTCGAGTTGTGAAAGTTACTTGAAAATCAAAGTCTTTACATAAACAAAAGATTCCTTTTTCTGCCGATAGAGAACAAGAGAATAATTCGAAATGAATTTTTCTATTGACATGGTGTTTGAACTTGAAGATGAATTAGCTAAGAAATGCCACGAAAACTAACTTCATGTTGGTAATCAGTGACACGTTCAGTCCCAAACAAAGTCTGAATTATGTATATGACGATTTAAACCCGGTTGAAAACAGTATTTAGAGTTGCAAGAAGTTTAGATTTGACAAAATTTTGGATCGTAATTTTATCACGGCATATGCACTAATTTGTGGGAATTCATTCCTGGTTAATTTTTGAAGTAATTTCAGCTAAATTTAGAATAAAATTTATTTACAAATACGGAAGATGAGAACGTTTTAGTTAACCTAGAACACTGAGTGAAACTTGGTAAGCCATGCTGAGTCCAGAAAACAACTGACCATGACAATAATTAGTACGCATTTCTAATACTTGAATATCAGAAAAAAAGGACGTCAAATTATTTCAATACTACTACATGGGTATTTTTTTTTCAGTTCAGCGGAGGTGTATGAATTTTTTACGTTCTCGGACGCTTTATTCTCTTTAATGTAGACTACATCACCTTAATGGACTGTGGTCAAATTTTGGGCTCTAAAATTGCTTGGCAATAAAATTAAACTAGAACGAATTTTATACGTTATTCCGGATTAAAATATTGAAGGCTTTATAAGAAGTTCCTAATAAATTATACGAATGAATATACGAATTTGCACTCTGAGGAATCTGCTTCTCTATTTTGGACTAAATTTTTTCAAGTGCAAAACTTTTACCTATAATTTTTTTATGAAAAATTTAAATTTCTTAATAATAATCGCGTCTTTTTTTTTACATGTATGTTTACATAACCCGCAACAATATATATCGCTTCCTATCATAGACGTAGCGTGCTTCTAACATTTGAGGGGGTAGGTGGGGGGAACGAATTGAATTCAGTTTCGACCCTCCTCATCGCATTGACTGTCGGACGGTCTTAAAATATGAAATACTAGCTAAAAACCTGCACTTCCCTACGGAGTACATTCAAATTAAATACAACGGCCAATGTATGCAATTAAAGCCAAAATATATATATATTTCTAATAAATACGACGATCAATGTATACAATTGATGTAAAAAAAGCAAATAAATATATTTATAAAAAAATCCTAAGGGATATTCTTATAGACAAAATAACGTAGAAGAAAATATTCGAATTAAATGTAATAGGACATACTAAAGAATATAGTACAGTTAATATAGTAAAGTTTGAGGAACATAATATCTTTTACTGTATTTTAATATTTTCTTAGATAATGTCCAATCGTCTGCCGTATTAGCAAGAAAAAAAATTTTTTTTTGTCTATTTAGTTGTTATGCACGTGACGATAAATTGATTTAAAGTACCAGAAAAAGAAATCACGCGATCGGCATTTAATAAATCAAATTCTAAAAATTCATCTTTAAAAATTCATCAAAAATCAGAAAATGGAGGTAAAGATTCGAAAAAGGTCTCATTTTAAAGGAATTTTTACGCTCTTTCTCGCGATATAAATTTTATAACCCTCAAATTATTATTTTAAATGCAAACTTTAAAAAGTTAGAAAAACAGCTTAAAAATTTAATTTAAAAAAATCTAAGAAGAATTTTTCAAAAATCTTTCTTAATGCACCTTTACACTATAAGAAGAATCGCCATGCAAAATTTCAGCCCTTTAGGTCCGGCGGTTTGGTCTGTACGTAATATGTCAGTCAGTCAGTGAGTCAGTCAGTTACGGAACTGTTATATATATATATATATATATATATATATATATATATATATATATATATATATATATATATATATATATATATATCGAATAGTGTCTGAATTCGATTATTGGTGCCACTCGGTTCTAATACTTTTTAAATCTACGTATCTTAGCAACAGAAAAAAATACATTAACATAATATAGGTTGGTTGACATTTATAAATAATTTTCAACTTGCATGCCATGGATGTGGGTCGCAGTTAATTGGCTTTAGCTTTGTCCACATTAAATGAAGTTAGCGATGCTTTTATGATTTTCCTTTGACATACCAGAGAAGCCTGAACGGATTACTTCTAGACAATACTAGCTTAAAAGAGATGGGAGCAAACAGTAAACACGGTATTTCATTATTCTGGATTTATTTAATAATGCAGCTGAAAAACTGTACACGAAGTCCCATTGATTTACTTCAAAGCTTTGTTCAATACAAATTAAGTTGAAAAAGAAATTTAAAAGGATAATGTTTGAAAAACGATATTAAGCTAGGACGATATTTATGGGGTGGTGAATCATTTTTTCAAGATAATAGAAACTCGATTATCCAGATGAATCAGTGATGGACGTAGTCCGGACAACGAAAAATAATCGAATTTTGAAGAAATATTTTATTTTTAAAAATAAATTTGTTGTTTTAGTTTTACAATTATTAATTAACTAGCTGAAAACCCACGCTTCGCTACGGAGTACATTCAAATTAAATACAACGGTCAATGTATGCAATTCATGCCAAAAAACATAAATATGTATATTTATAATAAATGCGATGATCAATGTATACAATTGATGTTATATATATATATATATATATAAAGTAAGTATTGTAAAGTATTGTAAGGAATATTTTTTTTTGATAATATCCAATCGTCTGCAGCATTAGAAAGAAAAAAAATTTTTTTTGTCTATTTAATTGTAATGCACGTGACGATAAATTTATTTAATGTACCAGAAAAAGAAATCACGTGATCGGCATTTAGTAAATTAAATTTTAAAAATGAATCTTTAAAAATTCACCAGAAATCAGAAAATGCAGGTAAAGGTTCGAAAAAGATTTCATATTAAAGGAATTTTTACGATCTTTCTCGTGATATAAATTGTATAACCCTCAAATTATTATTTTAAACGCAAACTTAAAAAAAGGTTACAAAAATAGCTTAAAAATTTTATTTTAAAAAATCTAAGAAAGATTTTTCAAAAATCTTTCTTAGTGCACCCCTACACCATAAGAAGAATCGCCATGCAAAATGTCAGCCCTTTAGGTCCAGCGGTTTGGTCTGTGCGTTGTATGTCAGTCAGTGAGCCAGTCAGTTACGGAACTGTTATATATATATACATATATATATATATATATATATATATATATAAGAAATAGATGATAGAGAAAACCAGTAATAGCCCTAAAGCTACTTGCAGCCAGGAACAAATAACATGAAAAGTAGAGTATGAAAGAGGTTTTAGACAGCATCACTTCATCAGCGGTGTCAATGCTGTCTAAAAACCATTGGATTGTTTCCGATGAGTATGATCTATACAATAAACACACTCAGACACCGTACAATCCATGAAAAACAGAAAAATTGATTAAAAATTGAATAATAGTACTTAACCAAAGAACACCAAGCCTGGCTCTAGACAGAGTGGAAGTTAAGAACATGTAACCGCAACATAGGTCCTTTAGGTCCAGCGGTTTGGTCTGTGCGTTGTATGTCAGTCAGTGAGTCAATCAGTTACGGAACTGTTATATATATATATATATATATATATATATATATATATATATATATATATATATATATATATATATATATATATATATATATATATATATATACATGTATATAAATATACACACATGCTTAAACATACATACATACACACATACGCACACATACTAACACATATATATTCATATCATTGTATACACATAAATATACACATTTGTCATTCATGTATTAAGACTCTCTCCTAATTATGGACCGTCGTGAAAAGTCCTCGAGCCTCTCCAGCCAATCCCGTACGTCCAAGTGTCATTCTTACTGCTGAAAGCATCCGTGCTCCAAAATAACTTCTAAAGACCTTTTTACGGCCCACTTTCAAAAAGAATCCCTGTCATGTTCTCGCTGCGTATGTATGTATGTGTGTGTGTGTGTGTTGGGGGGGGGGGGGGGGGGGGAATAAAAGTGCGATCGAAAATGAGACATTCCAATTTAATTCCGAGAAGCAGTTTTAATGCATTCAAATGAAGACGAAGCAGGCTCCTAAATCTGGAATTTAATAAAAGAATAAAAGTTCCGAAAGTGCGCGCCAGGCCCTTTGATCTTCGGTGCGTGCATCTTTCCTTATTCTTTCGCAGTCTCCGGAAATGCAATCCGGAACTTGCCAGTTTCCGAAGCAACGTTTTCAAACAAACGTTTTCCCGATTACATCCCCACTCGCCTCTCCCCTGCCAGTTTTTTTCCCTCCCAATCCTATTTCGATGCCCCCGAAATGGAAAAAGATTAATTTTTGTGAAAATGATTAAAATTTGAATCGGCTAATTATATTCGTTTCGATGCTCGAGGAAGAGGCTTTTTCGGGAGCGATTTTCCGAGTCCGTCTCCCGTGGTGATGAGATCGCAACAGGAAACAATGGTGAAAAGTTTTTAAAATTTCAATTTCTTAATATTCGTTGAAATTTAGAAACAAAGTCGGGGTGGCCCCTTTTGTTATGGGTATTTCCCACGGCAAAGTATATTAAGAGCTAAATATTTCAACATTTTCAGTATTTAAGAGATGCTTTAAATATATATATATATATAATATATATATATATATATATATATATATATATATATATATATATATATATGTCACGACTTCGACGCAGCTGCAGAATAATTTCATATAAGTCCACTGTGCGGGAGAATATATACAAAAATGAAGACTCGGAGATTACAGGAACTCCATATCGATGCCGTGGCGTTTATAAAAATGTTAACTAGCCAGTCCGGTCCGCCAAGTTCGACTGAACCCCTCCAGCCGGAAATCGCGCGATAAAAGATATCCCTGAACTCCGCTTTGTTCTTCCTCGCGCGTTATGCAAAAGCGTGGGAGATCATCCCGAGCCCCTTCTCTCGAACATTCGACGATTGCATCAAACAACGCGTGCGAACAATTCGATGACCCTGAACTCTTCGCTGCGAAAAACAATCTACTTCCTGAATTCCTGGAAAACACACTAGGAGTTTAATAGAAAATTACCGTTTAACGCTTATTAATATAATTAAATATAGTTTATGCTTCTAGCATCCCATATATATATATATATATATATATATATATATATATATATACACAAATGATTTTCATCGGCGATTGACTGTAGCTTGCAGCTTCTGTTTCGAGACCGCACTGTTTCGTTACAGGCAGAAGATCAACTTTTTACCTCAATATGATATTCATTCCCCGTGCAGTATTCGAACACGACGGGGCACACTTTGCCACTAGGCGGAAAGACTGATCGCTACAGAAAATTTTATTTCAGTTCAAACATTAATCCAGGCCACTCAGACAGTCTTTTCAGCAATAACGAGGGAGAACAGGACCCTTCGGACAATAAATAATGAATGGATCATGAAATATCACAGCTAAAAAAATATCAAAGATCCGGATATTATATTTTCAATATTGTTTAGCAACATTTTTAATTTATTTAAAATATCTTCAAATATTTTTAGTAATATTAAAAAGATTTTTTTTTTTAAAGCAGAGCAAAAGACAGTTTATTTTTTGTTTGTTCTTTTTTTTTAAACACAAAGCATCCTAAAATATGAGTAAGAAAGGGATGAGGCAGTTACAGTTAGTGCGAGTATATAGATATAAATATAAATAAATAAATAAATAAATAAATATATATATATATATATATATATATATATATATATATATACACATATATATATATGAAACGAACTTTATCTTGTTTGTGTCCAAGAGAAAAAATCGGGTTTACGAAAGGAAATTGGGAGAGTTATTCAGTCCTTCACCCTTCGCGTTTTTAAACAAAATTCTCTTGTTTTGTGCCTAAAGTTCGTTTGGTTTCTTTTATTTGGATTTGAATAGTCTCAAAAATTAATAAAATCAAAGAAGCCTGCCATCGAAAGAAGGTATTTGTAGACGTATAATAAATACAAAATACACAAAATTGAAATGTTGTAAAACGCCAAAGAAATCTATGATGATGAATTCCTCTTAAATCTATCATCTAACGGCAAATTTTTTCACCCTTATATATATATATATATATATGAATGACAAAATTCCATTGATAATCCTATTATGTCCAGAAAGGATTAGCTGTCACGGGACTTCTTCTGTCTTTAGTCCTTCATGTCTCATTTCTGAGCAGTTTCAAAATCCATGTCATCTGTGACACATAAAACAGTCTTTTTTTGTGTACCTTCCTCTTCTTCGCAAGGTATTAAGTCTGCTATCCTCTATTCATCGGCTTCGAGAGGCATTTTTATACTGTAACTCTGCGCGTGCTTACAATTTAAGCTATTATTTACTCGAGTACAAGTTTAAAGCATTCAAAATAAAAGGTTATCTTTTTTAAATATTTTGAATTAAAACTCTAGAGGAAATTGAACGGTCGAAGGGATTTTTTTACCCGAAATAAATATTCAGTAAGAAGTTTAAAATGAAATTAGGAATCTTTTACTCGTAATTAAGATAGAGAGTAGTTATCAAGAATTATCCAAAATGGACATTTAATATCTAATCTATATCTATATATATAAAACAGTTCCGTAACTGACTCATTCATTCATTCATTCATTCATTCACTGACTGACTGACATACAACGCACAGACCAAACTGCTGGACCTAAAGGGCTGACATTTTGCATGGCGATTCTTCTAATAGTGTAGGGGTGCACTAAGAAAGATTTTTCAAAAATTCTTCTTAGATTTTTTTAAATTAAATTTTTAAGCTGTTTTTTAAACTTTTTTACGTTTGCATTTAAAATAATACATTGAGGGTTATAAAATTTATATCACGAGAAAGATCATAAAAATTACTCAAAATGAAATTTTTTTCGAATTTTTAACTCCATTTCCTGATTTTTGGTGAATTTTTAAAGATTAATTTTTAGAATTTAATTTATTAAATGCTGATCACGTGATTTCTTTTTCTGGTACTTTAAATAAATTTATCGTCACGTGCCAAAAAAAAAAGACAAAAAAAATTTATTTCTTGCTAATGCGGCAGACGATTGGACTTTATTTTGTCTATAAAAATATCCCTTACGATTTTTTTTATAAATATGTTTTTTTTTTACATCAATTGTATACATTGATCGTCGTATTTATTATAAATATATATATATATATATATATATATATATATATATTTTGGAATTAATTGCATACATTGACCGTTGTATTTAATTTCAATGTACTCCGTAGCGAAGCGCGGGTTTTCAGCTAGTATATATATAAAACAGTTCCGTAACTGACTGACTCACTGACTCACTGACATACAACGCACAGACCAAACCGCCGGACCTAAAGGGCTGAAATTTTGCATGGCGATTCTTCTTATGGTGTAGGGGTGCACTAAGAAAGATTTTTCAAAAATTCTTCTGAGATATTTTAAAATTAAATTTTTAAGCCGTTTTAGTAACTTTTTTGAAGTTCGCGTTTAAAATAATACATTGAGGGTTATAAAATTTATATCGCGAGAAAGATCCTAAAAATTCCTTTAAAAAGAAATCTTTTTTCGAATCTTTATCTCCCTTTTCTGATTTTTGGTGAATTTTAAAAGATTCATTTTTAGAAATTAATTTATTAAATGCCGATCACGCCATTTCTCTTTCTGGTACTTTAAATTAATTTATCGTCACGTGCATAACAACTAAATAGACAAAAAAAAATATTTTTTTTTATCTTTCTAATGCAGCAGACGATTGGGTATTATCCAAAAAAAATAAATATCCCTTACGATTTTTTTATAAATATATATATATATATACATATATATATATATATATATATATTACATCAATTGTATTCATTGATCGTCGCATTTATTATAAATCTATACATTTATTTTTTTGGCATTAATTGCATACATTGACCGTAGCG
>OU015498.1:3273160-3293160 GCA_907164885.2 Dolomedes plantarius | reverse complement strand
CTTTTTTTTTCCCATACAGATAAAAATCTTTTGAAAAGATTTTAATATAAAATATTAGTTTACACGCGTTCTTGATGCAAAGGCAACAGGGGGAAGGCTTTTATAGAACAATGATCATGATGAATTAGGAGTCCGCGATGCATTGTATTTTAATGGAAAATCCTGTCCAACTTTTCGTGAGTGTTTATCTTTTGTCAATTGCCGATCGATGGTCCATTCCTCGTTGCCAATTCTTAAATTAAAAATCTTACTCGCGGAAGAAGTCTTTCTTGTGTGATTTGGGTGGGTCACAATAGTTACACAACAAAAATGTTCTATGAACGGCTCTTCAGATAATAATATTACACGATTACAAGAAAAGAAGCCAAACACATCTGAAAGGAATCATTATCTGAAATCGATAGCTTATTGTATAAAAATGAAATTAATACCTATGTGTGATTCAACACACTGTTGCGCAACAAAGTTGGAATAAACGAATTAGTTTCAACTTCCTTTAGCATTGAAAATTTTACGGCATATTAAAAGCTTTCAGACACGTGAGAAAGTTCTATCTCATTCCAGATGTTGGTTAGGTTTTTCTGTGAATTAGATAGCATCCAAGTAAATTACAATATTTATTACAAGCTGTATATATTTTCCACCAGGCAGAACATATTATATCTTAATGTTTCAAACTACAAAATGTCAGTAAAAATCGAACTAAAAGATCAATCAACTTTGATCTATTTGCTTCCAACTGTGATAATTTTTTGAAAAAAATTGTCATAAAAGATTTTAGAAACTTTTACACTGCATTGCTCTAATTGAAAAGCAAATAATTTTTGTTAATATATATATGACATATATGATAGGCATTATTTTAAATTCTAAGTAACACAATTTTTTCCACAGTTCTCATACGTGAGCATAGAAGGCTTGTGCATCAGTTGAGAATGTATATCTGTTAAACTATGGGACATTTTTTACTCTCTCTCTCTCTTTTTTATTGCTAATGGCAGATTAGCAAATGAAAGTATTTTAATTCTATTTTTTAAGTATTGAGGGAGGTTAATAAATTAATAATACGTAATTTTTTCAATTTTAAAATTATCGAGTGAATATTTTACAGGGCATTCAATTTTTGGACGTTTATCGATACAAAATGAAAATTATTTTTGAAAACATTAAATTAAAACGAAAATATTTTGGTAAATCATAGCCGCATTGCATCCAAAGATTTAATTTCAATAGTAGGAAACAGAATGTAAAAACATGTAGTTGCTAATCTGTGATTAGAAATATGCTGAGAGAAAAATTCCCCCGTGGCGTAACATCGGGATAGGATATCTTCAGGGCTAATTGATAAGCAACCTGCAGTAAAAATTCTTAACATTTTTTCAATTCCTAAATGCGAACGTAATCTAAAAAATACAATGCCAAATAGGAAACATTTGTAATAAATTCCCACTGTTTTTTCAATCTATTACTTCTCATTAACATAACTAAACTATTGTTAATATAAAATATTTACTCCATAATATCCTTTAGATTGTTTTAGTCATCCGGGTTATCGATGTGATTTGTTATTTTGGAGGTTCATTAGACCCATTTTCCTTTTGGGGTTCATTTCACCCCCAGACGATTCATGAGAGATGTAAATCAGTCAAATCTCTGCAGGTTCAAGAAACGTTTCACATGCATGAAGAATAGAAACAGCTTTTGATTCTTATTTCGAATTTGATGTACGTAAATGAGATTGTTGATCAGTGGGATATTGATCATGGCTTCATTTAGCCTTATGAGTATATAAAACGTGTGAATGTCACCCGAGAAAAATATTCTATGTTACCCCTTTATATAGAACTTCCGATGGCGTCACGAAAAGTGCCTATTAATACCACCTTTTTTTTTAACATGCTTTTTGCGGTTGTAATGAAGGTATTGAAACTTCAAAAATATCATATAAGATTTTGTAAAGTATATGCAATTTTTTTGTTTATTTATTTGCTCGGAATTTTCCAGAGGGGAGTTGCTTCATTCGAGAATGGAATCTTTCTTGCTCACACAGTTTTCCTAAAAATTGGACCTTATAATCACATAATCCCGTTGACAAGCTCGTTATCGGAGAGGACATGTCTCACATGCTGAGGTCTTGCTCCGGGAACATCCAATTTTTTTCGGTTTATTTAGCAAGCTGAGAGCTGAATATAGGAAAGTTCCTTGGTAAAGGACTCGGAGAAAGGACCTCAAGGCTCAAGAATATTCTACACAATCTGTACCTGTTATCATGATGGGGTAAGGGGGTATCAAATCGTAAATGTAGATAGCATTTTTTTAAAAAATAGTAGAGACAATTATGTAATTTAATTCAAATAACTCATTCACGTAAAAAAAATTAGATGTACCAGCACAAAAAGAATACTTTTTCTAATTTCAAACCTTAAACCAAATTTTGGTAACATGCAGTATTAATATTAGCATTTTCTTCTCTTTACAAGAACTAGTGATTGAAATCTATATGTATATTACTTGATGGATTTCTTCAACGAAAAATATCAGCTGAGTTATTTTATCTTCAAACAATTTTATTATACAGGGTGGCTAATAAATACTGTAACACTCCAAAAAATAAGAGTTAATTTTAATAGTTTCGAAAAACAATTATCTATCTATTTGTGTGATTGGCAACTTTTTGTAAACGCAGACGATTTTTGTTTAAAGTAAAACATGTAGAATATTTTTAAAGATGGAAGCCAAAAGGTTAATGGTTAAACAGCTTTTTGATCGCGGATTTTCTGCAGGTAAATATTAAGCAATTAAAATGCCTTAGTTTTAATAGGACGTTTATATATAGGACTATAAATCGATTATTGGATACCAATAGCTGTAAAGATCGACCAAGGTCCGGTCGTCCCACGCACTGTTCGTACAAAAGAACGTATCAAAAGAATTCGTGAAAGATACGAAGAAATCCACAGGTTCTGCAAATAAAATGGCTGCAGAAGAGAACATCAGTCGCAGAACTATGCAACTTATCATAATGAAGACCTGGGTTTTCGCCCTTATCGCAAAAGAAAAGTTCAAGGGTTGACTACTGCACAAATAGTAAAAAGGTTACAAAGATGTAAGAAATTGCTGAAACCGGCACGGTAGCAAAAGAGTTGAAAAAATAATTTTCTCTGATGAGAAGCTGGTTTTGTACAGAACAAAGTTATAATGCCTAAAATGATGTTGTATATTCAGCAACCTTCGAGGATATACCTGAAAATCTTCGGAACTGTTAAACGCTTTCAGAACAAGAATTCTGTTATGGTTTGGGCTGCAGTGGTCACACAATGGAAAACTGCCTCTGAAATTCATCGATAAAGGGATAAAAAATCAATGCTGAATATTACAAACAGGAAGTATTGGCTACACATTTATTACCACATTACTAACAGATTGTATCCCAAAAAGAATTGGATATTTCAGCAAGATTCTGCACCGTCCCACCGATCCAAAACAACACAGGAATGGCTCCATGCCAATTGCCCGAAGTTTATCAAGCAAGAAGATTGGCCACCTTCTTCACCCAGAATCTAAATCCTTTAGACTATTGCATTTGGGGGATTTTAGAGTCTAAAGTAAATGCTAAGCAGCACAGAAGTTTGGAACTCCCTCAAAGCTTCCATACGGAGTGAATGGGACAAATTACCTCATAAAATGATTCGTGCCGCAATAGGACAGTGGCGTAAGAGATTATTTTAGTAATCGATAAAGATGGCGGTCGATTCGAGTAAAATTATTTCATGGTAAACTTTCATGTTATAATGTTAATAATATTGTTGTATTCCCATTTCTATTTCATCTGTGTGTAATTAACTGATTCGATATTTGTCACAGTATTTATTAGCCACCCTGTAGTCATAGATACTATGACTATAGTCCATAGATACATGTATCGTACTGCGTTATAGTAAATAATATACAATTTCAAAAGGTTTCACTCCCATTTTAGCGATAAATATGATTTGCACTTGCAGTTGTATTCCAAATTAGCGGTATTAGGGGCCATGGAACCCTTGAAAATGCTAAATTCAAACACCAGACCTCCTGCCCAGATCTAAACTTCTAATACTGTTCAGTATATTTAACATGCTTTAAAAGGAATACACTTCAATGAAAA
Organism: Dolomedes plantarius; assembly: GCA_907164885.2. Lineage (NCBI taxonomy): Eukaryota > Metazoa > Arthropoda > Arachnida > Araneae > Dolomedidae > Dolomedes > Dolomedes plantarius. The sequence goes on along the minus strand of OU015498.1, from coordinate 3,289,013 downwards.
CACAGAATGTTTCATAAAATATTTACATTATCAACAATGTGGGTTAATACACACCTATGCTAAGGGAGAGTTATTTATTATTTTAATTACTCTAGTTTTATTACTTTTTAGTAGATATTTAATAACTATTATCATTTATTTTGTTTTACTAATTATTAGCAACAGAACATGCTATTCATTAAATCTAAAACATCCAATTATGTGCTTGGAAAGACTATCAGGGTAATAATTACGTTTTAGCACTACTAACAAATCTTTTATATGTTTATGCCTATTGTCCTTAGAACATAGCCGATTTATATATATATATATATATATATATATATATATATATATATATATATATATATATATATTAATTTTAAAAATGTAGAGACCATTAAAAAGAAAGTAGAGACGATTATGTGATTAAATTAAAATATTTCATTCACGTAAAAAAATTGGATGTACATCACCAAAAAATATCTTTTCTAATTTAAAAAATTAAACCAAATCTTGGTAATTTGCAGTACTAATATTAGCATTTTATACCACAAAAGTATAGTATATATATATATATATATATATATATAGCAAGCTCGCAAATAGTAAAATACGAGAACGATAAACCCGCGAAAGTCTAGGCGTCGACTGAATTGCGCTCGTTTTAAATTCTACCCTCTGGATTATAAAAGTATTAAGTATAAATATCGGAATGTTTCTGCTTATTCAGTTTCACTCTGATTCTAAAAATAAGTGTTTAGTATATTTTAAATGCTCTTATCCTTAAGCAGAATACAAGGCTAATAATTAGCTGTATGAATAGTACGAATATAAAAACTGTGGTCCTTTTCACATAAGATCTTTTTTAAAATCTCAAATGTCTGTGTTTCCGTGTAGATGATGACTGAATGGGTCTAAATTTCTTATCAAATGGCAAATCCAAAACCTTAGGACTATTCAATGTAGCGCTCTATTCAACTTCACGAAAAAATCCTTAAAACCTATGGGATTTTACGAAATATTTGCTCTGATTTCTATGATTGCTAAAAATAGCAAGGCGTATTTATAGAATCTCGCTTCAATGTATTTTTTGTCTAAAATTCCGTTTATTGCAGTTTTAAATACAGCGTAAAAAAGATATATTTTGTTCAATGGGCAATCATAACACATTTCCTGCTAATTAGAAATTGTTCGCTGGTTAAAATACCTCTTTGCAAACTTGAATGGGCTCTTTCCATCAAAGAAATTTTCCTCGTGCATCAGAGAAACGTCGATATGTTAGATAATTGCTAACCATTTCCAAGGAGGCCCCGAAACTAAGATTTAAATTATTCAGATATTACGCAGAGGAGAATTACAACATGGCATGAAAAGAACACTTAATGACATACAACATGAAAAAGAAAAAAACTCTTTTGGATTCATAAATTGTCTATTTGAAACACGTTTCAAAGGGGGGCATGTTTGTCTAAAACTTTTTTTTATGCTAAACATAATCATCTGGATTAAAAGATATCTAAACTAGCGACTTGCATTTTAAAGTATGTTAAACCCCTCATTAGAAAGTCGGTGCTTCAAACTTATTCTCTGGTTGCAAGTCTTTCCATTGACATAAGATTCGTCATCGCTGTGAAATGAGGTGCATTGATTGCTTCTTTCACAACCGCTAGAGTTCCAAGAGATGAATAGGGCTTGAAATTCTAAGGTATCCCGCTTCAAAAGACTCTAATGACGGTGGGTTTCCATGGCAGTGGACACATATGTAAAAAAAATAGAGTAAAATTTTGTGTTTAAGCTACTAGTACCTAAAACACAGAAAAAGCATCTCCATCCAATTAAAAATTAATCTAAATTACTTACACACACACACATCCATACATACATACATACATACATACATACATACATATATACAGTGGAATCTCGATCGATTGTTTTCGGATCCATCTTTTTTCCGTATGTGTCGGTTATTTTATCCAGTCCCAAAGATCCTATTGCTTTGTTATGTTTCCGCATCTATCGTTTTCTCGCATTTATCGTTCATTCAATCGGTCCCTTGAAAAACGATAGATCGAGATTCCACTGTACACACACACACACACACACACACACACACACATATATATATATATATATATATATATATATATATATATACACACTTCCCAAAATCTACATTATAAACAAAGAAATGTCTTCTTTTTTAAACAAATGATAGTAAATCAAAAGCAACATATAACTACGTCTACGTATGTTGTTTTTAGTCAATGATATTTCTACGTTATTTCTGTCTACTGCCTGGAAATATATTTGTATATACTTGATCTTTCTCATTTTATCCCTTTAATTCTTAATATAGTTCATTGTTCCGTCTTCTCGGTTTTACTTTAAAGCCTTTCCACAATTTCCATTCTTTGCTTGTTAGTTTCGTTAACGGGCGTAGTCTGGTGTTTACAAAGTTTCTCCCTTCTTTTCCCCCATTTCTTCTAGAATTTTCGATTTCGCTTCATTTCTATCATAGAGTTTCGACAGTCCTCGCTTTTAGGAATTCTTCAGAGTGAGAATCCGGCTTCCTAAACATCATAGAAGCTATTCGTTCGAAACATGTCTGTATCGTGGTCATTAAAAAGACTTGTTTTTTATCTTTCCACAAATTTCCTGTAAGTGTTAACAGTTTATAGCCAGGCCAAGGGGAATTAGGTGTTATTGTCGCTATGAAATAATCCACAAATGGATAAGCAAATTAATTAAACAAAAGGATATTAACCAACAATTAACGAAACGGATATTGATCAGCAATTAACCAAAAAGATGTGCATTGTGATTAGGTTTAAATTTTCAAATATTTGTTCGCTGGTTCAACCAAATTTGATTTGCTCCGAATGAGAGTTCCTTGAAATTTATTAGAATGCGAGAAAGAAACCCTCTGCTGTAAGCCGTCGCTTATAATAAAAGCAGCGTCAGGCAAAACTTAATGAGTCCCCAAAACATGCTCTTTAGGAACTTAATTTCAGTCCTAACTTAATTATTACCAAAACTGATAAATTGTTTTACTTGATAAAACCACGTACATTGATTAAATTAATGAAATTTTACATGAAGGTCCGTAGGATAAAAGTTAAAGACCCGAGGCATTTATTTGTGCCTTGTTCATAGCGATAATCACACCTAATGCTCTTCGGCATTAGTTGCGATTATCGCTCTTCTGCCCTTATTTATTGGTCTCTTTCTTAAATTACCATCTACGTTTATTTTCCTAATTTCTGTATAACTCCAGAAAATGCGACATTCATTTTTTCTCATATCAAAACTATTCACCCTGATAATCTGAATCACTATAGATAGGTAAGTTTTCTAGAAAATCTAATCCCTCAGTTTTAGTCAATGACCTTATTTTTATAAATTGCCAAAAAAAAATTATTTGCACTTAAACGCATCTCATAATATCCACTTCTCAATTCTGTTTTTATCCCATTTTCGGGTCTACCCTTTCGCGTGGACCTGAGTACATACATTTTTACTTTCCTATCCTTCTAACAAGGAAACCTATTTCAAGTCCTAGATTCCGTCTGACACGCCCAATCTGGAGAAATCTGTTTATTCCCCCTATTCAAATCAAAGAGTTTAAAGATCTTCGAATGTGAGAACCATCAGCAGAGACATTTACACCTAATGATCCCCGGAACTGTAATTATTAGTTTAAAACTACTAGCTTTCACTGTGCGTGTTTTTCTTAACTATAAAATTGTATGCAATACCTCCTACACGCAATCCGAAATTTTCTTATAACTCAGTGTCAAAGATTTCTGTTGGTCAGGGTATCAGAATATTTTTCTTTCCGCTGCGTGCGTTGGAATGCGTATACGTCTCTCAAGTTCTTCACGTAAAAGTGCAACATCTACAATTGATCTCATGTCCGTGACATTAAGAAAAACTTTAAATTCGTACCACTTTGGATTTCTCCATTCTTAAGAAAGGAGGTCTAGCTGTTACTAAAGTCCTCCATTTCTTGTTCATAGTAATATGAAAAATAGTTTCTCTTTGTAGAAGTAATATATCCTTAATCCCAGCTTGGAAAGATCAGTCGCACGAAGATACTCAATGATTCATTCCATTTATTGTACATCATTCCTGTTCTCCGAATTTATATAATCACCTTTTCAACCATCCCTAAATTAAATAGGGAGGATCGATGACCACACGTGCAGACAGCGAAAAGAAATTTTTTCTTTCGAGCAAACTGCAAGAAGACTTTTTATTCTTAAGCTGTCATCAAAGTGGACAGCATATAAAGATTTATCTTTCAAAAATGAGAGCCCCCAAATTTTTGAAAAGTGTCCCCTGTCACTTTTCGAACGAGAATACTGTTTCGATTTGGAGGTAAATTTCAATTAATCTGTGGTTATTCAAATTTTAGCTATTGAAGATATTTTTAAAAAGGAACTTTTCCCTTATTGGTCATAATAAGTCATAAATTAATATTGGTCATAATAGGAGGTAAATTTCAATTAATCGGGTTTTTTACAAATTTTAGTTTTTGAAGATATTTTTAAAAAGGAACTTTTCCCTTATTGGTCATAATAAGTCATAAATTAATATTGGTCATAATAGGAGGTAAATTTCAATTAATCGGGTTTTTTACAAATTTTAGTTTTTGAAGATATTTTTAAAAAGGAACTTTTCCCTTATTGGTCATAATAAGTCATAAATTAATATTGGTCATAATAGGAGGTAAATTTCAATTAATAGGGTTTTTTACAAATTTTAGTTTTTGAAGATATTTTTAAAAAGGAACTTTTCCCTTATTGGTCATAATAAGTCATAAATTAATATTGGTCATAATAGGAGGTAAATTTCAATTAATAGGGTTTTTTACAAATTTTAGTTTTTGAAGATATTTTTAAAAGGAACTTTTCCCTTATTGGTCATAATAAGTCATAAATTAATATTGGTCATAATAGGAGGTAAATTTCAATTAATCGGGTTTTTTACAAATTTTAGTTTTTGAAGATATTTTTAAAAAGGAACTTTTCCCTTATTGGTCATAATAAGTCATAAATTAATATTGGTCATAATAGGAGGTAAATTTCAATTAATAGGGTTTTTTACAAATTTTAGTTATTGAAGATATTTTTAAAAAGGAATTTTTCCCTTATTGGTCACAATAGGTCATAAATTAATATTGGTCATAATAGGAGGTAAATTTCAATTAATCAGGGTTTTTACAAATTTTTGTTATTGAAGATATTTTTCAAAAGTAATTTTTCCCTTATTGGTTTTAACGGAATGTGAAATGAGTGTGTGACTTCGCGGTTCAGACGGTGACAAGTTAACAACGTATGGTTGAAATTTTCAAAATCATGTGAACACATTTTAAAATGGTTAGAGGAAAGGGACGAAAAGGAATGTGCAAAATCCAGAAACGTATCATAAATAATATCAAGATTTACTTTTTTTAATCACTTGATTAAACACTTTTAAACTCGATGGATCAACCACCTTTTAATAATGTCCTAAAGAGTCTTTGCTTTATGTTGTTCGCGTCAAGAGCCTTTCTTTTTTAAAGAAAGAGTAAAAGAAAAAAATGCTATTCATAGAGCTGGCTGTCCCCAATAATTAGGCAAATTTTAACATAAACTAAAGTAAAGAGATCATAAATCCAACCAGCAGCCACTTTATATTCAGTAATGGGGCATAAGACGGTAGGTCTGGTGTGGTGCATAAATATTACTTCTTCGTACCTTCTCTCAAAAATACCTTGTTTTATCTTTTCACTGCGAATTAGATCTTTGCTTTGGTATTCGTAGTTGACAAAATTGGGGTTTTCCCCTTATGGGATAAGAGTTAAAATTCATAACTTTTTGTGTTTTGTGGACACACCCATCTGTGGAGAAGAGGCAACGAGACTTAACTATTAGGGATTCGCTGGAGATAACAAACTATTGTAGGGTGAAGGCACTGGAAATTAAAAAAACATGATACAGTTACAATACAGTGTAACAGCTACGAATTATTGTAATGCTGAGATAAAATAATAAAAATTCAAGAACATCCATAGCGAGATAAATAGCTCGATATTATTTGTGGTTGCGGATGAGAAGTGAAAATTTCAAATGCTATCTCTTAACAAAGGTCAACTTGTACGTGCTCGCCCCAGTTAGTGCTTTCTACTCTCGCCCAATATTAAGCTATTTGTTGGCGAATCACAAAGGATGTTCTAAAGGAATATAGCCCTTTTGATAGAAAAGGACTATCTAAGTGATAAACGTAACGAGAGACCTTGACACTTCACGCAGAAACTTGGTGGTCAGATCAATGCAATTGAAATACGATTATTTTAAGAGAGGCATATGTATAGCTGTGTTCAATTCTGCACCTATCACTCCCGTACAGTATTAAAAACTGTCACAGATTTATTTAACTCCTCGTGCTTAATTTTTTTAAACTTTAGGAAGCACTGTACAACTAAAAATAGCTAATATTTAGGTGTAAAATCAGAAGGGCAGTCATATTTAAATCATCACAGATTGATTGCTTGCTAGTTGTTTGATAGTGCTACGGTTTCTCTTTTAACTACTCAAGGTATAAATCAAAGAGGGAAATGGGTTGATTGATAGATGTACGAAAGTAGCACATATGGATACACATCTCTGCTGAATAGGAATTCGCCGAAAATTCTCCCCATAAATATTCATATTAAAGTGGAGAAATATATATTTGTTTTCGAAATAGACATCGAGAATTGTATAATAGAAAAGATACCGTTATCAACTTTCACCTTTGCAAATTTTCATAGCAAAATGTATTATAAGTGAAGCGAAAAAGGGATAATCTCCTCCAGTCTTGAACTGTCCTAAAACTTACCCCAAATAATAAACTGAGATGATAGATAATTATTTTCCTCCAGTAATAAAGTGTGGTGTATTGATCTTATGAATCGACCCACTAGGTCTCATGCCAACTTCCTGAATACCATAAAAGAAAGGGGGGGGGGAAAGGTTTGAAGCAGTCAGTGTCCATTAACAAAATCCTTTTTTTTTTTCTACTCTCGTCCCCAATCTATACATGCATGCATGCACTTCGAACGCGATTTTGAAAACGGCATACGAAAAAGGAAATCTCGTTTAAAGCATTCCTCGTCGGATGCGAATTAACTGCCAAAAACATTTGTTGCTGCTACTTTAAGGGGTAGGAAGAGTGGTACACATGTTTCCGTTCCAGTGATAGATTCTGTCTCATGTTTTTTTCATCGTCTTTTTATTTTGCTTCGCAATCAATTACCGATCATTAGAGGTGTTTTTACAAGCTTCTACTTGCCTCCGAATAGAAATTTTGCCGCGGATAACAAACCAGAGTGACTGAAAGCCTATTGATTAAAAACTTCCCAACGGTTGGTCTTATTTGATTTACGATTAATAACCCTTTTCCGTGAGGCATGCGACAGTCCCATTTTGCGACTAAATAATCGAATTATCACTCCTGCCATCTGCCTCCCCCCCCCCCTCTGCGATAGTCGACCCTCCAGGGATATTTCACATGACTCACCTGGTGCCTCGCTAATTGCTTCTAATGAGAGACACACACTCTAGTAGCAATAATACCTGCTGGAAAACCACCCCGCCCTTTTACCAAAGGCATGTGAGGCGATTTACAAGTGACCCCTGGCCAGTAAAAATTGGGAGGGGGTGACTCACACCTAAGCAGGAGGTGAGGGGGTGAGGTTTGGAATATTCTAGAATCACGCAAGCCCTCATTAACTCCGGGCCTTCATTCTGGCTACAGTCCAGAACACAACTTCGTATCTGCCTTTTCCAAGTACAAATGGAGCGGCAAATGGCGAAAGTTTTTTGATGGGGAAAAGTGGGCTTGACTAACGAGACACAGAAATGAAGTGGGACATACAGATCGAAAGAAGCTGGGGGGAGGGGGGATATGCTTTGTTTTTCACTCTGTGTGTTCCGGTTGTATTTATAATGCTTTTATTCACAATCTCCCATTTTCAAAGTCGGTTAGGGGCTTATATCCCTTACGAAAAAAGAACCCTGAGAAATCGAAACAGTGGTGGAGGGATTTTAATGGCTAACTTTTGAAAGATACTACCGGCTTACCTAATTTTCTACGAATGAAATATTGCAACAAAATTTAGTTTAGATGTATGGCAAATAATAATTATTCTACTACTATTAGATTTTGAGGGACTCTAAATCAAAGGAAAATTTTGACTACCTTAAATGCGCTGTGATTCAAACCTGTAGTCCCTTCCAGCCTCAAACTTTCTAGGGTTATGTCTGATGGGAAAAATCCGAGGATAAATTTTCCCAAATTTCTCTTTTATGGTGAAGAAGTAAAAGAAGAAATTATTAAGTAGATGATTTAAATGAATCAAATCAATCATCAACAAGCGAGAAAATGAGAAAAGAAAGGGAAGCTACGTATAACTTTTTTCTATTTTAACCTTTCAGATCTTACATATAATGACCACTCTATCTCATTTTCCTCTTGTTTTTTTTTACCTCAAATTGGCAGACTGGGGAACAGAGCTGTGACGCGCATGCTGTACCATCACACCATCTGCGTGTGGCATGTTATCCTTTGGAGATAATCTCTAAAGGTTTATTTCAGTACTCCCAATGATGACTTTTGCACTTGTACGGAGGAAATCACAGAAAATCGCTGCAGAAGCAGAAAACAATTTTAGATGACGATACCAAAGATAATGGCTGAAATTCTCTGTAAATTTAATTTTCTCCGAATACTTCATCTCTCACAAAAAAGGAACTGGTCATTTTTAAACGGGTTTCAAATGCTTGATCTGTCCTTTTACAACAGTTCTTTCTAATATTTTAAGGGGACAGTGGACGTTAAATTTATTTTATTACTTTTCCTCATAGAGATACGAAATTTTGTACAGATATATATACTTCACTATAAATATATAAAATACCTTAAAAGAAATTTCCAATCTTATTACAATTTTAAGATTTAAAAAAATTTGAAATTTTATAAAGAAATTTTACTTGCTCCTTGCTACCATAATTTTTGAGATATTTTCATCGATTTTGCATTTTGATCACTTTATACTGTATAAAAAAGAATCTGTATTCATCAGTTATTGTAATTACTTCAGTAGTAATTTTTGAGAGATTTTTTTTCTGACTTCCATCCTGATAAATCAAATTAATTACCTTAATGAAGGTCCGGATTTAAAATTCATACCCGTTTTTTTGTAAACAGTACGGAATTCTTCCTTACTATCATTTCATGAATTTTGAACAAAAATTAAGTAGCATGGGCAAAACCTTCAAATATCTGTTTTGAGAAAAAACAGATTTAAAGTTTATTACTACACTTACCCTTTATCAATTACTTGCGTAGAAGCTTCATAAATGATTTTTTACTTGAAAAAACTATTTGGTACTATTAATTTTCACAGACACGAACTATAATATATAGTATTAGATATATATATAGATATATATATATATATATATAAGAGTATATATATATCTATATTACAATAACACAATCAATATTAAAAGGACAAGATTTGTTCAAATAAAGGTCTACCGGTCCCCCTTAAAGAAAATGAAAATCACGAAAACAAAACATTCTGTAGTATAATTACGAGGGATTTGATGGAACGAACATATATCCCAGTTACCAAATTTGGAGAGATTTGTATAAGGCGAGAGGAGAGCATAGGACTGTTCGTAGACCATAGCAAAGTTTAAACAGATCGCTCAAGGAGAACACAAAGTGTGATAAAAATAAGTTACTGTAAGTTATAAGTTATAAGTTACTTATAGTGCTGTCAAAACAAATCTTGCTGTCAAAATATTCGATTTGGTAAATTTTGATATTAGGTAACAACAGAAATTGTTACTACTAGCTGGTCTTTCTCACTGGTAATGGAAAAGAATTCAAAAGGAATTTCTCCCCACAGAACTGCAAAACTCATCTTTTTCAAAGCTTTATAAACACCCCCATAGAGCCTATGTAATGGCAGACTAATCTACCTAATTTGAGTAAACTTTAAAATAGACATGAACAAAAACAATGGCAGAGTCAGGTGTTTACGGTGAATTACCCTTCTGCTAAAATGTCGGCTGCTCCGATTTCTCGAGCTTTGACTTGTAAATAGTTTACTTTCTGATATACGCATAAAATCGAGTATCCAGCGGCTACCTGGGAGTATAATTCAACAAAATATTTCCTTTTAAGAAGGCTATTTCATCAAATTATACATTTCCTTCAAATGATTATTTTATGAATATCTGTCCCACTATATATTTTTACAGTGCTGGGTAAATACTCGTCTATTCATTGCCTATACAATGAACTTTTCTTTTACATTTATTAAAATAAATTCCGTATCTAATATGCCTCATATCTAAGAAAAATAATTTGTTCTATTTAGAAGGCAAAGATATACAATTTTCATACTTCCCTTTGAAAAAAGTTTAATACCTTTGTTTAATACTTTATGAACAAAAATTTGTTTAATTCTTTTTATACTGAAAATCATCAAAATTAGGTGATTTTCTAGAAAATCTTCAATCCCTTAACTTTCTTTTTCATGAATCCCAAGTATGTTTAAATATACTTAAATATAAAAATTTGGCGTAATTAATATCAAAACAAAATTGAACAACTTTCGCAAAATACTTTTCAGTGGCTATCATTAATCCGGCAACATTTTAATTTAAGTGTCTCTTTATCGGTTAATAAATATAAAAACTGTAATCAATCGTTGATATATTTGTATCTGTTCTCGGGGAAACTTAAGATTTCAAAGTCAACGAATTCTTAAATTACAGAAAGAATATTATAAGTAAATTAAATTATGACTTTTCTATCAGAATCTTAGACGACAAAGGTTCCATAGCCTATGCGAACGTTAAAGGCGATAGGAATTAAACTGCATGCAGTGGCTTATCGCTCATCAGACAAATGACGCTGGTCAAGAATCACATCTGGACAACATTGATAATAATTGCAAGATAAAAAGAACTTTTTGTATACCATGTTTTTAAATTTTCCGTTGAATCATATAAACTTGACAATTCTATGTATTAATAAATACTTTTTAAAATTTTTTGATAAATTATCCAATCCACTTGAAAGAAAATGAAGTTCACTCGCGTTTAACTTTTCACTCCCGTCCCGGCCGATAGACGGCTGCACCAGTCTAAAAAACAAAATTAACTGAAAATGAATTCAAATCTGCTTAAAGATGGCTAAAAGTATTAAAATAATGCATCGTCATCGTGTTCTGAGCTATTCTAAAAGATTCAAATGTCTAGCGAGTCGGGAAGTGAGTTAAAAATCGATTGCAAAATTTGTACCGGACAAACACACAAACAAACAAACAAACAAACAAGAAAGGGAGTTAATATAAACATGGTAAAAATTTGACTCTCCTCTTCATTTGAAAGAAATTTTTAGAGTGCCAAGTTTCCCGAACTGAGTCAGCTGAATATCTATCAGAGGGTATAAATAAGCACATTCTTTTAAATATCAACATGAACTTGTAAATAAATGTTCCTATAAATCAGATAAGAATTTTGTAATAAAGACTCCCTTAAATAGGGATCTATAGCTCTCATCATAGCTTCATTTTAAAAAATGAATTTTATTTCAGTCGAATAAAACGCAGTTGTATTAATTTTCTGCCATTTATGTAGGGCATAGGGGTAAAAAACAAAAGATTTCACGAAAACACCTATTACTCATTCTCTATATAAAAATAAGTAGCATAGTGTCCTCAATCCAAGTCCATACTTGTTATTCTTTGCATAGCGGGCACGTGTTTGTTCCAAGTCTCGCGAAATCGTTTTCTCCGCAGAACCGGCTCGCTGCAACCGCAATGGACGTGGCGCGTATCCAATCTCACCTTTACACGCATTGAGAACCAAGTAAAGCGGTAAACAACTCGCCATTCTTATTTCGGAAGTTTAGTTATCCCATTTCGCAACACTTGTGTGGAAACAGAACTACTTTCAAAGTGATGAAAAGGAAGGTGCCATTAGACTCCATCTCGGAACTTTCGCATTTGTGTTCGATCCAGGGAAGGTTGTAAGTGATATCCTTAAACTGCCAGAAAGTTAATAGTGAAATCATTTTTAAAAGCAGGAACAATGCATGAAACTAAAAGAGCACCGTAAGATAGGTTACGGTTGCGTTTAATACGCAGTGAGAGGAAATGGAGTAATAAATGGATTACCAACAAACTCTTTGAGAAGGTGTTAGCATAAGGAAACTGCTAGTCAGTATTTTAATCTCCGAATTAAAGAGGTTTTCTGATTAGTTGATATTAAACCTCAAGGCCTTCCTTATTAAGGCTGCTGCGTACTAACCCTATTGGATTCGCTCATATCAAGATTAACCTATGGAGATAATGTGTCTACTATTTACAGCTAAAAATGGGATTTTCAGATAGCCTGAACTTTTCTGCACCTTGCAACTGGATTTCTTTTATAAATTTCGTCCAGGATTTTAGGAGTGTTTAAAATACACTATACCAGATTTTTTTTCTCCCGGATAATTTAAAATTTAAAATATTATTTGTATTAAAAAAAGCGAAAAATGCTCCAAGGTGTAAAATTTCTTCCTCTAGTACGGAATACATTTTTTTAAAAACAATCTTTCAATCCAAGTCGGCAATCCTTGGACACATTTTTCTCCATAGGTTAATCTTGAGGTGAGCGAATCCAATATGGATAGTTAAATCACAGTTATTTTCTTGCCTGTATTGTTGCAAGACTGTTGTTTTAAGTTAAGGGGATGGTGGACCTTTCAAAACGATTTTTGAAATTTTTACCACAGAGATATGAAATTTTGTATATATATTCATTAAAGTATAACAATATTAAACACCTTATAAAATTTTATAAATATTTTTAAAAAATATTTATAATTAAAAAATTTAAATTAAATTACCCTTCTTTAAAAGGCTCCCTTGCGACTCAATTTTAAACTTTTTCCCTTGATTTGCATTTATATGCTTATAAATACTTTATGAACACAGTTATGTATTTTTTTGTACTTTCGTTGAATAGTTAATTTTTAGAAAATATTTTTATGCTTGTACTCGGATTTTCGCGAAATTTTTGTACTTTTCTACACTAAAGTTAAACTTACATAACCTAAATGACCTCCAATCCTAATGGATACTAACTTTATTTGGATGTATTACAGGAATCTTTATTATAAATTTCATAAAATTTCGTCAAAAATTATGACGCGAGGAGCATAATTTTTACGACTTGCAAATCTAGAAATTTCTCATTTTGAGAGAAAATCATTTAAAAGATAATTTTGTATCTACCTTTAATACTTACTACTCTAAAGCACCAATTTTTCATTTTTCTTTTCACTACACATTTTAAATGCATTTCATTCCAATATTTACATGTTTTTAAAATATTAATACACCCCCCCTAAAAAATTCTAATTTTTGCTCGATTTTTGGTAATTTGAAAGTCCACCATCCCCTTAAAATAGGAAAATAACTTTTTAGCATAAGCATATACCATTGCCAGAAAGCAGTGTTATGAAGTTCAAGGATATAACTTACTATGCATTTGAAACTTGGTTACTCGTGAATTATTCACCTTGAGTCTTTTACGTTTATTCACCAAATTTAGGAAGAATCTTCGTAATTAATCATCGTGGTTCCTTGATCAGCTGACCTTCAGGAAATAATTATAATTGCAGTGAATCAAGTCCCGTTCCTTCTGTCAAAGCGTATAGACTTTACACTAGTATAAAATATAGGCAACGAAATCAGCGAACAATCTGGCTAGCATTCAATTTTCCCTAAATCTGATCGTATCAGTATATTTAGGGAAAATTTAAAATAGAGAGTAAAATCATGGCCAAAAAATTAATAATCTGATTCGGTTGTAATTTAAAGAATTTATTGGATACTACATTAAATAAAAGGAATTCAGAAAAAAAGTAAGAAATATTTTTTCAAAAGCACTATGGTAAAAGATAATGCTTTTTACGCAGTTCTCAAATGTCTGGAAAGGATTTAAAATACACTCTGAGGCTCGAATACAGTAAAATGAATTTAGTTTACTCTCCACAAAATGCTAAACTAACACGAAAGATGTTAGGCAAATTTTTTAATCCTTTCCATACATTTCTACTTCATTTTAACCGTTTCATTTTATTAAAAAAAATCCATAGTTTAATGTCATGTTCTCTTATCACTATCCCACTTATTTATTTCCTTTTCAGAGCCTTTAAACAATACTTCAGGTCTTAAATGCCAAAGTGAAATCAAAAGCAACACAAGCAGAGCAAATAGTCCTGGCTATAACTTGTAAGCCTCCATCGATACAGTCTAAATTATATTATATTATATAATATTATATATATATATATATATATATATGTGTGTGTGTGTGTATATGAATATATATAAATAAAAAAAATATATATATATATAAATAAATATATATAAATATATATATATATATATATTTATATATATATATATATAAATAAATATATATAAATATATATATATATATATATATATATATATATATATATATATATATATATATATATATATATATATATATATATATATATATAATTATGCATGTGTGTGTGTGTTTTTGAGTGAGTCATTTTCATTAAAATTTCACACCATTCCCTCCCTATTAAAATGCTGATCCATGTATCCCTGCATTTAAGGGGGTCATCGAAGCGTTTAGCTTCAACCCTTTGCGTACCCTCCGCATTTTAATGGGCAATAATTTCCCCCAACGTACTGTACCAGGATGCAGCATTTTTTACCGATTGCTCGGCAGTCCATCTGTCCACCCACTGGTGGCCGCCCATGCGTATCATTGGCTTGCCCACACCTAACGATAACAGTTGACATCTGGTCAACTTCATTCCCCAAAACGAGCATTTAATTGGATCGGCGTCACCGACCGGGCCCCACAGGGGTGAGGCAAACCTCTCGCTTTCGCTGCAAAATTTGCGCTGGGTGTATTTTCAGCTAAATAATTGCCATAGAGCTGTTCCTTTCAAATCTAAGTCTACGCTTTCACCTATCAATATTTTCGACTGTTAGATCGTGGTATTATCTATCTTAGTTGAACGTGACAGATAAATCAAATTTATTCATACATTACAGAGGATAATTACAAGATAAAAAGAACTTTTTTATATACCATGATTTTAAATTTTCTGTTGAATCCTATAAACTTGACAATTCTATGTATTAATAAATACTTTTATTAAAATTTTTTGACGAATTATCCCATCCACTTGAAAGAAAATGAAGTTAATTGGAAGTTTCGACAGAACATCGACGGGAACGTTTAACTTTTCGTTCCCGTCCCGGCAGATAGATGGCGGCACCAGTCTACAAAACAAAATTAACTGAAAATGGATTCAATTCTGCTTAAATATGGCTAAAAGTATCAAAATAATGCATTTTCATCGTGTTCTGAGCCATTCTAAAAGTTTCAAATGTCTATCGAGTCGGGAAGTGAGTTGAAAATCGATTGCAAGATTTGTAAGGGACAAACACACACACACAAACAAACAAGAAAGCAGGTTAATAAAAACATGGTAATAAATCAAATTTATTCATAAATTACAGAGGATAAATTAATGACAAATCTGTTCTCCGACTAAAATATGGAATTTTTCTGCATAAATTTGACATAACATTTTTCCTCGATTTTCCCCGGAATGAAAGTAATTTCGATATACGAGGTTGCGCGGTCGCAAAAAGTAATTAGTAAAACCATCCGCGTACCGTGAGGAATCTGAAATGACGAAGGCATATGAACAAGTAACGCGCCGAATTTTAAATCAATTCGTTATGGACCTATAAATTAGA
>OU015498.1:3243160-3268160 GCA_907164885.2 Dolomedes plantarius | reverse complement strand
AAATAGTTGAAACTCTTGAAAATAGTTGTTCTCAGATGTGCGTGCTTCCAAACGTTGATGACCAGAATAAACGCTTGACTATGCAGTGAAGGATATTTATATCTGGGCAGGTATGATTTATGAGTGCAACAAAGAGACTCGATTGAATTTCTCTTAAGTTAAATGTCAGATTGCAACTCTATGCATTCCATTTGACAATTTGCTAGCATTATATCTATATCGACTGTAAATAGAATAGAAAACATGCAAAAACAAAAATTGTTTATTTTCCCCGAAGTCCTGAAATCAATTTTAAATTCTTGTACTAAATCGGAAAGTAGGGCTGCGTATTTTATAACATTTTTAGAATTGTGCTTGGGAAATTAAAATAGTAGCATTAAGATTTTTATGCAGTTATAGGCATTTTAGCTAAATTTCAATAAAAATTACTTCAAATTGACCAATTTATAGAAAAAGTATGCTATTTACAGTTAAGTTTTTGTTTCTTTTTTTAAATTTTTAAGTGCTATTTTACCATAAAGCACCAAAAAAACCTTTAAAAAAATCATTTTTTAAAACAAACAAATGGAATAGCTAAACACAACATAGTTAACCGTAAATAAATCGCAAAAACTGTGCTTAAGTTTAGACTGATTCTTTTTAGTTAAGATATACTAATTTTTATGCTTTTAAAAGTACATCGTGAATTATAAAATTAAGAACAATATAAAATACAGTAACGGATTATTGCTTCTTTAGGAAACAACAAAACAATGTTTCAAATTCAAACTTGTGTAACTACTGCCACTCGCTGCTACTGTCGTCTGATGAGCAAAAAAAAAAATTAAATAATTCAATATTATTCTGATTTTTCACGCTAGTGGAAAAAATGCCACGCCCACTTTAGAGTCACTTGAATAATTAAACACACACAAATATATAAATTACACAAAAGGTTTTTTTTTTTAAATTCTGTAATGTGTCTAAATCTCCACTATGGAAATATATCGGAGAATTCCATCATTTAATAGAAATTTCTAAAATGAAAATAGCAACAAATAACGTCTGTTTATAATCTGAAGACGATGTTAATTTCACTGAAATGTTTTAAAATATAAATTTTAGATAAGAAATATTTAACGCATTTACTACGCATTACATCGTTTCAATAAGAAATGTCTGAAATGAAAATGGCAACAGAGAACGTTTGTTTACAAAATAACACGGCGAAAATAAACGACGATCGTTAATCGAAATGTCTTAAAGTATAAAATCTGACTTGAAAGATTATTATTTTCATTTATTATTCTGGTTTAATATATAACTTGAAACTTTTTGATTTTATTTATTTTTATCTTTTCGCTCGCTGTCAGCTAACCCTAACATGGAGACCATATTCAGAGGGATGATGCCACAAAGTGTAACAGCTTACATTTAGTTTCAAAATTGTGGTTTTTTATTAACTAAAAATCAACGGTAATTAATTTCGATTTTTGAAGTTCTTCAGACCCTCGGCTGTTTTTAAAGACGCCTGTATTTAAAATTTCACGATCGTTGCTCCTAAACTGTGGATTTCTATACAATTACAGAGATACAAACATTCATTTTTATATATTAGATATATATTTATAAAAAAATCGTAAGGGATATGCATTTTTTTTGGATAATATCCAATCGTCTGCTGCATTAGAAAGAGAAAAAAAAATTTTTTTTGTCTATTTAGTTGTTACGCACGTGACGATAAATTTATTGAAAGTACCAGAAAAAGAAATCACGTGATCGGCATTTAATAAATTAAATTCTAAAAATTAATCTTTAAAAATTCACGAAAAATCAGGAAATGGAGGTAAAAATTCGAAAAAAATTTCATTTTGAAGGATTTTTTATGATCTTTCTCGTGATATAAATTTTATAACCCTCAATGTATTATTTTAAATACAAACGTAAAAAAAGTTTAAAAAACAGCTTAAAAATTTAATTTAAAAAATCTAAGAAGAATTTTTGAAAAATCTTTCTTAATGCACCCCTACACTATTAGAAGAATCGCCATGCAAAATTTCAGCCCTTTAGGTCCAGCGGTTTGGTCTGTGCGTTTTATGTCAGTCAGTCAGTCAGTGAATGAATGAGTCAGTTACGGAACTGTTTTATATATATAGATAGATATAGATTAAACGTTTGTCACTTGGAGAAACGTTTAATTGACAAAACGTTTACAATATAGACGTTTACAATATAAACGTTTACAATTGACAAACGTTTATAGATACACATTGGTATCTCAAAATTAGAGTAAGAGATGAAATAAAAATACAAAAATAAAAAAAGGATTTTAAGTAAAGAATGTTTTTTTAATTATTTTAAGCACCTAAAATAATATCCAAATTAATATTACGTTACTTAATAATTGTGTGCACGTCCGCCATCTTGGATTTTTTTGCGCCAACTTGGCGATTTTACCGTGTTTTGAGGAGTGGAAAAATTCTCGCCAATGTGTTTTAAGCGGTGTTTTCAAAACGCTGGACTTTGAATTTTTTTACCTTTTTTAATAAAAACCACCTGTTTAAATTATGAAACTTAGAAAATTTTTTGAAAAAATCATTTAAACGTTTGACTTAGATTTATTTTTGGGTTTTTGATAAAAACCACTTTTTTCTGAAAAAATCATTCTCAAATATTGGAAATTTTGGGTTTTTTCTTTTAGCTTTTTTAATAAAAACGACCTTTTTAAATTGTGAAACTTAGAAATATTTTTGAAAAAATCATTTAATCGTGGACTGAGATTTTTTTTTGTCATTTTAATTAAAAACTACCTTTTCAAATTATGATCCATATGAAAAATTTGGTCAAATGAATTTTACTTACAGATAAAATTTCAATGCCATCTATTCAGTTTGCCCTAACTCTTTGACTAATAGCAATGAATGACCAAAATATTATGCCAATATATTGTTAATTAGAAAAAAATACAGCATTTTCGTACCACCTAAATAACTTGCAATTTAAAAATTATCTAAAATTCGGCTTTGAAAAATGTAAAATAATTATGAACCCATAAATTTATGGTGAGTAACCAGATCCTTTTTTTTTTTTTTTTTTGTTTTTTTTTTTGTTAGGTCATTGTGGTAATGAAATTTTACTTCAGATTTGACCTTAACCAAATATTTGGTGCATACAATAAAATCGGGACAAGGATTATTTGACCATTATCCTGCTGTGTTGGAAATAAGAAAAAAAAAACCCTTTTCCTAAACCAATAACTTAACCTTAACTAACTTTTTAACTTAGGTTCCTGGGGAGAGAGAAGTTGAACTTCAGTTATTTAAATTTATTTGTAATCCACTACAACTTGGAATTATAAAATATTTTAAAATATATTGTATTTAAAATGTAAACTGTATTCTACATTTTATGAAAAAATGATGGCAGATAATTTTTACTTCAAATAAATGAAATGGTGTATCATTATAGTATACTAATTGACAATCGATAAACAAAATTAAAAGCAACTTAAATTTATAAGTTAACGAAAAACTGATAATGGATTCAAAAATTTCAACAAAAAGACTCTTAGTTTTAAAAATAATTTACTCTTTTGAGTATAGTCAATTTGACTCAGATTTCCAGGTCAAGGCCAAGGTCTGACCTAAAATTATTATACTCTAATTAAAAGATCACATCAGAAATAACTGTTTGATCTTAAAATTAGAGAATTTGACATTGGGTTATTTTTACCAGAACGCAATAATTATCGCCATGCGAAATGCGCCAAACCCTGGCGGGAAAATCCAAGATGGCGGCCGTGCACACAAATCTAGAGTATCCCCCCTAACTTTATTTCTACTGATCAGATATACATAATATATAGCCTATGTCCATCTGGAATAATGTACCTTTCAAACAGTGAAAGAATTTTTCAAATAGGTGCAGTGGTTCCGGAGATTACCCTCCACGTACAAAATCTGCTCTCTCTTTATATATTAGTATAGATATAGATAAGAAATTAAGAGAAGGCACAAAATTTTATACGTATTTTATTTACACACATTTTGCGATTATTTGTTTTGGCGGATGAGTCTTTCAATAAAGATCACTATGCGTGTAAAAATACCTGATATGAGCTTTTATTTATTAAAAATTTAAAATTCAAATTTACAGTTCCGCAGTTTTGATTCAACTGCCGTACAAAAGGCTCTATGTCCATAATTCTTTCTAGATTTATAGAAAAAAAATTATAAATTTTTTATATAAAATCTTTAATCACTTTAAAAGGCGAAAAAAAATTTGCATAGAAATTTCAAGAATGGGAAGTGAAATTTCTTATTACATCCATGGTACACTGTGGTTGGCACATTGCTGAGTTATCGTTTCGGTGCCAGACACGTGATCATTTCTTGCCTGGCGCAATGTCTTTGCACGGATGGCGAGAAACTGCTTTCTGTTCGCCAACTGATATTCGACGCCAAATACTTCTCATTTTTAACTTGTCTGGTCTATTGAAGCAATTGGTTCATCAACTAAATAATATTTTCACAGCGTGAATAATACGCAAAGATGTTTTGGTAGAGATACTTTAAAGCAGTTCCGTTTGTTATTACTTCAAGTTTAGACAAATGCGAGTAAAGGATTGAACAAGAAATCTTGAGGTCAATAATACTTGTACAATTTGAATACGACGTCAGTTAAGAACATAGTGAAACATGGGCTTCTACTTCGTTTAAAATAATTGAGACAATAATTTACACATCTTACCATGAAAATTTCACATTTAAGATCTGGACACTCGCATCACGAGGGTCGAAAACATTTTATGGGCACAGCACGCGATTTGTGAACATGGTATCACCATGCATTTTGTTAATGGCTACTTTAAAAAAAAAAAAACTAAACAAAAACAGAATGATTTTGAACTTTTCCCTCTCCTTCCGACCTCGACATCTTGAATCGGGAAGCGTTTTATTTTTTTTCATCTCGCCAAAGTAAACTTACGTTACCGCGGCTAAAGAAGAAGTTTAAACTTTAAAAAAAAGGGACGGGGCAAATTTTGCTCCACGGAAAATGTTTTACTCTAAATTAATGACCTTGACCTTAGATTAAGAATAACAAAGAAGAGGAACTCCGTACGAAATTCCCTAGAATTTTAGAGAGAAGCATTTTAGAGAGAAGTTTTGAAAAGATGACACATCCTGAAAAGTTCTTTTCCGAGATCAACAGACCTAAAAAACAGAGATACAGATAATTCAGCGTAAATAGTATAGTATTGAGATCATCACAGATACACAGAAGATGGTATGATTTGACTCGAAATCTTTGTATAAAGCCAGGAGGATCAGAATCTGAATTTTGTTCCGCAGACCCCCTCCCCCTGAAAGAAAAGATTTCAGTAAATTGGACTAGCTCATAATTTAACCATACAGTATTCTTAAGAAAAGGAATTTTGACACGCTAATAAAGTGTTAAATATGGTCGCCTTGTAAAACACAAAATGGTGCGTTTGGTCTCCATATTTCATTTTAGTGACTGAAAAAAAATGTCTAATAAGCTTTTAATGTCCAGGCATTTATCCCCAAAGATCAATACAAAATCTCAATAGATGGAATATTGAAATGTCGGTGCTTCCCGTGATATACGGGGGGTAAGGATTGGCCTAGTCAATCATCAATCGACAGGATAAGCTACGGAGAAATTTTCACTCGGAATTTTTCGAATCGCTCAATAGATAAGGCATATTTTTTAAATTCTGTATTTTGCTCCTTAATGTAGAAATAAAATTAAACGTGTGTAGATTTTCAAATTTTGAAATCTTTTGTAATTAATTTTTTTCAGAAGATCTTAAATTACTAATGCCCATCACAAAAAAGATGAAACTCAGCTTCTTAAGAATTTTTTTAAAAAAAGAATTCCGTAACACACGGTCTCAGTATTTTAAGATATACTCTCCAACGAAAAAGTCATTAAAAAAATAAGCATCATTTTCCTTGGCTACTAGCGAAATGCTAGTAGCCAATTATAGAATAGTGTATTGTTTTATTAAGTCCCGATTAATAAAACAATACACTATTCTGCAACACGGTCATCTTTAAAGGGATAGATTTAAACTTCCTCGCAACATACCACTGTAAAAGGGGGGGGGGGCAGCAGTCCTATGTACTTTTAACGTTCTCCATAACGATCCTCTGGAAAGGAAAATTTCAGACGCTAAAACCGTCCGTCCGTACCTCTCGAGTAATAATTTTTACAGCGCACCAAACCCGGTCTATCGCTTGGACAAACAGTAAACAGTTAAACAGAAAATTACCAAGATGCGTAAAAATTTTGACATACATATATGTATATACATACATACGTACATATATAGATTCATATATACTTAACACATACATACATATATACATACATACAAAAGAGGTAAGAAACGCTAAGTAATCCAACGTTAATAACCCGTGGTAGTTTCGTTGGAAGAGACTACCTGAATTTTTTTTTCCTTAAACCGTCTCAATGATTTTTTATTTTTGAGCAAATATTTCATAAACATTTCCTCTACACCAAAAACTACTCTGAAAATTCTCTTCCGTCTTTTTTTTGGTCCTCTTTAAAGCTTAGAAAGTTTACAACTAAAAGTTTTTATCAATCCTCAAGACTAATTATTTTCAAAATCTTTCCTTTGCACAAAAAGGAAAAAAATTATGCAAACGGAGCTATGAATTCAGAAGATAAAACAAAAACTGAACTAGCTTTAAATTCTAAATTTCAGCTTATTTAAAGACAAAGCTGCAAGTTGTTCAAGGAATTTCTTATATAAAGAGTGATCCTCACGAAGAAATTCATTTGGGGAAGAGAAATGATTTAATAATTACAAGAACTTTTTATATACCATGCTTTTAGATTTTCTGTTGAATCATATAAACTTGACAATTCTCTCTTAATTGCACAAATCTTCACTTAATTTTTCTTTTTCACTTTCTTTTATTTAATTTTAATCTCTTTTTAGTCGTTTTCACTATCCACAGACTTTATAAACTTTGATTTTTATAATTTTTTAAATTTTTTGCACAATATTTTTGTAAGCAAATTAAATTCACACGTATTCTGTTTTCAAAATCGTCAAACGCCGTTACTCAAAAGTGCAAGCATTGAATTCGATCGAAGCGTCAACTTGCGGATTTTTTCGGTTAAAAGTATTAAAATAATGCATTGTCATCGTGTTCTGAGCTATTCTAAAAGTTTCAAATGTCTAGCTAGTCGGGAAGTTAGTTAACCTTTTCCTTACGTGGTGGGATAGCATGTATCCCAAGAATACGGGCCCAAGGATGAATATATATATATATATATATATATATATATATATATATATATATATATATATATATACATACGTGTTGTCTTTTTGATGTTCAATTGTCTTTTAATGAGCCATTGGAAAAAAAAATATATATATACATACATACATGCATACATACATATATGTATGTATGTATGTATGTATATATATATATATATATATATATATATATATATCCCTTAATGGCCGTTCTTACAAAGGGGGTATGCAATTTTTCGTTCTGAAGAGGGAATCGGAAAAATGAGCCCCGTAAGCTAAAGGTTAAAAATCGATTGCAAGATTTGTAAGGAACAAACACACACACAAACAAACGCACAAGAAAGCAAGTTAATAAAAACATGGTAAAAATGTTTTCTATATATCGAACTCTTAGCAAATCTCCATGTTCATTACATAGAAAACTGTTTCGATATATCGAAAAAATCTCTATATATCGAATTTTTTTTCACATCATATTGGGAGATTTTATTCCACTTTAGAATAAAATCTCCCAATTTTCGGCGTTTGAAACAATACTTCGAGGACTTCAATTCGCGGAAAATGTGCCTGGTGAAGTTTTAGTGGACTGGATAAATGCGAGCATTTCTTTGATGAACTTTCCGCAAAACTGGCTGTTCAGCAAGATACTCGTAGTTTTTTTTTTTTTTAAGAATGTATCTGTGATCACTGTAACCACTGTATGGATTATTGCTTTTTAAGGTATATAGTACTCAATCTTTCATATTAATTAATTTTTTAGTTATTAACTTTCATTTAATGGGATTCGCATATAAATTAGAAATGGAGTTTCGTATACGAAAATTAGCTTTAATTTTAATGATTTAGGAGAATTATGATAAAACTAAGATCAATTCTATATATCGAAATTTCCATATACCGAATTTTTTCCCGTCATTTTGCTACTTCGATATATGGAGGTTCGACTGTATTTAGTTTAATTAAAGAAATTAATTCCCCGCATATCAGATTAATACCTTTGATTCATGTATATTATTTTTAAACATGAAATGCGTGTTTTTTTAATCAAGAAATATTTAGTATTTAACTTTTCTACCTTTAAGAAGACCAGTTTTTTTTTTCGACGAGTAATTTTCTCTCCTTTAGAAATCACGTGTCTTAAATACGATAATGTCGTAAATAATGAATGACATTTCATGGTGGATAATTATCTGCTTTTATTTTTAACACTTCTATGTAATAAAACCTGGAAAATCTCCTCCCAAACTCTGCTTTCTTTTTCTTCACCGTGATAGTAAAGTTAACCAAAATATTTTCTCTTCGGTATATTCTTTGTACAATCTAAACTCTGACTTAAAGTTAAATGATTTTAAGCTTAAAATTTCTCTTTACTATTCCTAGAAAATTATAGAAACAAGATTAGCTAACGGTGGCCTGAAATTTTTCTTGGTACTCTTTTAGCCTTTTAAGGGTCGGAGACGAATTTTTCTGTTGTTCACTCTAACTCGAAAAGCGTTCGCGACGTTTTTCCCCTCCTCTAACTTGGTGTTCAAAAGCTTCTGAAACGATCCATATGGAAACCATTTGAATATCAAATTAGAATGTTACATATTCGCCAAATACGCTTTCAAGGCTGAGAATAAGTAAAAGAAAAATCCGTCTCAAACGCTTAAAGGGTTAAAGCATTTGATGTAAATTTTTTTTTTTAAATTCTCTATTAATTTATTCTTTCCACGTACTGATACTTTCTATTAGAATTTCTGTAAAGTTTAAATAGTTTTCTTTCTGGGCAATTTATGAATTATATATGCCAGTTTTTATCGTTGCTTCAAAGTGATGTTATTAATGAAACAAATATTTCACTTAACGCACTGAATATGAAAATAATGCATTCGTTTACCTTTTTTTGCCGTTTTTAATTATACTGACTTCCTCCAAGTAAGATTGCGGTTCAAAAGTTATGCAATCAAGTCTAAGCTTAGGGCTTCTCTTAAGCTGCCTAGACTCCTAAAATTCGCATCGATGGTATCTCTTCATTGATTGAAACGTTACAGCGGTTGGAGTCTAAGCTTCATTAATCACTTCTCTAAGCTAGGACATCATTAAAAGTTATTCGAAAATAATGATTTTCTTTAAAATATAATGTTACCTCCTCTTTCGCAGAGCTCAATCTTCTCTCAACAGTTTAAAATATTCTATAATATTTTTCCCGAATATCATAGTTAAAAATTCATGACAGCCGAATTGCTTTTAACCAACGACAAAATCCGAAACACGGATTACGCAAGTCTGTCTCATCTTTCTTATTTTTTATTATAACCAAAACATTTTCAACTTAATGGTTACAATATTAAATTTCTCCGATAGAGGAAGCCTTAAATTATTACATTAAATTTTTCTTTAAATAACTTCTTTTAAATTAACAATCAATTTATTTTAACAAATACTCTTTGAAAAAAAAAATTTTCTTCTTCAAAGACACTATTTCCTCTATTGCTCTGAAATTTTTAATTAAATCTGCAAAAGGGAAAAAAAATAGTTTCATAATTTTTTAGGATTTTCATGATGAAAGCAAAATCGTAATACGTGTTTCTACCTGACACTTGAAAACATTGTAAATGTATCCTATATAAAATAAATCAATAAACAAAATGATGCTTGAACCCCAAATGTTCCTTTACGCCTCATTTCCTTGGCCTGCTTATCATATTTATCAATTTATTGCGTAAATAATCAATGAATTTTAAATGCAATGAATATCAATACAAATCGAGAAATTATTCTTATAAGCAGATTTCCCATGTTCACTCATGATATTTTAGGTAGAAATGAAACTGTGCATTTTTTTTTCTTTTTTGTATGGGAAGTTATCATGTAAAGATATTTTTTCTGATGAAAGCGTTGGAATTAAACGAGTATTCAATGAAAAATGGAAGCATGCTGTAAGGATGTATGTAAAAGATATCATAATGAGAGCGAATCTGACCCTAAGTCCACATCAGTATGGTGGAATCTGGTTTTCTTCCGTATAGTCTTCAGATTCAATTACACAGAACTTGCATACCGTAAGATAGGGTTACTTTGTGACTGCAGGGGTAACATTGTGACACATAGTAATTTTTTCGTATTTCGTATCCCGTGACACCAGGTAGGCAAAGAACAGCGCCAGCAGCTTGTTCGACGTACAGAGACAGCTAGTGACCAGTGTCCGAAGCTTCTGCGCACCATTTGCCTTCGCTGGCCGGTGTATCGTTCAAACCTGTTGCAAAGCTATTGACTCAAACTTCGGAAACTTTGCGTGCTGAAGGCTAACACCTTATACGACCAACTGCAACGGGCAATTACATTTTATTGTCAATATGTTTGTCAGATTGTGTAGCAATATAACTTTTGTGTATTGTTATCTCCGAGAGATATGAGAACATAACCTAGATATCGAAAGGTGACTGGGTTACTTTGTGACGCACCAACGCTGTCACAAAATAATCCACAAAGTCGACCCACCTCCTCGATGTTGCATTTTTCCGTCCTCTAAAATACCACTGGAGAGAAAGAAGTGTTGACTATCTGGTGAAAAAACTACCCGAAGGAGCACAATGTGCCGAAAGACGAATTTTCTCATCTTCTCAAAGAACTGATGGCTGCCCTGGGCACCCGAGGTCTCTTTGATGTCAAAGATATAGATAAAGCTATCCAATATTTGCAATAGGTATGTGTAATTGTGTATCAAGCTTTTGATAGGCGTTTTACTGTCTAAATTTGTGTCATTTTTTCTGTTGGATTTCAAGTCGAAAACACAGATGTCACAAAGTAGCCCCACTCGGCGGGACAACTTTGTGACACGTTTTAACTTGAATTTCTCAATGCTAATTGAAGATCCGGGTTAGCGTAAGGAAAGGATGCTTTGCCAATGTTTTGCAGTTGTTCGTTTGGGGCTGCTTTTAAAACTGATCGGCTGGCACAGGAAGAAACTTCGAATCTGTCACAAAGTACGGTACATGAAAAAGTTCTGATTTACGTAAAAACATAGCTAAGCGAAGAATACAAACACAGAGAACTGTTGGTAATAGAATAGATCTGCAACCGAACAAGGTTTAGTATGGCACACTGATATGTACGACCACACTGGCATTAGCTCCCAGAGCCTGCGGGTTCCAGTCCCACACCTGTTATGGATGTTTGTAGCAATTCGGAATCGGCTTTAAGCTGTAGGTACCGGTCTAACAGTCCTTGCGTATAGCAAAACAAAACCGCAGGACTCTCAACCAACTCAACTCTACAAAACGGATTATGTAAATATTTGACTCTGTGTTTAGAAAGCCTTAAACATTTATGACTGTAAAACACCCATCCAGGGTGGGAGGTGCGTGAAGATAATCATGGCTTGTTTGATAATGTAAAAACACCATACACTCGTCCAAACTGCAGGGAGTTTTGATTTCAACTCCCGAGTTGACAAAGTTCTTTTAAAAGGGAACGATTGAGAAAGCGACCCAATGTGCACGTTATTAGAGTAGTGGCCAATGAAATTAAAGTGATTTTCATTGGGACCCCACCGCGAGTTGAAGCTACAAAATCATTCGAGAAATCATCCAAGGAATAAGAGTTCGAATCAAGAGCAGGGGAAGGGATTTTAGAGGTACAGAAAGAGTATGGCGACGAAGGGCCCGGATCCGACACTGGGGTTCAGGTCCCAACAAAAGGCAATGAAGGCTTTCGTGGGGTAAGGGCATCTTAAATCTGTGGGCTGGAAAGGCTTTTAGGGGTGGGGGAGGGCACGGACTCTCCATGTGTCATCCTTGAGGGTTCTCGACTAGGCAGCATATTCAACCCTGGAGGGCATTACTTGCTATGTAAGTCCCTGTCTGGTGAAGTGATTCGACGCTCAATTCTCGTCTTTCAAATATTGATTAGAACGTCAAAGCCATCAAAAATCGTGAAAATTGTCTAATAATAATTTTTTTAAAAAGCTTCCGTGCCAATTATCCTTCTTACTAAGTAAGTCTTTGCAGCCTGTTTTGAAAGCACGTGATACACTATCCTAAACATGATAAAAAGGTTGCCATCTTTCAAACCTTATTTTAAAATCAAAATAAAATAAATACTTTCTGTTTTACGTGAAGTTTTCGATGTTTTCAAATTTTGAGCTATAAACTTATTTTCCATCAAATTAAAAACTGATATCAAACGCAAAATCCTTTCACTGTGTATTCCCAACTAAACAAAGAAAAAAAAAAGCTCAAATAAAAATACAGCTTTGCTTTTCGTTTTGGCACTATAAATTTGTTTAATTTTTTTTCCTTTAAGTCACTTAGCACAAAGAAAATTTTATTTTAAAATTCATCGAGAAATTACAATTTTTAAAGGAATGTGTGATCAAAAGGCTCTTTTATCCTGTATAATCTTTACTTTTCTGCGTATGATATCTATAAAATGTAGCATTTGGTTCTCTCTTATAAAGATAAACTTAAAAAATGTCCCGTAATTTTCTCTTTTTAACAACTATAAACAAATTAGAACATAGCAACAAAAATCTTATACGTGTGTTTGTTAAAAAATACTTTGCTGTAGTATGTACAGGCTGAAATTCGTTTTAATTAATCTTCATTTTGGAGGAAATGAATAACCGGTGTCACATCTTTTATTTTTTTTTTGTTAATTAAAGGATAGGTACGTTGCTTCCATCATGATTTGACAGGGAACAAATGGAAGTTTTTTGTTTTTCATAAACATGTAACTAGATTTTTTTTTTCTATTTCGAATTCTTTTACGATGTTTCAAAATAAAATGTTATCCCATGTATAGCATTTCCCCCATCATATAGGCGTTTAAATAAGTCATCTTTGTAAAAATGTAATAAAGACATAACGGAGTACATTCAAATTAAATACAACGGTCAATGTATGTAATTAATACCAATATATATATATATATATATATATATATATATATATATATATAACTACAGCGATCAATGTACGCAATTGATGTAATATATATATATATATATATATATATATATATATATATATATATATATATATATATATATATATATATATATATATATATATATAATTACAGCGATCAATGTATGCAATTGATGTAAAATATATATATATATATGTATATTTTTAAAAAAAATCGTAACGGATATTTTTATAGACAAAATAATGTAGAAGAATATATTCAAATTAAATCTAATAGAACATACTAGAGAATGTAGTATAGTTAATATAGTACAATATCGGAACATACCTTTTATTGTATTTTAATATTTGTTTGGATAATGTCCAAACAAATATTAAAATACAGTAAAATTATATTATCTGTCGCGTCTGCCGCATTAGCAAGAAAAAAAATATTTTTTTGTCTATTTCGTTGTTCACAAAAGTATCACAAAAAGAAAAGAAACCACGTGATCAGCGTTTAATAAATCAAATTCTAAATATTGATCTTTAAAAATTCACCAAAAATCAGAAAATGGAGGTAAAAATTCAAAAAAGATTTTATTTTGAAGGAACTTTTAGGATCCTTCTCGTGATATAAATTTTATAACCCTCGGATTATTATTTTAAAGGCAAACTTTAAAGAATATTACAAAAATAGCTTAAAAATTTTATTTTAAAAAAATCTAAGAAGAATTTTTCCGAAATCTTTCTTAGTGCACCCTACACCATAAGAAGAATCACCATGCAACATTTCAGCCCTTTATGTCCAGCGATTTGGTTTATGCATTGCCTGTCAGTCAGTCAGTCACTCAGTCAGTTAGTCAGTTACGGAATTGTTTTATATATATAGAGATTGGTGCAGTCTGTTAGCGAAATGAAAAGCTTGTTTCGACAACCTTGTAAAAAGGGAGTCAAAAGCTGCTGAAATAATTCGCTACAGAGGTTATATTCGGTTCTAATTTTTTACAATACGGTAAGTTCCACCCAAATCCGATGCTTAGTTTTTGCAGTGTAGTAATTTAGGTTTCATGCTGCCCCTACCCACTTCGATCCAGACTTTTCCCATATTTTTCTAACAAATCAATTTTGCATAAAAGTCTCTGAACAGTCTGGCTGCTGGGAAGTAGTCACATTCTATTCGCTCAGCTTAAAATTAAGCTATGGGTGAAAATTTTCCAACGAGTTTTGACTTGGATTAAAGATTTTTTTTAAAATTTTTTACTCAGTAAAATAGAGAGAAATTCTTTACCCGGGTATCTTTTTCCTTATTTAAAAGAAGCACAAAGAAAAATAAATTGGAATTAAGCAAGGGGAAAAAATGAGGTATACTTAGGTAAACTCATATAATTCCTTTGTCGGACGAAATTTCTAAAACGAATAAGATTGCAGTATTTCTCTATTGCGAAATTCAATTTAAAAAAAAAATCTTTCAATCCAAGTCGACAATTATTGAAAACACATTCTTCATAGGTTAACATTGAGCTGAGCGAACAGAATAAGCAGCCTTAAGAAGATAATTGTTAAAAATGATTAAATAATACAAATCCGATTTTTTAAAATGACTCCCATATCTCAGGTGAAGAGAAGCAACAGGAATTGCTCACAATGCAGAGAAGCAACGCAAATGCTCACAATGTAGTTCCTTACTTGCTTTCGCGAATTTAAAATTTAGGTTAGTTAATAGAGATCTATTTCGATAGAACTGAGATTTTAGATAGTAGTTAGTTCAAACAATTAACACCTGAAAAATGAGAGAGATCCTCGAATACTAGTGTTGCTCTAGGCATTCCTAATCTAATATTCGATGGGGGGGAGGGGGGGGGGTTATTGCTTTTTAATAATTTGCATTTTCTCCGCTGCATTGAATTTGATTACAGATTAGAATTCTTGATTTTTCCTAGAAATCAGTAAATTTGTTTCCATAAAGTTGGTTTCATTCCTTTTTGTTGCTGTAATACTTTCATCTGACCTTGTGTGCCCTCACTGTTGATGACCTTAACCTTTTCCTTACGGGGTGGGATAGCATGTATCCCAAGAATACGGGCCCAAGGATGAATATATATATATGTATATATATACATACGTGTTGTCTTTTTGATGTTCAATTGTCTTTTAATGAGCCGTTGGAAATAAATATATATATATATACATACATACATGCATACATACATATATGTATGTATGTATGTATATATATATATCCCTTAATGGCCGTTCTTACAAAGAGGGTATGCAATTTTTCGTTCTGAAGAGGGAATCGGAAAAATGAGCCCCGTAAGCTAAAGGTTAAAACCGGTTCATCCATGAGTAAAAAACGCAGAAAGATTTTGATCTACAGTAGCGAAGAAGTTGTGACTTTTCAAAAGCTGAGCAAGATCTGTAAAACAAACATTTTAACAATTTCCTCCAAGTTGTGGTATAGTTAGCTCGACTAAGCTAAATATTTATACCCAAATAATAAACTTAATAAGTTATACTTCCATAATAATAAACTTATTTACTAAAACGGGTTTTGTTCTCTAATAATTGAATTAAAAGCGTATTCTGGAATACGTGCACTCTTAATAGGTTTTTTTCAGAGCATGTCACTGCAGATTAATTTAGAAATATCATTATTTCAGTGTTTCAAAACCCAGTCATATTGAGGGATAAAATGAACAGTTATTCTTAATTTCGAGTCGGAAAGCATTAAGGCCCTTCTGTTTTCCTTTTAGAGGGGTGGTGTGAAAGTACCCCTCACCCCCTTCGAAAATTGTGAATTTCGGGGCTATCGCTGGCTGTCATTTCCGTTCCGAGACAAAGTGGCAGTGATAAGGGGTGGGAAAAAACAACAAACCGAAAACTTTTCTGGCTCTCAGGTGCAAGACTTACACGGAATGTTGTGATTTCTGGTCCTCGATGTCACCATAGTTACCGACGCCGTATTCCACACCCCGCGGAAAAAAGGTAACGGTGCGCATTGTACCTGTTGCCGAGTTGACCAATGGGAGACTGCGATTACCATAGCAACTATAACAACAATGATTGGCTCGATTGCCACAACAGCAGTTCGTTTTTTGAATTTCTTTGTTGTTCTTTGTTTGTTTCAAACGGCGCGGTTGTTATTTATTCTTTTGCCTTTTTTTTTATTGTGTGTGTGTTGAGGGACGCATTGTTTTGTAGGGTTATAGGGGCCAGTGCCGCCGGCGATTCGCGACAGAGTGGTCCGGCGTGGCAGGTGCGAGGTACAGGCGACAGATGGTATCGCCGCTAATTTCATGGCAGTCCACCTTTTTCGGGCTGC
Organism: Dolomedes plantarius; assembly: GCA_907164885.2. NCBI lineage: Eukaryota > Metazoa > Arthropoda > Arachnida > Araneae > Dolomedidae > Dolomedes > Dolomedes plantarius. Next base: position 3,251,650 of record OU015498.1, on the reverse strand, counting down.
AAACCGAACGGATGCGAAACGTCGTCTGCTACTACGAACCTGGCAACGGATCCGACGGCTTCGACGTTTAGAAAAGGTGAGTAGTTGGGTCCTTCGCAGCTCCTTCTCTCTTTTTGATTTCGAATTTTTTTTTTTTTCGATTTGCATATCTTAAGTTGCATACTGTGTGAGTTCTAAATGTTTGCATAAAAAAAGCTAATTTTAGTTGTTCGAAATTGAATAATTGAAACAGCCGATAGAGTTGTTTTCCGAAAAACAAATGTAACTTTAAATGCAATTTAACGACATAAAAGGATAATGGGGAAATTTTTTTTTAAACGTATGGAAGGGTGGTAATATATATTACTACAAGAAATGTTTTTTAAGGAGAAATTTAAATAAACTTCAAAATTATTTTATTTTCCGAAATATGTATCATTAAGAATTAAGGAATAATAAAACTGATAAATAATTTTTTATATACGTAACACTAGAAGATGGATTGTTCAGAATCAGACTTTGCCCGCATAGCATTCGCAGCTGTTTCTTGTAAACGACCAAATTACTATAATTGTAAAATTTTATGAGTTTTACATAGAAAATGCTAAACCTAATTACGTTAAACCTCTCAAGCGGGAATTCTTATTCATATAAAGTGATAAATCTATGAAGTAAAAAAACATAATATTTGCAGAAACGCTTATTGAATAAGTCTTTCCCAACGCAACAGGAAAAACCAAATCTATTTTAAACATGAATTTTCTTTTAAATATTTTTACAATCGTTTTACATTTTTATCAGTTTCTCACCACAGTTTCCAAATATAGGGTCTTGTATACATTTCTCGTTGATAATATATTGTAATTAATTTCTTTTAAATATTTTTTTTCTCTGCAACCTGCTTTTAAATATTTTGTATAATTTTCCAGCTTTATTCTATATTTTATAAGTTCTTTATATACTCTACACTTCCCAAATTGTTGTTCTTACCATACACAATGTAGATTAATCAGACAATTAATTCTAGAAATAACATAAAATCCCATATTCGTTGTTTAACATCTTCAGCGTTGAACCTGATTCAACAGAATAATATTGAGATTGTCGTATTCGCTCTGTTTCCATTTAGGTCCATTTTTCTTTAATTTTTCTATTAGGAACAATATTATTGTTTTGTAGAACTTCATATATAACCCTAGTTTATGCAAAAAGTTTTAAAGGAGAATTTTTTATTTTATAGAAAACTTTGATTAAATATGTTCTGTTTCTTTAGCCTCCATATTTTTGGAACGTCACCATTTGTCCCTCTATATGCTATTTAATTCTCTTTGCCGCGCATTATATGAAACCTTTTGATTTGTTTTTCTAATTATTTTCCACCCAAATTTCTACTCCCTTCCAATTTTCCTCAAAAAGTTTCCAGCCAAAACTTAAAGAATTAACAAACAGTAATTTTTCCTCTAATGTCGAATTCGCCATTTTCCCTTGGGATATCTTAACCAAAAAGTTATTCGAATGCCACTAAACTTCTTGAAAACGTTAAAATCCGAGAACATCTTAACTCTTTTTAGTGAAGTTGAAATCTCCTGAAATTAGACCCTCTTTTTGACGTATAATTTACCTAAAAATCAGAAAATATGTACATGTTGTATGGCTATGTGTCCCGATACATTTCAGTGAAATGTGCTTGTTTAAAATATCACGTTTACACCTTTGGTTGAATAAACAGGTTGTATAAGATATAGGTGATATTTCTATTCATATCGCTTTCGAATGGCCCTTGAATTTTCTTTTAATAAAACCACGCTATTAAGAAGACCTGGGACAGAGGGTTTTATTTATTTTATTTACATACGTTTTGCTATTATTTTTGTAGCAAATATTCTTTATAAAAAGATCCTCATGCATATGAAAAAATACTTGAAGAGTTTGAAATTTTATTTCAATGACATTTTAAATATAACGTTTAGCGCATGTTTTATTTTTGATAGGTGTTCCGACCCAACAGTTCTATTTACATAATTTTTTTTTACTTCTGGATAAACGAAAGGTTTTTGAATAATTTGCCTCCAGAATTCATAAAAATTTAATTTTTACAGTTTTTAATCCCTTTAAAGAGCAAAAAAAATAATAATAAATTTCCGGTGTAATAACTGTTTTAAAGAAAATAGTTTCGTAACTTTGATTCGAAATCAAACAATTTGAAGAAAGTCTAAGGAAAATAGAATGGAGGAACACTCTACAAAATTTCATCGAGATATCTAGCAAGGGATACCTTTTAAGGATGACAAATTGGGATAATTTCTATTCCTAAATTTAAAAAAAAATGACTTAAATTACAGATGTACGGTGGGATATGCCTTAGTCGTGGAAGCATGCGTTTTCGTATTGTTGGATGCAGAATGCTCTAAGGTATTTTTTTAGCCAAGAAAATAAAAATCCACTTATTTGGACATTTTTTTCGTATGGATCTCCCCTTCTAAAATAGGGATAATGTTATCTCTATTATGACAATCCTATATGACATAAAAATAAGAACTTATTTCAGGAAGATATTAGAATGCCTTTTCTATGCTATGTCCCTGTTATGTTAATTTAATACTGATTATCAGCGGCCAACGCAAAGTAAAAATATTTACAAAACGCAGTGATTTACAACGGTTGACTATCATTCATTCGAATAGCTTTTATCTTAAATTATATATCATTCGCGAATTTTCTTACTTTAAGGGGAATCACTACTCTTAAATCTTTAAAACATTCGATTTTTTGGAAAAATATATGTTGAAGCCAGAACATTTCTGAACAAAATAAAGCAAACCGCGTGAAAATATTCCGCTAAGTTCCGGAGATATTGATATTCTAAATATTTAATGACCGATCAAGTTTATGGTAAGAAAAATTTTAAACTCATTTTTCTCAAAATGTAATTTTGCATCATTCCGCAGCTGATATCTCAAAACCTACGAAACATAATTCCGTGAAATTTTTATCACTGCAAAATCGTGTTATTTTAGTGCGTCTGAACAAGAATTATTGCAATCGCTGCACATTTTGTTATTTTTTCGGGGGTAAATGAATGCAAAAATTTAAGGAAATTTTAAGTATATTTTGAGCAGTTTTAAAAAAAAATTGAAAAAATATTTTAACGTCGAATGTTTTATGTTCAATTGTATTTTGAATTATTTATTTTCAATATAAAACTGGAATTATACATGTAAGTGTAAAATTAATTTCGTAGTTCTGCGCGCGAGCCAGTATACAATAAAAATGCTTAAAACACAAGGTATATATCTAAAGCAATTTTAAAAAAAATTATTTTAAATTATTTTGAGAGTTGAAAATTTGTTTATTAAAATAAATATATCAATTTATCCTATAAATAAAATTCGTAAAAATTGGGAGTCAATTGAAATAGTTAGAAAGAGTCAAAAAGCATGAAAATATGCCTTATTTCCTTAAGGGTCGTGAGTCCCCTTAAAACACTCCCTAAACTCGATGAACGCTAACAATTTCGCCTGTTTAAAGGCTAATCAACTGACATTAGAGCACGTTTGTGGAAGCGGCGAGATCAGGCTTGTAACCGGGATGCATTAAAGCACATTGAGAAAGTTGTCAACAATGGGGTAATGGCAGGAGATATCCCTCATAATGGCGGATTAGGCGAAGATTAGAACGGGGCATTTCGAGTGCCATGATGGGGGGGGGAGCAGGTGATGTTGCCACCGACCACCATCGCCCTCCGCCCGCATCCGTCATCGTCGAAACAAACGCGTCTAACAAAGGAGGCTGATTATGGATTGGTCTGGGCCCCCGGATCAGGTGATCAGGTGAACAGAAGTATCGGGGCCCATTCCCAAATTAAACGGCAAACATAAGTGGACACCTAGTCATAATAAGAGGAAAAAATTAAGCTAACAATAAAATGCAAGCTAATAATGAACAAATGCATAGCTGATATATAAAAAAAGCTAATGATAAAAAATAAGTGGCTGGCGATAACATAAAAAAAATGTAATCAATCTATATATATATAACAGATCCGTAACTGACTGACTGACTCACTGACATACAACGCACAGACCAAACCGCCGGACCTAAAGGGCTGACATTTTGCATGGCGATTCTTCTTATGGTGTAGGGGTGCACAAAGAAAGATTTTTCAAATATTCTTCTTAGATTTTTTTAAATTAAATTTTTAAGCTGGTTTTGTAACATTCTTTTAAGTTCGCATTTAAAATAATAATTTCAGGGTCATAAAATTTAGATCACGAGAAAGATCCTAAAAATTCCTTTAAAATGAGATCTTTTTCGAATGTTTACCTCTATTTTCTGATTTTTGGTGAATTTTAAAGATTGATTTTTAGAATTTAATTTATTAAATGGTGATCACGTGGTTTCTTTTTCTGGTAATTTAAATAAATTTATCGTCGCGTGCATAACAACTGAATAGCCAAAAAAAATAGTTTTTTTTTCTAATGCAGCAGACGATTGGATAATATCAAAAAATAAATAAATATCCCTTACAGTTTTTTTATAAATATATATATATTACATCAATTGTATACATTGATCGTCGTATTTATTATAAATATATGTATTTATTTTTGCTTGGCCTTAATTGCATACGTTGACAGTTGTATTTAATTTGAATGTACTCCGTAGCGAAGCGCGGGTTTTCAGCTAGTAACTTATAAAAAAAGAGGAAAAAGAAAATTTTAAAAATATATACACCTCTTTTCACATTTAACATTTTATTCGTATTATTCAAATAAAATGTTAAGGCGCGTTTTCAGTAGATGTTCCAGATTCTAAAACCACAAGCGAGGCAAATAAATAAGAAAATTCCCGATGGTATTTTTCCCAGTTACCGACTGGTAAATGCGTGCTTTTAAATTTCGATTTTTGCGTCTGAAAATGAATGGCGAAAATCAAAGTGCATTCTTTCTCGAGTTTTGGTTTCGTTGTTGAAAAAAATTTGTTTAAAGGTTTTTTCTGGGCGTTTATGTCATGTTTTTTGTTTTTCTTTTTAAAGAATTATATTTTTTATTTAAAAAAAACACTTTTGTTTTGCATAAAAAAATTAATTTCATAAGTTTTTTTTAATTTTTAATTTGTGATTAAAAATTTAATTTTTATTACAATAAAAGCAAAATTTTAAACCATGAAAGAGCAGTGCATTTTTTTTCTTTCTTTTAGGGTTTCCTTTAACCTTTATTTATTCAAATTTGCCTATGATTTGGAAAATTACTGGTAAATATCTGCATTACCTCTGCATCCCCTTAATCTTTTTTACCTTAACCTTTAGACCTTTAACCGGGCCCATTTTTCGGATTCCCTCTTTAGAACTGGAAATTTCATACCCCCTTTGTAAGAAAGGCCATTAAGGGGGTTTTATATATATATATATATATATATATATATATATATATATGCATACATACATATATATATATATATATGCATACATACATATATGTATATATACAGTGTTGGATTTCTAGAAATAGAGGTGCCGGAACGGTAACCTTCCGGGGTGTGTGTGTGTGTGGGGGGGGGAATCCAAATTATTGATAAAGAGAGGTACCTAAAGAGAGGTAACGGAATGCCGTTCCAGCGAGTTCCGCCTCAAATCTAGCCCTGTATATATATATATATATATATATATATATATGTATGTATATATATATATATATATATATATATATATATATATATATAAATACATATATATATAAATACATATATATACATATACATAAATATATACATATATAATATATACATACATACATACATATATGTATATATATATATATATATATATATATATATATATATATATATATTCTTGGACCCGTATTTTTGGGATACATGCTATCCCACCCCGTAGGGAAAAGGTAAATGGTAATTTACATCGTTTTGTACGTTTTGTATGTACCGGAGAGCCACATATCTGACACAAGTTGCTTTACAACATAAAGTAAATAGATTGTCACTGGCTTTTCATCTATTTCAAACCAATCAAATTTTACAAACACCGACTTTATCACCGCAAATAAAGGCTGGCTGTTTTACAACGCGTCTAAAAGAAAAGTTCGATTTTTATTGCTTTACCTTACGTTTCGAGATTTAGATTCAATTTCATTATTCATTCTGCTTTTCGGAGAGAGAACCTTTTTTAATCGTATATAGATGGCGACGTTATATCTCTCAATCAAAAAGCCTTTCACGGAGGTGATGATGTAGAGGTTAAAGAAGAAAATAAATACTAGGGCGTTGTTTCACCGGAAAAAGGTCAAAATTGCAGTAAGTGTGACACCCTCGTATTACCGGAATTAAAAGAAAAAAACCCTGGAGTAATGTATGTGCGGGTATTCAGTAAATATATGTACGGGTTAAGATATAGATCGATAAATTACTAATTTACTATTACTTGTAAAACAAACAAATAATCACATACACACGCATATATATATATATATATATATATATATATATATATATATATATATATATATATATATATATGTATGTATATATATATATATATATATTGAATATGGATTAATTTTCCAAATAAAGCCATAGGTAAAAATATATATATACATATATATATATATATATATATATATATATATATATATATATATATAAGGCAGAGCTATGTTTATGGTTTGCAAAATCCAAGTTATTTCGTTGGAGTTTTTTTTTTCGAATAGCAAACTTATTTTGTCACTAGATAAAGTCCTTCTTTACATTTTTTATCTTCAAATTAGTGTTTGAAAAGAACTTTGATTTTTCATAGAAGGCTTTGTATTTAGTTGAAATTGTACAAGTTCTTCGTTTCCCCAGATGCGTCATAAGATGACAAACACACGCTTAACTAATTATTAAAATAAATATATACATTTTTAAATTTTAAATTGCAGGACGACTTAATTTGAATTACGCCTTTTCATACTTTTAACTTACTTCGTCTATAGGTTTAAAACTCTGGATACTGGATTAAAAAGATCAAAATTGCTGAAAGGGATACTATATGTGTTTAAAAAGTTCTAATGTTACTTGCATTAACATCTTTTTTAACCTTTTAATACCGTGCCTAAACCTGGTTTATGCGATACAAGCCTGCATGAACTGGATTGAATTTCTTTTATGAAGAAATTGTAAGGTAATAATTTTATTGGAATCATTTTATGACTAAAAAGGCTGTAAAGCTAGATATCTGCAATAGCTTTTGAAATGTTTTTGCAAAAGCATCTACTGAAAACGAAATCTACTTTCTCAAGAACTAAAGCTGATTATGCAGAACAAATTTAAATATATATAAATACATTTATTAATATATATATAAATAAATGTATATTTTAATAAATGTATATTTTAGGGGTGCACTCAGAAAGATTTTTGAAAAATTCTTCTTCGATTTTTTTAATTAATTTTTTCAGCTGTTTTTGTAACTTTTTTATATCACGAGAAAGATCCTAAAAATTCCTTTAAAATGAAATCTTTTTCAAACCTTTACCTCAGTTTTCTGATTTTTGGTGAATTTTTAAGGATTCATTTTTAGAATTTAATTTATTAGATGCCGATCACGTGATTTTTTTTTCTGGTACTTTAGATAAATTTATCATAACGTCCATAACAACTAAATATACGAAAAAAAATTTTCTTTCTAATACAGCAGACGATTGGATATTATCTAAAAAAATAAATATCCCTCATGATTTTTTTTTTATAAATAAATATATATATATATATATATATATATATATATATATATATATATATATATATATATATTACATCAATTGTATACATTGATCTTCGTATTTATTATAAATCTATATATTTATTTTTTTGGCATTAATTGCATACATTGGCCGTTGTATTTAATTTGAATGTACTCCGTAGCGAAGCGCGGGTTTTCAGCTTGTAATCCCATAAAATGAAAAAAAATACATCCACTTTTTGTGCTTCCTGAAAGCAGATAATGCTCAAAATGATATAGTTTTGTAAAACAAAACTTTATTGCGATTAAAAACTCATTTTATAAATACAGGCTTTTTTATACGTACAGTCGGAAATCGTCTGCTTCGGTACTTGTCGCATTTCGACGCGAAAAATAGGCTTCGGTACCAAAAATCTGGAACCAACTGACGAGTACCAAGGTACCTGTATATCTAAAATGTTTTCTAATATTAGCGTGATTTCAGACTATATACTAATTTAAAGGTTTAGTTTGGTTGAGAGTGCATTTTTTGCTACACTAACTACTGACTTAAAGAATTGATAGTTCGCTTAGGCGAAAAGAAATATTAATAACTGTTTAAAAAGAAACTTGAAAAGATCCAATATGCAAAGGCAGCCTTAAAACTGCAGAAGAAAAAGAATTTTATACACGCATGAACTATTTTTTTCTCATTTTCTAAACATAGAACTGTGTCTGTGCAGTTAACTTAAATATTTTCTATGCGGGAAAATTTCAGTCAATTTTAAATCAGAAAG